>JBCNYG010000025.1:3737734-3754780 GCA_039654305.1 Porochilus rendahli
TGGAAACTCAGCGTTAAAGCTCTTTCTCAGTGAAACCCCACTCCTTTGTGTGTGCGCGTGTGTGTGTTCTCCTCAGACTGATAGCTGACCTCTGTACAGTATGGCTCATCCTTTTATCTTGGCCACATTTTTGCATAATCTGACTTGTCGGAGAGCAGTGAAGAGAAAGGTATATAGTAGCTACAGTAGTTTATCTGAAGCCAGATGGCCGAGTTCACATTTTCATGATTCTGACTCACGCCAATACCAATCCGTTTATATTAAGATCTGTCGGTCATCGTCGTAAAAGAGCGTCGTAGTTGCTCCTTCCAATCGGATCATTCTCACTGAAAAGCCTGTTTGTACTTTAAAGCTGTACTTGTAAGTGTAAAGGCACACGGCAGTATTACGGGCTGCTCCAATTATTGCAGTGATGTAAAAAGTGACTCATACTACTCGAGGTGAAATTCGGTGTTGATTAACAAATGGGCTCGCGGTTTTACACATCACTGGCGGGAATTGAGCAAGATCGCACATGTAGCCCTGACTGGTTTATTTTGTTCGTGGAGTGTGTGTTTATTTAGTCTGTTGTTTTGTGGTTAACTACATAATAGTACACAATATAAACATGTTGTTTAGTTTATAATTAGCAGTGATTCGCCCAAGGTGCGGTGGATGTCGCTGAAAAGTCACCGAGAGAGCTTTGGGGGATGATTCAGTTCAGTAACATCCACTGAGCCTGAGGGGAATACATGTTTGTGTGTACTGCATGGAAACAGGAAAAGCAAACTAAAACTAACATTATTGTATTTTTATTTTATTTTTTTTTATACATATTTCAACCATTGCAGAGGAAGAAGCACTGTCTGGCTAACATAGTTTTTGTAAACTCATTGAAAGTTTTAATGTGTACTACACAGAAACACAAGAAAAACAAACTAAAACGAGATCTTCATGCTTTATTTTATTTAAACCGTGATGATGACGACGACAACACAGCTCCTCCATGTTGTTTCCTCCATGTTTTTCTACACTGCACAGATCGGGATCTCGAATATCTTTCAGTTTGCTACCAGAAAAGTGTCCCCGTGGCCGATGTATCAGACCAAGTGTAACTGTATTTACACTAAAAATAATCTGGTGCTGTTTCAGTCATGCTCGGAATCCCAAGTGTCTGGATGTGGGTCAGAACTCGCACGCTATGTCGTTTCCGTCACGTGGCTGGCGGGAGGTGAAGGTGACTTGGTCTGTCGTTATTTGCCACAATATCACCTTGCTTATGCGTGAAGGTCTACATAAAGCCAGCGCGTGGTTATTCGGATTCCGAGAAATGTCTGGCAGGTCGCATTTCAGGGAACAGTCCGCAGAATTTAACTTCAGGAAAATAATCAACTGTGTTCCTGTTGTCCATGGTACCTCCCAGACCAGAACACTTTACAACCCTAATTAGTTAAGACAAACACATAATGGTTACCTATTTCCATCACTTCCTCATATATAACACGGCGAGAAACACTCTTTATAAAAAAATCTTCCTCCCTTTTTTATTTATTGATTTTTCTTCCCCCCCCGTTCAGCCGTGAAGACTTCCAAAGAATTCCAGAGCTGGCCATCAACCCACTTGGGGATCGGATCATTAATGCCTTCTTCTCCGAGGGGTGAGTACGGTACAGTGTGTCAGAAGGAAAACAGATGAAATCATGGCTCCGGTGGTGAATGTCCTCCTCATGTGTGAAGGTGTCTGTGGTGACGTTCTTCTCAGCTGGCAGCAAAATATCTAATTTGTAATGTGCTGCAGTCTGAACACGAGCGGACTGACGTAACATTTTTTTTTTGCACACGAACTCATCCCGTTGCGGAACAGGAGTTTGGGTTACTAATCCAGCCTGCACCTATTCGTATCCTGCTTTAGGCAAAGATCTCAGATATTGATATTTTATGAGATTATTATAGCTGGGGTTGTTTATGCCTGCAGGGTACACAATTTCTTCAAGATGAAGAAAATGTTCTAAAGTGTCATCGTAATCGTTACATCACATGTGTGTGTAACTGAGAGTGTGTATGTTAGTGCAACAGCATGCTGGACGACGGTAGTGTTGTGAAACGTGTCCAGGAACTGAGTACTGTTCTACTTATTAAGACATCATGTTCTCATCTCTGTCCACTCCGTGTGTTTCCCCTTTTTATTTTTTTTGGCTGCCAGTCATGTCTGAGCTAGTGTATTTACAAACCACCATGCCATAATGTTCCTAGAAAGTCTGGCTCGTAGGCGTCTAATTCTAGGCGTAGACTCGAATGTGACGGAAGGACATGTCTTTACTTTTGTCGTCAGGAGTTAAGGCCGGCTGTGGAAGACTTTATAAACATTACATACCTACACTATACCCACAAGTGGATATCAAGGACGACATGATGTTTAAAAGCTCAGCCTGGTCGTGATCCCCTTGTCGCTCATGTCTGCCTCTGGCTGTATGGTTATGTTTTGTTTAGAGAGGATCAGGTGAATTTCCGAGGCTTCATGAGGACGTTGGCGCACTTCCGGCCCATCGAAGACAACGAGAAGCACAAGGAGCCCGACATCGAACCGCTCAACAGCAGGAGCAACAAGCTGCTCTGTGGGTTTAGTGCTCAGTGGAATAATCGCTGTTATGTGTTTATTTATAGATTTGATTCGTTATTAAACCTGGCAATGAAGCCAAAATCAAGTCAAGGATCTTAAAAGAAAAATAAGAATATAAGATCAGCTACACTGTAATACGCAGTCAGTAATTTACGTCTTCTTTTTTTCTCATCTAGTTGCTTTCCGTCTCTATGACCTGGACCGAGATGATAAGATTTCTCGAGAGGAGTTACTCCAGGTGAGAACGTTTCCCATAATGCTGTGTGTCTGATGTCTTCAAGGTCTCGCGTTTTTCTTTCTTCTCTGAGGAAACACAGCGGGCTTTGTTCTTTTACTAATCCTGCCTGAGAGTCTCCTGTCTGTCAGCTGAAACCACTCATTTGTTAGTGTTAGAGTGCGTTTGTTTAGGGTGTACCCCACCTTTACCCAGTGTTGGCTGAGCCTCCCTGCCACCCTGGTAGGATTAAGCGTTTTGGCAAATGAGTTCCTCTGTTATATATGAATTAAGCAATAACATCCACCTAGTATCAGTTTATATTTAATGTTAGTTAATGCTTGAAAGAGAGATGATCCTTCAGTTTTGGCGACTCGCATGACATCACAGACGCACGCTTATGTTTCGTATTTTCGGTGATTTTAGTTCATGGGATGAGGAAATGGGCTTAAGTTTATCCACCCATTAACACCCAGAAGAGTGATCAGAGGACAAGCAGTTTGACTCTTTCATTTTTGTTGTGTGCGTGTGTGTGCTCAGGTGCTACGGATGATGGTGGGCGTGAACATTTCTGACGAGCAGCTGGGCAGCATTGCGGACCGGACCATCCAGGAGGCCGATACCAACGGAGACATGTGCATCTCTTTCAGCGAGTTCATCAAGGTGGCACAGCACAGGAATTCTACTTGTATATATTTGGTTCAGAGGTCTGACCCTGATGTTCGGGATCACACCGTCTCTTATTCGCCACATTATCACCACATTTGTTCCCGAATCAACGACACTGTCAGTCAAGCTTTGCTTGATCCGTGATGCATTACATGACATTTTCTTACTTACCGCCACACGTGCATGACGTCTGTTTACCTCCTTTCAGGTGCTGGAGAAAGTTGACGTTGAACAGAAGATGAGCATTCGCTTCCTGCACTGAAACTTGGCCTGCTTCCCGCTGGACCCAATTGTAATTCGAGGCTGTTCATGCCACGACAGACATGCTGCTGGTCTGTCGCTCTTCAGCCTCCTCCTAAGCTCTGGTTCCACGTCTTAGCGTTATCGTCTCTTTTGTCGTTTCTTCTCATTTCATCTGTTCGTTCATCATTCGCATCGTTCTCTCGGAACAAAGGGATTATTCACGTGCCTTTAGTTGTTGATACAGTCAGCCCGGCTGTAATCTTATTTATTTCGGACGATCCCTGGTTCAATCCACAACTCGCTTATTGTTCCGTGCAGCGTTCTGGGGGTAGTGATGGAGTCGCTGAACACATCACGTAGGATTTATCGTAGTGAAGCCAAATCTCTTGCTTTTAATGTGATTTGTTTTAGTTTTAGTCTTATTATTATTATCATTATTATTATTGTTATTTTTTAATATCGTGAAAGCTCAGGATCTGTTATAGTGACACGATTGCACATATTCCCCATAAATATACTTCTAGATACCAGATCAGCAAAGGAAGTATTGCGATGAAGGTGTATTGTGGAGTCTTTTCCCTTGTGAATTTGTCTGAACTTTTCCTGAAAGCATTCCGAGGCCGAAAGCTTTTTAGAGTTTTGTTTGTTTTTAAGACATGGTACGTGTATTACAGCTAAACAGTTAAAACAGTAGCGATCACCACGGGGTTTAATGGTCTGATTCATGCAGTCTTCTCAACTGCTCTCTGACTCAAGATTTTAAAACCTTCACTCATCTTCACTCACTGTTAACCTGTGGTGTTTCAGTAATTGCCTCAACGGATCGAATGTTGTTGGTTTGTACTCCGTACACCTCCTGCTCTAGAAAAGAATAAACTCGTGTCACTGCTGATTACGATAAATTCCGTTGTATGTTCCTTCAGCACAGCTCACTGATTCTCTCTTCATGTCTGTATAAAGTCCTCGATAGTCACTCAATGATTTTTGACTTGAAATCAGATTCTTTTACTGAGATATTTTAATATGCTGGGATTTGTTAGTTATATATTCTGTCATACAGATTTTATGAGGAAAGGAAACGTGATTTTTAGGCAAATAATAAAAAAAAGAATCAAGTGCCATATTGGTTTTGTATTTTTTCTGTCATTCTTGTCAGGTTTTATTTCAGTCATTAATGTCAAATAAAATGTTAATGTTATTTTAAAGGTCACTTTTCAGAACATTTTTAAAAATTATTCTGTAAAAAGAACTTCATGAAATCTATTGTGTATATTGTGTATCTATATATGTATCTACTATAGAATGGACACTGCATTGTTCTTTCCCTATAACAATTTATTTCCCAAATAAATATATGCATCTTTATTTGCTTGCTTGTAGCTTTAAAGTGAAGCTTAATTCCCGACTCAGCTGTGTGTATTTCCAGTAATTTGATATCCGACTATAATCCCAGACTCGATCTGCACCGTGTGGAAACTTGCACGACTGTAGAAGACGATAAATAGCTCAGTCAATCTGGACCATCTTTTGTGTTGCTGTATATCCGAAGCACAATCACAGCAGTCTCTCAGACGACTCTTAAGAAATGAGCCAGAGAAAGACCCGTGCTCCTATTGTGACTGATGGCACAATTTGCGGGTGATTGTCAAGTCTCCGTGTTAAATATTGACTCAGCTGGGTTGCTGGGAGTTGCCTTGTGTGAGATGACTTGTAGGGATGAAACCTGTTTTTTACAATTTTTAAACCGTTCACACGGCTGTCAATTGACAACTGTAAACAGGCTCGCTCGCCGAACAGTTCAGGCCTAGAAGGAGGCTGTGTCTATGTCAGCCAACACTGGAGGAAGATGGGGTACACCCTGAACAACTCGCCATATCATCGACGATCCCATACACACAATCGTTCACACAGCCACATCCACACAATACTGATCCTGGAGTAAATTGTGTTCACACAGTTGCTCCATACCAAGCAAGAATAAGACAAAATAAAAGTCTCAAATACCTCTATATAAATAAATCTACATACATTTAGGTCTAAAATTTATTTAAACAGATACAGAATTAATCCTGTCTGAGTAATATGTATATTTATCAATATGATAAACAGTAGAATGTAAATGTAGTGCAAAATGTAAATGTATATCAGTGAATGTTGTTACTATATGGGGTAGTTGTACACTTTAATGGCCACAGGTAGGAATGAGTTCCTGTGTGGTTCAGGGGAATATTTAGGTGGTATCAGTCTCTCACTGAACGAGCTCCTGTGACTGATGAGTAGTTTGTGAAGCGGATGGGAGGCATTGTTCGGTATTGTCTTTATTTTGGACAACATACTTCGACGACACTACCGTCAGCTCCATCCCCACAACGTTACTGGCCTTGTGGATCAATTTGTTCAGTCTAAACATGCATGCTTTTTGGACGGCTGGAGGAAACCCACGCAAGCACAGGTAGAACGTGCAAACACACAGGACACTCCACACTACGTCACCATGCCGCACCTTCTGGCTAATGAGGGATCGTTTTTCCTTATTTTTAGATAAGGGCAACGTAAAAAAAAGGATTTCAAGCAACTTTTGAAAAATCGTGCAATTCCAGAGCGACAATTATCATTTTACTGAGCAAGTGAGGGTTAAGTGCCTTGCTGAACCACTGACCTTCGGATCAGTAACCCATCGCCTTAACCACTGCCCCCATATAATAATAAATTATGCAAAACATAGACTTCATAAAGACTTTTTACTGAATTAATAACCAGATTTATGTCTGATTCTGTAATGGATAATTTTTTTTTTTTTTTGGGGGGGGGGGTGTTTGTTTTTTCTCCTGGGACACTGTACCACTGATGCATTGACATTCATGATGATGTGTCAGTCTGGCCTGCTGCTAAAACAGAACTGGTCAGGCTGGTCCACAATCTTCCCTATTATTTGTCTCATCCTTAAAGTCTAGAATGTTTGAATAGCCTTACTGGGGCGGTGGGCATACCAGTGATTAGGAAGCCAAACCAGAGGGGTGTCATTTTATTCTGGATGCTTGTCTATTTCTCATTATATACAAACCCAGCATGTCCTTTAATAAGGCAGAGGACATGGATAGGCCATAATAAGCTCCCTGGTTTTTTTTTATTATATTTAATTTTTTTGTATAAGTTTTCAGTTTTATAGCATATTAATAAGTCAGACGCTTTCCCCCCACTCAGACACGTGACATAACCGCCATATTCGTTGGCCCGTGTTACGAAACAACTCTCTGTTTTTCTCAACGTCATAACGTAATTTCCGTTTCCCCTATAAACCTCATGCACAGTAGAAACACGCCTCTTTGTGTCGACAAACATCCCGCCTTGTAAAATCTGATAGGCTGCTTTTTCACAATCACCCAATCGTCGTTTTACGCTTGCTAGTCAATCACCGCGTGGTAGGCGGGGCTTCTTTGAATAAGGGCAGGCAGCGACAATTCCTCCATCTTTGTTCGAGAACGAGACGACTGCCCGCATCTTCTGTAGTCCAGAGCTCGGAAACGGCCTGTTAACTTGCACCACAGTCGGCTTTTTCCATAATCACATCCATGGACGCGAACCGTAACAACAACAACAAAGGGAAAAAAGCCAACAACAGCGGTAATCCCACCATGGAGAGTGAGAGTAAATATCTCCCGGAGCTGCTGGCGGAGAAGGACAGCCTGGACTCGTCGTTCACTCACGCCATGAAGCTGCTCACTGCAGGTCAGGATGAAAGGAGCGTTATTTAAGTAATCTTGGAGCCTAATTGAATGTACATGTACGTTGTGAGCGTATATTTGCTGAGCTGTTGCTAGGTAGTGCTAGCAACGTGGGAGCGGTATGCTAGCGGTAGCTCGGATTGCTAGTCAACAAAGGAAAGATTGGTTTAGTAACGGGTTCAGCTAGCTCCTCATGAACAAAGGGATGCGGGGAATTAACGCCGTTAAAAGGTCTTGAGGCGGTTTTCGTGGGAATATATGCGGCTTTTCTTTGAGTTTTCTCGTGTAAACCTTGTGTAGGTAAATTAAAAACGGTTCAGATTTAGGCCGCATGCGCTTTCTGGTTGTTTTCCAGCCCGCGCAGGCCTTATCGGTGCAGTGTCTGATTGCGGTGTATTTTACAATTAATCTGTAGAATGTACAGAGCACGCCTATGTAATCTACCCTAATTATTTAATCGACGGTAAATAATGGGATAAACAGTTGGAATCTGGGACAGTTTGTCCCGCCCAGAGAGGCGTTTGAATTGGCCTCGTGTTGGTCATTGTGTGCTCCTGTATGTGCACATTCCACAGGCTAGTCGATATCTGCCCTAATTACTTTATTTATTAGATTTCATCATTATAAAGGCAAGAACAATACAGTTGAGTTCTTTTAAAAGGACATCCACCCAAACTCCCTACCACCTTTTTTTAATTAGGGATGCATTAGGCTCATAATTTTGTATGCACAAATGTTTGTGTGTGTAATATATAGATATAGATGGTTATAGAGACGGAGTACATGCATAGAGTGCAGGCCTCCACCAAGGTAATGCAGTAACCTTTTTACATGGGTCACAGTTGCTGATGTGGGTTGTAAGTGCATAGAGTGCAGGCCTCCACCAAGGTGATGCGGTAACCTCTTTACCTGAGTTACAGTGGCAGATGTACATTGTAAATACACTCGGAGTGCAGGCCTCCACCAAAGTAATGCGGTAACCTCTTTACGTGGGTTACAGTATGTATGGATGTAGTTTTTTGTAGATTGTGTTTGACCATTTTTTCCCCTCCACCTCATTTCTGCCCCACAATGGTAAGAAATCCCTTTAAACCACACCTGCACCTGGATCCTGCCCCAAATATACTCATTACTACTAACTCATGACTGTTATATTTAGTGTTAAATGACATGCTCGTAAGGAAGAGCAGCACCGAGGCACACTTGTTTTGTGCACTTGAATACAAGCGCACAGTCCTGGCTTTCTAAAAATTGTGACTGTAAAAATCTTATATAGACATCTACTCGTTTCTGTGACCCTTTCGCGCCCATGCGTCTGGAACCCCATAAACGGCATTACAATAACACTGAGTGACTGTAAATACTAGCGCCCCGAGCCAGAACAAAAGTCGCAGACTTGTATTATACTGTGATGTGGGTCTCTGTCGGAACACTGAAGATAATTTTACATCCCATCAGCAAGCTGTTTTTGCACTGTGACGTTTCAGAGATCGAACGGATACAGAAAGGCGAGCCGAAAAAGGACGGCGAGACGTACCTGGACCTGTTCACCGCCAAAAACGTGCGAGTGAAAGAACGAGTGCTTATTCCCGTCAAACAGTACCCCCGGGTGAGTGAATGGAAATAAAAGGTTTTTGCTGAATGTGAAGTGTATTTAAATACGTTTTTTCCGACCCGTTTGAATTATTTTATACCATAGAGCGGAACTTTCACAGTTCATGACTGTTTCAATGCTTTACCAGAATTTCCTCCTGAATTAAAAGTCGCCTTTGAATATTTGTATTCATCAGTTCAACTTTGTGGGGAAGATCCTGGGACCCCAGGGCAGCACCATCAAAAGACTGCAGGAAGAAACCGGAGCAAAAATTTCCGTCCTGGGCAAGGGCTCCATGAGAGACAAGAACAAGGTAAAAAAAAACAAAACGTGCAGCTGCAGCCCGAGTCTTGATGATAAAAAACAAGCCACAGAGACAGAAGCTGTGCTTTATTGCCCCTGCTTACTCCCCTTTCCAAGTTAACATGGCATGATAATGTTAGTGTTGGCTGCGTCGTCTTGGCCCAACACCAGTGCCTGTTAGTGGTCCAGTGAAATAGAAGACGTGTTCAAATTTAAAGATGCTGCGCTTCCCTAGAAGCTCGATTCAGCCACTTTGTGGTTCCTGTTCATGGGTGATTCACGTGCCAGGTTGAGTGAGGAGGGGTGTGATCCTGTTTCCATTCTCAGGTGTCTGCTTAGAAGGTCACAGAGTCTGGAAAAACGACTGACTTTCAGGTTGTTTTGTCGGCCACTAGGTGGCAGTGTCTGCAGCGGTATTACAGTGATGCACTGGAGCCACTGGTGATGCTAAGGTGAGGAGGGTTGGTGGCGATTTAATGGGTGTCTGTGGTATTTATTAGGAAGAAGAGCTGAGGAAGGGAGGAGAGCCCAAATACGCTCACCTGTCCATGGAGCTCCACGTGTACATCGAAGTGTTTGCGCCGATTCCTGAATGCTATCTGCGTATGGCGCACGCTATGGATGAAGTCAAGAAGTTCCTGGTGCCTGTAAGTCATTCCCGTCATGCTTGGAAATGAAATGTGTCCAGAGTCGAGTTGTGTTGTAAGCGTGTGCCGTGCTCCGTTTCAGGTGGACAGCATGGACGAGATGCATCAGGATCCCTTCATGGATGTCGGGTATCTGAATGGTGCCCAGGACGCATCTGCTCGGGGCCGTGGAGGTCGAGGTCGCGGCGGCCCACCACTCCCCATGCCCGGGGCTAGGTACCGTTTACCTTCTCATTTTGGGATCTTTGGGATATCTTTGAGATATGCAAGTGTGTTAAGATATGGTGAGACGATTACATGAGCTAACATTTTTTTTATCAGGGGTCGTGGCATGCCCCCACGTGGTGGCGCACCTCGTGGTGCTGCCCCCAGAGGAGGCCCGGGAAGAGGCGGTGCATCTAGAGGAGCACCCGGAGGCCGTGGCGGACACCCGTCTGCTTCCTCCAATCGCGGTGGAGCTGCAGGGCGGACCCGCCCATCTGCTGCCTCTCAGAGAATGACCCCTGCGCCCGCACACTCCCATCAGCAGCTTCAAGCACCAGAGTCGTACGAGGAATACGTGAGTTTACTCCAATTTAACCACCCGTGTTGGGTTCACGCTTCGTTTGTTTCACTGTGACCTGTTTCTGTTTTTGATAACTTTAGCTTTAAAATTCTATGTCGTTGCTCTAAGAAATTCAGCTAAATATAAAATAAACCAACTTTGAGTCTGCTGTTACTGTTCCTGCAGTTTAGTTGGCAGGGTTGCCAGATTAATGCCCAATTTTCTCTTTAGCCATATGAAGAGAGCTACGCCGAATCCCCATACGAAGGCTATGATAACTATTACAGCCAGGCAGCGCCACAGGGGTGAGTCTCGGTTATCCTGTGAAGGCAGGTTAGTTTGCATTGAGGGTTTCTGTTTTTGCTTCTGTAGAAGTTTTATCTCTGTGTGTTTTGTGTCCAGTGAAACCGAGTACTATGACTACGGCCACGGCGAGGCTCAGGAAAGCTACGAATCATACGGTAAGATGCCAGGACATGTGCGGCACAGTGTCGGCTCCCTCTGGTACTTGGAACGTCCACTGCTTTTTTTGTTTCTTTGCCCTTTTGTTAATCGGTGTATGCCCTTTAAACTGTGCCATCTTTCATCTTTGTGGCATTTGTTCGGGTTTGTGATAAAACGTTGACTTTATTTGAAGACATTCGCTGTAATTTGGTATCGTGTTTACTGCAGCCCACTTTTAATACTGCCGTGAAGTTCATGTCGTTTGTTTTTCTGTGTGTCCCCTAAAGCGGAAGACGATTGGGAAGGTGCAGCATGGGGTAGCGGTGGAGGAAAAGCTCCTCCTGCCCGCCAGAATAAAGGAAACTATCGCGAACACCCGTACGGAAGATTCTGAAAGGTGTCGCTCACTCGGGTTGCCTGGGCAGCCACCTCGTATTGTAACTCCTTTTAACAACTCAAAGTAATTTTTTAGATTTTTTTTTGGTCCTTTTTGTGTTTATTGCATTTTAATGTTCTGGTAAAGAAAACCTTTGTGTATATTCATTACGGATTATGCTCACTTCAACATTTCGTTTTAGCGCTTCCTCTTTACATTGTTGGCTTGTGCAGTATGCTTGCTGAAGTTTTTTTTGTTATTTTTGAAATTTCTATTTTTTTTATGTAATTATTTGTGGTTTAATAATTAAATGTGGAAGCCTCTTATTACCTACAAATAGACGACTTTTGCGCAAAAAAAACCCAACTGTCAGGCTTTTCACTATTGTGGTCCTTTTATTAAAAAAAAACTAGAAAAAGGCTTCGAACTGAAAGAAGGAAAGTGAAGTGTTTAAAAGGCCGCTTTACGAACCCAACACTAAACCCCAACCTTAAACTGACGGGTGTAGTAATGTGAGCAATTTGTTTAGACAAGCTTTCCTCTGAAGAAGCAAAACTGTTCAATTCCGGGCACCGGGGTTTTGTTCAACAAGGGGAAAAATAAAGTTAAATCCCAGTGGTTATGAATTTATTTGTTGTTTTTGTAATGGGAGGAAACCAAAAATGTGGCCAGTCTAAATTTATGTATATACGCTACCTATGGTTAATAGATTTTTGTTGTTGATAGTTTTGCATTTCACCATAAAAAATGTGTTCGTTGCCTAAATAGGAAACTAAACCTGTTTTTCTGTAGAATTTCAGTCAATAAAGCGCAGTCTTGTTTTCCAGCTAACAAAACCTGGTATTTTTGCTTTTCTTATTGTCAAAGTACATAAATGCCATTTACTAACTAGTTTTTTGTTTTTTTTTCCACCAAAACTTGCATGCAGATTTAATATAACATGTACTTCGTTTGTTCAGTGGATGTCAAAATATTGTGTATAAACCGTTGCTAATTAGTTTCATTAACCTCGCTGATGTTATTCTTATTTATAGACTGTCCTATTTGTATCACAGTAAACATTAACACCCCCCCTCCCAAAAAAAAAGAAACAAACATCAAAAAACTTCCCCAGCATTGTGTGTCCTGAACTGAAATGTGTAAATTTTTTAACTCAATGATTTATACACAATACAGCAAAATATGATTTTCATGAACGAGGACTTCACCAGCGTTCCCCGGGAAGTGCTGATGTTGTTAAAACCTTACTGCTCACTCCATCTTTTTCTTTTATCGAAAAGGATCGGGAGGTGAGTCCTGCCAAGCAGCCTCTAAAATTAATACCTCGTTTAAGGAAGGTAACGTATGATCAAAATGACACCAAACAAATCTCAAAAAAAAGGCAAAAACCAAGGGGGGGATAAATGTAGACTCTCTGGCTCATTGGGCTTGGTGGTACATCATCAAAATGTATAAAGTGTTTAAAAGAGGAACCAAAAGCTGCTCCCCTTCATCTTGTTGGCCAACATGACAGTCGGATAAATGTTATGTGTAGTGTGAAGAAGATTGCAAACTTGCAGGCTTACTCGACTTTCGTTGGGCTGAAAAAATAAAGAACAAAAATCGGGAAGGAGGCGCTACAAAAAAGCTGGCTTAGGAAGCGCTACAAAAAAGGTAACATCTGCCCTAAATGTCTTTTTCAACACCATTATTTGTGTTTATTTTTTTATTTACTTGCTTAAAAAATAAGAAACACGTTCGAAATCTAGCTACTACTTTTAAAAAGTGACTACATGCAACTCTTGCTCTAAAATAATGTTTTCAATTAAAAAAAAAAACAAAAACAAATCATTTAAAAGTAAAATAGTTACGACTAAATGAGCTTGTCGTGTAAAAGTTATTTTTCACTCTAAAAATAGATGAGATAAAAGTAATTAAAATAAGCACGAGTTGCATAGACTGTATGAAGTCGTAGATCCGTGTTTAGGGTTTAAGTAGTAACTGCTTTCCTTTCCCTCTTTTTCACCAGTAAACAGATGCCGGTCTGATCTGGGTTCTGGTGTCTGACTCAAAAAACTTGAGGCCCCTTAAAGTAAGTTTGCACCAAAGTACGTTCTTATTGGTGTTTAAGGGAGGGAACTGCCTTGTTTCTTGGTCTAAAGCTTGTTTTTATTTTGTATATCTCTTTTTTCAGGACCATAAACAGCGGTGCGGTCTTGGCTCGTGGGTGTGGTCATCCTGTTGAATAACTTTTCAGTCGCTACTTTATTCCCTGCACATGCGCAAACTTTTTAATTTTTTAATGATCAGTCGGAGTGCAGTGGGGAGGCCCTAGATTTATCATCAGGCTTTTTAAAGGGTGGGCTGTTTTTATTCAATTATTTTATAAATTATTTTATATTTATATTTTTATAACTATTTTTCAGTGTTTTGTTTTCTTGTTTTGTTTTTTTTATTTGTACTGTTTATCAATAAACATTTTCTACTGTGAAAAATATTTGCTTGACTTGTCAGAAAATAAGATTGTTTTTTACATTTAAAGCTAGGGTTGGTAATCAGGAAAACTAAGAATTTTAAAGTAACGTTTTCAGAGCGCTAACTGATTGAAATTCGAACCTTTGGTTAATTGATTGTTGGTGTGGGAAGAATTTCAACTGAAGTTTGTGTATACAGCTGAAAAGTTACCAAACCCAGCTTTAACCCTGTATTAACCACCCAAGCATATCTGCTACATGAAGTGAAAGGGTTAACAGCCCAGAATTTTACTTTTATTTTAATTTTTTTGTCTTCATATATTGCAAAATTTAACGCCTTTAGAAAGGGACTTGGTTAATGGAGCGTTAGAACGGTTTGGTGGTGAAATTTCTACATGCTGTCTGTTTTAGGTATTACACCTCACATTGTCATCTGCGGGTCTTTCCTGTTAGTTTAAATGATGTGGTTTGGAATGTGGTGTAGTTGTTTTCTCGGGCACGTCAACTCGATTCCCGGTCTTCGCTGAGCGTCTCATGCTTGCAATTGTTGCGGGGGATTTGCTCGAATCTGTTTCACTGGTTAAGAAAAGCTGTGTCTGCTCTCTGAAAATAGCCCTTCGTTTCCGTGAAGGCTGGTGACCCCAGATGGTTCTCATGACCAGCAAGATCAATGTCTTAAAGTGAGAGAATACACGATTGAATTTGTTATTCACTAGACTCATTAGGAAACTAACGTCCCTGTGAATCATGATGCTCTCATGGTTGCTTTCTGAGCTTCATATTGCTTTGTGAATATGGGGGTTATAATCCAATGTGCCGTTCTGCACGTGCCCAGTAATATAATAATATATATAAAGCTCTATATATGCCAGCGAATTCAATTAACTGTCAACTCGATAATAACGGGTAATTTAACCCTGAGCTAAAATAAGCTTTTAATTTCTTTTATGGACCCTCAGATTGATCGTTAGTGGATTGTATTAAGAGGATGTACCAATATTCCCAATATTGTCCAAAAAAAGAAAAGGTTAGCTAACAACGTTCCCTTTTTTCTCTTTAACTAGACATAAAGTCAATGCCCTTTAAGTTTTGTCAACCCAAATTTCAATCATGACTTAAGTAAGCGCACATTAATGGGTATTTTTTTCGTAGTTTATATAATTTTCATATTTTAGCTGCTGTTTTTTAATGGTTAAAGATTGCTAACTGCTAATTTTTTCGCAAGGAACGGACACTAAGATGCGAGTTTTAAAGTTTATTTTCCAGCGATTCAATAGCTTCATGCCTTGCTGCAGGATTAAATCATGCCATGAACAGGTTCATTAAATGAGGTATGTTATGAGCTTGCTTAAAATAATTTGGCCAGAGGGTGGTAATTTACCAGACTTGTTGAGGCAACCATAAAGAAAATGTCATTGTTTTTATTTCAAATTTTTTAAAACTAATCCTAATTAGTGCATAGTTATCCTTGCAGTCACCACCACAGACCAGCAAAAAGTTGCCTTGATGCAGTGGTACGGTGTACCACTGCACACTTGGCTGTCTTGAACAATAGTGGTCATTGTGGATTGAAACAACATCTTGTTGAAATCCAGGACAGGGTGGTATTTAGCATACATGTGGCGTGTGTATGCTATTTTCGACGACCACAACCCCTGGTAACGTCATAGAAAAATAAAAGGGATTTTTTTTTCAGACATTCCACAAAGCAATTTTCTTTGTATTTATGGAACACTAAGAAAAAAATTAAAAAAGAAAGAAGTTGGTGGACAACCGCAGTTGTTTTGACAGACCAGACAGACAAACTTGCCGTTTTAAACACACACCTTTGTCTTTGACTACATCTGATGTTTAGTCTGCAGTTAAAAAGCGCGCTTGCACAGTTTAGTGAGTTGTTGAACCGAGCAGATTAACAAATCATGGCTCCCTAATCAGAGATCTAAAATCTGGACCAAGGAATATGGAATCTGGTTAGGTTTTAAAAGGGGAAGCGTGCTGGTAGATAGAAAATGTAAAGCAGGATGCTTTGGAAACAATGTACAAATGAGGAGCATGGTCCAGACCATTTGTGATCCGAATGGAGTTAGTGTATGTGGGGTGAAGGGGGCGGGACTTGGGCTGGGCATTCAAATCTTTTTAACACCTGCTGCTTTTTAAAAAAATAAAAATAGGGGAGGGGTTATAGTGGGCTATGCATGGTGTTTAAAAAAAAAACTGGTGAAACAGTCATGGACGGCTTTCCACCTTACAGAGCAGACATGCATATGGGAGCAGTACTGCACAACATCCTCCTTCTCGTCCTGCTTCCTCGTGTAGGTAGGTGCCACCAGGTTTTTGTCGGTGTTCTGGAGACCGCACTGCTCGTGTTTGTGGAGAGCTACCGCCATGCGCGTGTGGTATACCCAGACAGGATGTTCAGGAATGTCCGTCTCAGTTGTTTCTTTTATGCCGACAATTACGCACCTCTTATTTAAACTTGTTTTTCCTAGCTTGGAGCTAGAATGGTTGGCCCTTTTAAAGGGAAAAGCATTGCCTTTGTCCTGTTGGACAAAACTTCTGGCTGTGTTTTCTCGCAGTTGGCTGAGCTTGAAAGGACAAAGTGATAAATGTTTAAAACGCAGGGATCGGGTAGTGGATAGCGGTGTGTTTTATATAATTAAAATGCGCGCTTAGGTGTAGTTTCTGCTAAAAAAAAAAAAAAAAGAAAGAAAGAAAGAAAAACAAACAAACAAAACCAAAAATTCCTGAGGCGGCACATTTGGCACGATTTGCTCCCTGCAAGAAGGTTCTGGGTTCGATTCCTGCGTATGAGGAGGTTCTATGTGGAGTTTCCAGGGGTTTCCTCCAGGTACACCGTTAGTACAAAAACATGCGCAGGAAGATAATCAGCCGTCCCAGATCACCACCAAGTGTGTGTGTGTGTGTGTGTGTGTGTGCGATGGATGATCAGGGGGTACCAGAGTCGGCTAAGATGGGCCCCAGCCTTCCCCCGACCCTAATCAGGATTAAGCGGCTTCGAAAATTAATGAATGCATCAATGTTGGTACTAGAACCCTTTTTCCAAGCCTCAAGTTCAAGTTACAGGTTATTCAGATATGTTTGAATACTTTAAAGGAATGGAATTTGTTACTGAGGTCCAGCATGTAGATAAAGACCCTAAATTAACAAAACTCATAATAAAAATAGTAATAGTTATATGTATATATATATATATGTGTGTGTATATGTATATATA
>JBCNYG010000025.1:3813608-3824587 GCA_039654305.1 Porochilus rendahli
CATGTGTGTGTTAGTGTTTTGCATGCTTCTGAAGAGTGTGTGGAGCCTCAGTATGTGTGTTACGAGGAAATTAATTAAAAATGGCATTAAATGGGTAATTTCACCGTGACGGACGTTTCCTTTGTAAGGAGTCCCAGCCATTTCAACCAGTCTCACGCTAAAGGTTGAGGCCGTACGTCCGTAATCTTGTGTTTGGGTGTATTTAAGAGCTTGAGGTATTTAGGCAGGGAAGAACAGGTATCCAATAATGCTTCAGGTTTATTATACAATGAGTGTGTATGAGCGGACGTTACGAGAAAAGCGAGCATGAAAATTTAATCGTTTTATTTCAAAAATCTCTGAAAACGAACGACGATACGTGATGGTCAACTCAAGGTATGTGGTGGGGGGGTGGGCGGACTTGCTAATGTACTGACTGCAGTAGAGAACAAGACGTGATGCACTGGCTTCAGAGTTGGGAAAAGTACTTTGTGACTGACGTCACGTGCCAGACATTTAAAACGTATTTATATTTTGGTGAATTAAATAACACCTACGGGTCGAGATTATAAAAAGTGTGTCATGGACAGGAGGATTTATAGGTGAGCCTTTCTTAAAATATTTCCTCAACTCAAAAAAATTTAAGCCAGCGAGTTTCTCTTTGTCTAAGAGCATTTTATCTTTTTTAAGCTTTTTTTATAATCTTTATGAAGAATCGAGCAAAATGTTGCGTCGCGGACCGGACACAGTCGTTTCTCCTCTATTAGAGTTTAGAACTATAAGAGCTTTTGAGGTTTGATTTAATGTTGAAATAATGTATAGGTTAACGTTCTTTTAAATCGCTTACAATTCAACGTAAAAAAAAACAAAAAATTAAATCCACTATGAACAAAAATTATGACCCACGGATCAAATATGGCAGAATGTCCCAAAAAACAATTGAAGTGGTCTAAACCCAAGAGAAAACCGCCCTGAAAAAAAAAACACCCTTCCCTCTTGTCTGTCTATCTAGTCATTGTGTTTGTATTGAAATCAATCCGTGTTTCGGTCGACTCGTGCGTAAGTGATATAAACGTTGGTTTCAGTCGAAAATAGCAGCATTATGCTCGTATTAGAGGACTCTTCGAATATCTTCCAATATTTATTGGTGAGAAAAAACAGAAACCGGAAGCCATTGTTTCACCGGTTTCTCTTTTTCAAAGTTGGCGTATTCGCATGACGCGTACGAAAGAATGGTTACAAAACGAGCAAAAAGAACCGAACCGAACAAACTTCGTATCAGATTTTGCACAGGAAACACAATGTCTCACCAAGACCGCGGACACGGATCCTTTCCCTCGAATTCGGCCGACTGTTTCCGACAACGTTCGAATGTATTCTATTCCCCTTCACTTTCGGACCAGATCGCTTGCGTGCGAGTCAGGCCTCGTCTCTGTCCTGAACTAATACTGCATAATTTTACAAATAAAATAAATTTTTAAAAAGAAAATGTGTATGATGGATGAAGATAATTAACTTGTGTGATTATGCGCATGCTGTGTGTGTGTGTGTGTGTGTGTGAGAGAGAGAGAGAATATGAGAACCATTGATTCCTCTTCTGCTCGAGTTGTAATTCCACCGAGGCTGCTGTGTTTGGCTGTTAACGAATTGGCAAGTGACTTCATTAGACTAATTAGTCAATTAGCTAACTGTAGCAGATGCATTCGTCTGTTGAAATGACAAAACACTTGGGGTCCGTGTGGCGCACGGTAAAGGGCATTCAGGAAATAAGTGTAATGGTAGTTTTACAGCATTTTTCTACTTTCCTGACACCAAGCTTCCCCCCTTCGTGGCAGGGAATGACATCGGCTTGATAAACATCTCGTGCGCTCGAAGAAACTCCAGCGACTCCGTTCTGGAACTTTCGTACCGAGGGGCCTGTGTTTGGTTTCATCCAATCGCCAGTCTCATTTTTTAGAAATTCCTAGTAGATTGTTTCTGTAGCTGCGCTGTGGATATTAAAAGGTGCTTAGCATGCTGAAAAATGTATTTTCATAGTGATGAAAAATGGATATGCCTTATTAAAAATGTCTGACACAACTTTAATGAAGCGCAAGAATCTATGATTTACTGAATATGACTGAAATGGAGAATAAGTAAACAGTGGAAATGCCTGGATAGATGAGGTTCCTCTTTTATTGATGAGGCTTGACGTGTCTTAGCATCGTTTTACGGAGTTGCTAACTACTGTTCTTTTATTAAAGGCTGCGTGTTAATAATTTATCATGCTGTTAAAGCCAGGTTGGCTTTGTGGTGCAACAGAGTGTTGTTGTTTGATGATGATGATGATGATGATGATGATCTGATCCAACCCCTCGATTGATTGTGAGGGACTCTATTGTCAGAGTTCTCTTAGCAGGGTAGGTTGCCAGGTCTTTTCCCTAACTCAGATCAGCACCTGGCATTCCTTGACATTCAAGTAATAACCAGTCCTGGCCCTGCTTAGCTTCCCGAGATCAGACGGGATCGGGACGCCACTGGGAAACTGAAGTTTCACAACGTGTGTTGGGTTATACGTTCGCGATGTGTTTTCTCATCTTCCTACCTTTAAAAAAAAAACAAAAAAAAACATTTCTGTGAATAAATGCGTCCTAGCTGTCGGACTATGCCCTATACATTGTTGTATATCGTTGTCCTATTCATGTCTCGTCCCTTAGACATGTTTATTGCTTATTACATGCTTATTGTGAGCCAGACATGCTAACTACTACCATGTCACCCTGCAAGGCAAGTTATATGTTCTGTATTATTTATGAGATGAAAATATGGCTGGAGAAAAACTGATTAGTCAGTTGAAACGCCAAAAAAGAAGCTGCTGTCACTTTTACGGGGTAGTCACTCTTTCATTACACCATGATGTCATGGTTTATATTTCCCTGTAGACTGCCACACCCTCATCATACACCAATTAAGCTTTAATTACTATAATATACATTTAATATATTCATCGTGATAGAATAATTGTAATGATGGATATAATTATATATAGATATTATTGTAGATTATAGATAGATATTATTGTGGATAGTATAATTGTAATTATAGATAGCTATTATAATTATAGATGGTATAATTGCAATTATAGAGATTATTACAGATAGTCTAATTATAGATGGATAGTATAATTGCAATGATGGATAGTAAAATTATAGCTAGATATAATTACAGATGGTATAAATTATAGATGGATGGTGTAATTGTAATTATAGATGGTTTTAATATAGATGGATATTATAATTATAGAAAGTATAATTATAACGATGGGTAGATAGTATAATTATACATGGTATAAATTATAGAAAGTATAATTATAGAAGGATCGATATTATAAATATAGATAGAAAAATAGTCCGGATAAATGTTTTGTTAAATAAATAGGAACATGACATGAATACAGATTAAGCAATATACTCAAGTCCCTGCAATCATCCATCTCGGACCGAAACGATTTGTTGATTGTAATACGTTTATTAGCAGGTAATATTGTTGTCCATCTCTCCATGCAAGAGAATGTGCAACACAAGCGTTTTAGGTTAATATAACACACTGGAGCAAATTACAAACTCACAATGAGAACAAAATCCCAGGATGCACAAACACAACACATTATAAATATTTATTCTTCTGGGTCTGACTGGAGCGTAAGCCTTTACACAGCGATATTGTATTGGAAATGAATGTATCACATACATTATTAAACAGGTTTCTTATAAGCGGCTTGGACAGACGCGTCCAAATGGCTGATGCTTTAAAGACAAGTTCGCTTCACGTGTTAGATAAATAAGTAAATAAATAGATAATAACATCTGCTTGTGTGGATTATGAAATGTGTAATACAGGAAACAAAAAGGCTCCCGGAGTAGAAAATAAAATCCGAAGATGATTGCGATGGAATGAAAAGGTTCGAGGATGTAAATTGGGGAAAATAGTTATGATTAGCAGAGAAACACTGAACTGTGATGAATCATCGCCTCCTATTCACGCAAATACAAAGTTACCGGTGTCATTAATTTATTTATGTACACTGTATGGTCAAACGTTTTTGGGTATGCTAGTTCAATACTCTGTTCAAGCGACTCACGTTCTCCCGATCCAGTGCCAGTGAATGTTCATGGAGTCCACTGTGTGCGCAGGAGGACCGTCACGCCAGAACAGGTCTGAGACTCTTGGTTGTAGTGAAGGGAATTGTGTGCTTTCAACATGGTGGCTCCAACTTTGTAGAGAAGCTACATCTGGGTCTGGTGGTCACTGGTCACTTTTGACCATGTAGTGTCTATGTACATTCATTTATCAGTTGTCATAAATTGATTATAGAAATAAAAGATGGCCCTACGATGGCCAGGCAAGCTGTCCAGGGAGTACCCCGCCGTCGCCCAGGGTCGGCTGAGATGGACGCCAGCCTCCACGCGACCCTAATTAGGATTAAGCGGCTTATTCCTGTGGTGCAAGACCTCAAAAACAAATGGAGGTATTATCTGACCAATCACGATCGAGAATCAGCGATGCAGTTCAGGTAGGTAAGGAATAAAAATCCAGCAGATTGTTGATACGTCATGGCTGAATTCCTTTTATACCACAGCGATTTGTACTTTAATGATTAATGTTGTGTAACATCAACAAGACAAGCCGTCTCTTATGCTGTAGTGAGTAGGATATATTACATAGCCAGTCCTGCCGTTTTGTAGGTAAGAAGATTAAAAATTAAAAAATAAATAAATAAAAAAAATAACCCCAAAAAAAATAAATCAAACTTGTTGGCTGTTACAGCATACTGAAACTGGAGACTCCTTCTGTAAATGGAAAATAAACGACTTCTTCGAGTGTAGGAAGAAAGTACCAGATCTCTAATTAGAAAAGATATGAGTTTTATTTTGTAAAGCTTTTTAACTCAAGTTTTGCTTCTATTTTCATGAGTTTGTGGATCATCTGTTCCACAGGGCTCGGTGTTCCTTGCACTGTGTGCCTATTCTACTCGTCCCGAGAGATTTCACTGATCTAGCCAAAGTCAGGGCATGAAGCATCCTTATTTGAATGAAATAAATATTTTCCCCCACGCCTACCGCACTTTAAAGTCCTGTAAATGAAGTGAATGTAGATTATTCCATGACTGATATAATCACCGGATTCAATGATGTGATCTTGGGGTCGCTGGTCGTCGTCCTTCATCGCTTTACTCTGCGGCGTTTCCAGTCTGGTCTTCTGAAGATGAGCAAAAGCTGGGACAGTAGTGTCTGTGTGATTAAGGAAGAGTGTGTTATTGTTTAGTGGTGTTGCGTGAAGCTTGTGCATGCACGTGGCGCGACTGTCTGTAGAACAGTGATCAGGTTTCTAATGATGAATTGGTTTCGAGTTCCTCTATGTGGATCAAGTTAAGTCACGGTGAGGTTAGCAAGAAGGGTGTGTGTGTGCGTGTGTGTGTTTGTTAAAGCTGTGTGCCTTTGTGGTTCTCAAGCAATGTGTCGTGTGTGTGTATGTTTATGCGGCAGTGATGACAGCATTGGCTCACAGACAAATTCAAGAAGAGTGAGTTTTCTGACCTTATTTGCACTCCTGCGCTCTAGAGTAGCCCAGAACAGACCATTATCTAGAGAGCTCCTTCTGCATATTGTGTTTTTACAAATCACCAGAAGGATGATGAGATGAAGGAAGAAACAGGGGGAATCAGTGTGATCTAGATCTAGTATAACAGTGATACCAGATTAAAAATAATCAATAAATAAATGGATAAAAATGGAAGAACAAGGCTATAATTTTGCTTGGGAAAACACAAAGCCATGTGAATGTGTACTTGGACGTAGGCTAGGGGTACCTGATGGCCACCGTACTTTAATATATGTTTGGAAAGAGAGGGATTAGAGAGAGTAGGATGGAGGAGTGAATTCGATCTATACACCTCGTGTAAGTGAATAAAATGTCTTCCATGGGCATTAATTAACGGAGTATGCTCTACCCGAGCTTGTATGGGTTTCCTCTGGGTACTTTGGTTTCCT
Source organism: Porochilus rendahli (assembly GCA_039654305.1). Classification (NCBI taxonomy): domain Eukaryota; kingdom Metazoa; phylum Chordata; class Actinopteri; order Siluriformes; family Plotosidae; genus Porochilus; species Porochilus rendahli. The sequence goes on from JBCNYG010000025.1 coordinate 3,819,617, forward strand.
CCCACAGTCCAGACATGCACCTTGGTGTGTGTGTGGGCTACACAGGGTGCACCCTGTCTTCGTCCACAGTCAGCTGAGATAGGCCCCAGCCTCTCCGTGAGCCGAAAAAGATAGAGCTCCACGATTTATAAGCACTCTGGGAGCACGATTGGGGTATAACAAGGAGGCAGAGAGCATCCAAGAGACGAAGCTTAAAGGAATCGTGTTGCCAAGTAAATCAGCGTCTCCTTCAATGGTGCATCAATGGCAGGGTACACTACGGTTCCCGTGTTTTATCACAATTGGCGTCAAATTGAAATAACTGCAGACACGGAATCAGTGTGATCATCAGGAATCCACCAAGTTCCCTTCAGACCATCACGATTCGATCCCACAACCCCCCACTCTCCTCATGAGGCTCCTGATTAATCTAATCCATGGGATACAAAAAAGTAAAATACTTTCAAGGTGCACCTGAGATATAACCTCACCGGTGTGTTTCTGCCCTGTGGACACGACTCCCATACGGCGGTCTGAGTCGATAGTAGTACCGTAGTTTGGTCTGAGCGACAGTGTGCACAGTCCTGCCCTTAACCGTAAATCCTCGCCGTGCAGCGAGCGAACAGATGATACCCAGTGATGAGGATTATGACAGCATGGCAGAGCCGTGATTTATAAATGAAATCGAGACTCGCTCATCAAGATCAAACTTTGGTTCCCTTCTTCTCGGGCTGTTGTTTTTAAATCACCATCTGCTTTGTGAACTAGTTTTGCTTATTATTGCTGCATCTGAGCCTCAGACAGCTCATTTCCTCTCGCCGTGAAACATCTCCGGATTTGGAGGCAAAAAGAAACGAGGTACTGTTCTTCCTATTAGCACATCCTGCCATGCTAATTTACACCTTTATTCATATTTTGCTGCGTTGGCAGCAGTGTTTATGTTTGGAGATCATCGTTTACTGGTTTATCCAGGCTTGAGGTTGCGTCATCATTTTCATTTGGTGTGTGTGTGTGTGTGTGTGTGTGTGTGTGGTCTCTAGATTTAGCCTCCTTTGCAGTATCTAGGCTGAGAGCAAATGGAGCTGATTGTATTTGGGGTTTGGTGTGTGATTAACTAAAGTACGATGTTTGATTAAACCCTCTTATCTCCTAATCCACTTTACTGTGATCTGCCTGATTAACTTACTCTCTGTAGGGTAATTAAGGTGCTCTCACACACACACACACACACACACACGGCACATAGTTTCACTATGGCTCGATTTGCAACCCATTATATGGGGCAGATTTTCAATTCCACACACACACGTTGATTTAATTAAATGGCATGGCTTTAATCTTGTCTAATGTCACAACGAGTTCTAAGTGATCGGTATTCATTTAGACTGCAGTTCAAACATTGGTCTCAATATTAATAATATTAAAAGAAAGTCTTTCTGCCGATACTCATGAACCCAGCGTTCACTCTTACAACAAAGGCTTCCCCTTGAGTCCTCGGGATCATTGAGAGCTATTAGCCTCGTAAATGATTTTTTTTTTTTTTTTTTAGACAGTCTGTATCAGTGCCTCTTAACCCTTTATGAGCTACTTTTTTCGGAAGCCCTTATTAGGTGTCACTACAGCTGATCATCCTTCACCATCTTACCTGTGCTGTACCTCTACCGTATTTGGTTCTAATGCTATCCATGGTCACTCCCAAAAAAAAAAAAAACCACGGCATCTTCATCCAGGCTTATCCTAGCCCCGCCTCCTGTCCTTTTGTCAGCGACACAGTCTCCACACTATACAGCAAAGCTGGTGACGCTACTGTCTTTATAAACTTTTCCCTTCACTCTTACAGCTGCCCTTCTACCACGAATCACTCACACATTTCGCCCTGCAGGCACTCTCACTTCGCGCCTCTACCACATTTTCCATTACCATGGACGGTTGACCCCCAGTATTCAGAAAGATCTACCTTCACCCCTGGTGTAGGGATTAGCACGTCCGCCTTACAGCAGAGAAGTCCTGGGTCGAGTCCTGGTGTCTGTGTGCAGCATGTTCTCCGCATGGTTGCATGCGTTTCTATCAGGTACTCCGTTTACCACCGACAGTCTAAAGTCATGTACTTTAGGCTAATTGGGCGTTCCAAATTGCCCCTAGGTGTGAATGTGAGTGTGTGTGTCGACCCTGCAATGGCCTGTACCCTGCCTTGGCCCACTGTTAGTCAGCCTCCCGCAACCGTAGGTCGTATCACAACTGACTCAAAACTACACACCGAGGCTTTATTAAGCTTACCTTTCACCCGCAAGTGATCATAAAAGTGGAGACATCACGATGGCTGATCAATTAATTAATAGGTAATTTAATCAAATTAATTAATACATATTGCTGGCCCTTTTTGACATTTTTTTTTTCTTTTTTATTTTATTACAACAAAACACTAACTAAACTTGACTTAAGACTGGAGTTCATAACTTGTTCAGTCACATTTGCAAACTGGACTCCAGACTGCTCTCAGTAATGAAGTTCGACACCCTATGAGGTCACTTGCAGCTTATAGAGCAGGAAATGACCTGCGTGTGAGTTATTCATACATCTGCCTATCTGTAAGAAAATAGAGAGTAGAGAAGATTAAACGGGGGAAGGGTGTGTCAAATGTACCCTATCCATGCTGTTTAGGAAAAATAAAGAAAAGTGCTGCAAAAATCATCATCATGGTCCGCTTAATCCGGGGTTGGGTCGCGGGGGCAGCTACCTAAGCAGTAAGGTCCAGATGTCCCTCTCCCCAGCCACTTCCTCCAGCTCTTCTAGGGGAACACAAGGTGTTCCCAGACCAACTGGGAGACAGTCCTTCCAGCATGTTCTGGGTCGACCGGCGTCTCTTTCCGGTTGGACATGCCACACCAGGGAGGCGTTCGGGGGGCATTCTGATGAGATGCCCAAGTCACCTCAACTGGCTCATTTTAACACAGGAGCAGCAGTTCTATCCTCCCGGATGGCCAACGAAGCTCATTTCAGCCGCTTGTATCCACGATCTTGTTCTTTCGGTCACTACCCAAAGCACGTGATCATAGGAGAGGCTAGGAACGTTGATCGATTGGTAAATTGAGAGATTTGGCTTTCGGCTCAGCTCCCTCTTCACCCCGACGGACCGGTACAAGCTCCGCTGTACGGCGGACGCTGCACCGATCTGCCTGTTGAGCTCCCTTTCCCGTTATTAGGATGATGGTGATATTAACATATAGTTAATTATAATTACAGATAGTCCACCACACCCCTTCAATTCTTCCAAACACATGGACTATCATGGTGCATGTTGATGTCGGTGTAAGGATATGAGTAGCTGAACAATATAAATTTTATTTTTTTATTAAAAATACAGAATGACATTGAGCTGTATGGATCGCACATCCACACCCACACAGGTTACAATTTTGCCATTTAGGACAAATATAAAAACATCTGGCAAGATGAGAAATCACACCAAAATAATCACCTGTCAAGCCCAGTTTCAGTTTTGAAGCCTTTCGAAGCTCTCCGGTTTCACCAGCACTCAAAAACCACAATAGTCTTCACTCTTCTCTTCCCTCCCGCCTTTTTTTCCTCAGTTCCATTAGTTTCTAGGCGCCTTCCATGCCGTTGCTTTCTTTTCAATTTTCTTCGAGTGTTTGTCGCGTAAGTGGCTGTAGAAGTAAAGAAACGGGAGCATTTCATCATGTCAGTCTTTAAAGAAGAAGAGCAGAAACAATGGGATGGAATCCAGTGTAGTATCTTTACGGTGGGCGTGTAGTGTATTACAGCAAGAATTCAGACTTGAGTAAGAAATTGAATAATTAGGTATTATTGTTACGTTTTTAATTCTTTGTAACTGACTCGGTGCTTTGCAGGCCCTTTGACAAACTCCAATCGATGAAGGCGGACTTCTTGCTTTGGGTTTTGATTAGCGTTTACGCAATTATGTTTTCTTTATTGAGTAGTAAAGTGCTTGATATGCTGGGTGCACAAAAATGTCACAAGAAAGTTCCACACAAATGTCTTCATCATATAATGGGTGGGTCTTTGGACAAAATAGACTCCTTAGGATTTAAAATTCTGTATTCAGTAATTTTTTTTCAACGATTTTTTAACGCAAGATATTGTAGAATGATTTTGGGAATTTTGGTTCTTAAGGGATTGCTGGGCTTGGTGGAGGTTTGCGCTCACTGACTGTCGTACACAATCTTCCCGTGCTGCTGTCGTGCTTTTTGCACTAATACAAAACTGTATCTGGGGCCGGGGGCGTAAGGGTTGGGGTGCTAGGCTTATGATCGGGAGGTTGTGGGTTTGAATCCCCCATTAGACCCCCACCGTGCTAAGACCGCTGGGCAAGGTCTTAACCACAAGTGTGCCTCTGTTCACCCAGCAGTATAAATTGGTACCAGTAAAAAAACAAAACAAACTACTGGGCAAGTTAACCTGGGATGGACTAGTGTACATGAACTCGTAGTCACTTCACACTATGGAAACCAGGGATGAGCTCTGATCCGATGGGCTCGGGCCTGAATAGCTCAACAGACTTCATCTTATATATTGTAAAGATTGTTCTCAGTATTGCAGTATGTGTTTTTCACCCTATTGCTCACCCTTTTCTATAAATATGCAATTTCAAAATGCCCTACAAACTCCACTCCCTCCACCCAGTACACGTGTAAGAGCAGAATGAATAAACCTTCCCATTAAAAGCCTTTTATTTGCATATCAGGATCTGATTGGTGCTCGTTTTCTACATTTATGAGCAATCTGTCCCTTCAGGCTAATATGACCAAGAGGAGCTCATCACGAAAGCACATTTTGGAAAGTTTGTAATCTCTTCAGAGTAACGTCTCAAAGGAACATTTCCGACAACATCCTTCAGAAGCTCACACACACACACACACACACACACACACACACACACACACACTCCCCCACCCCGGTTCAACAGCCTTCACTTTACCCGAGTGCACGTTCCCCAGTAGTCACCGGACTAGT
>JBCNYG010000025.1:3931963-3942459 GCA_039654305.1 Porochilus rendahli
AGAGAGAGAAAGAGAGAGAGAGAGAGAGAGAGAGAGAGAGAGAGAGAGAGAGAGAGAGAGAGAGAGAGAGAGAGAGACCACCGATGACAGTTTAATACTGCAGGAAATGAAGGTATTCAGTGACCCCTTATTACTTCACCTCACCCCTGCCTCAACTATTCATTTGGACACATTAGCTTCCACCTTCCTCTCTCCGTCACTCTCTCTGTCTCCACACAGTCTGCTGACTAAAGGTGAAATGAGGGATGTGTCACATTGCTTTGAGCCACTTTACTTCTGCTGCCTCAATGCCCTCAATTTCATTCACACATCCGCCTGACATAAATCTCACAAAAATCATGAATTACATTTTAAACCAATCAGTTTGTAATTCCTTATGCAGTTAAAGAGACTTTTATTGGAACCTTGATTAAGTTTAACCTTAAGGGTTAAAAGCAGACGCTCCTGAAAAAGTCCAGCACTTTTGCGATAGAAACTGTAACACGGCTCGGTAAATTACTCTCCTCTGAGTAGCCGTTTCTCAACAAGCCGCGTCCTAGCGCTGAGCGTGACTTCTCTTCTTGCCCAGGTACTGTTCAAGGCAAGTGGTGAAATACAAGAGATGCTAAGAATAGTGCAGACTATCAATTGATCAAAAAGAGTCATCGCAGACTCGTCTTGATTAATGTTTCCGGCTAGAGTCATTTCTCTGCCGGACCAAAAATAGGACTAGTGTACTCTGCCCAGAGAGGTTCTTTCTTTTCTGCTCTTTTATTCTTTTTATTCTTTTCTGACTCAAATAATGAAAGAGTGATTCAGGGAGCATAAATCAACTTTTTCCTCATTAATTCAAGATGTCAGTGAAAAATGAACCCAACACTCGATGAAAATAAATGTAATGTTGCTTAATTTTGTTGAAACAATGACATGATGTTAACGTGCTGTAAAGCAAAGTTTAAGGTGGAAAAACAACATATTCTTTTATTTTTTTTGCAATATGAGGTGGAATGACACATGCATTGAAAATCATGGACAGGTGCATCATTACAAGACTAAAATTACAGCTGGAGCACAGAGTTGTGCATGGAGTGAAAAAACAAAACTATTGTCAGTACAGACAGAAAAAAACCCCACTGTTGAGCACCTCTGGAATAAAAAATGACCCCAGGACACCATGTGCATTTTATCTCGTCCAAAGAAGACGTATACATGCTTATATTTCCAGGTATTTGTTCCATTTCTTCCTTAGATTCTTTAAATCTAGTTTGGTTTACTCTCTATCCAATAACCTCATGAGTAATTCCTCAGCCCTTCATAGGAAAATGAGTACAAGGAGCTCAGTCAGTGTTTGGATAGTCCTGTAGTCGGAGATGCTGCTGAGCACACGGAGAAAAGCTTAAACTGACGGCCTGGAGCTTTTCCAGTAGCAGGGCATATACCGTCTGTCCCTAAAGTGGCTCAGCAGCAACAACAACACAAACACGCACACACACAGGCGCACACACAGGCACACTTTACTGGCCTTTCCATTCTTTTAAACCATCTTTAGTTACTTGAACTCCTTCAAACATCTTTAGATCTCCAAAGATGAAAATAAATAAATAAAAACACTCAAACAGTGATCAATAAATTTACATAAAAATCCACACCTGAAGTATTTATGACTAGACACATTACTGTGCTTTATAAACTATTTGAATAAATAAACATTTGGTCTTTAATAAACTGCACGTGATTTGTTTTTAGAATTTTTTTTAAATGTAGAAATGTATCATTTAGGTACAAAATGAACAGCATAGTTTACACTTGCAAGTCATTAACTTCCAACAGACATTTATTTTAGCCAATGTTTTGTGCACCTAAATCCCAAATGGTGTTCTATTGCCCACACAGTGCATATATAAATCTAGCATGCTATTATACATATTAGTATATACCTCACAGGGATGGTACGATCTGATTGTCCACTATCCTGAGGTTTAAAAACATTATCCTCAGTGGATAATGCTTAAAGTATATTGATGGACATGGACATTGACAGTCACAAAAAAAAAACACTCAATTTGTTTGTTTTCCTTGTGTTTTTGTGTAGTATACACTAACAAATTATATACGTTTAAAAACACACCGCTAGGGAGTGTGGTTTACTTCCCATTCCATGTAGTATATACTAAAATTGCTAAGCTTGGAACGTGTAGAGCTCACCTGACCTGCCCCTGTCATAGCAAAATATGCAAAATTATACTGTGAAAATCTTCACCCTCACTTACTCATTTGCCGAACCACTTAAACCTATTAGGGTTGGGAGGAGCCTGGACACTGGGTGAAGGTGTGGTACACCCTAATTAGCTTGCCAGACTATCACAGGGCCAACACACATACAACCATTCACACTCACACCTATGGGCAATTTTGAACAGGCAATTAGCCTAACATGGATTTCTTTGGACTCTGGGAGGAAACCGGAGTACCTGGAGGAAACCCTCAAAAGAATGGAAACAAAATTCAAACTTCACATAGAAAAACCTGAGGCCTGGACTTGAACCGAGGACCTTCTTGCTGTAAGGTGGACATGCTAATCACTAATTACTGTGCCGCCCATCACATATCAGCAAAATATTAGTAGTTTCCTTTGTGTTTTGTTTTGTTTTTTTGTTTTATGAGACATACTGTTCAGTATCATTAATCCAATTCATGGATCCTGGTCGCCCCCTTTGACCAATGCAAAACACTTTTCCCACATCAAACACTTTCTCTCCTCCCACTTCCTCTCATCCTACACGCACTCAAAGCTGGCACACACCCACACACACACCACTCCGCTCTGTACTTACCACCCAGGTATTAGATAAGTGCATGGGATTGATCTCATTATAAATCACTGACTGTACAGATCTCAGAGTGCGGGCTTTTTCACTAAGCTCAGTGCAAAGAGGAATCCAATAAGAGGTTTTTGTAAGCCGGTGCATTAATTTGAGCAAATTTAGTGTGCAGTGCTTCTTTATATCGAGCAGTGTGCAGGGTCAAAACACAGCAATACAAAAGCTTGTGATAATTTACATTGAAATCTGCTGTAGCATGTGTGCAAAAAAACAATGCAGGCCTTTTTGTAAGCAAAAATTTCAAATTCAAATTTTATTTGTCACATACAAATTATACACAGTACAATATGCAGTGAAATGCTTAGTATGACTGTCCAAGATGTACAGAAATATTAAGAAAGATAAATAAAGCAACATGTTGAATTTATTTCCAGTAGGGGTTGGACTCCCTTGGTCACCGGTTCTGTTCATAAGTTTTATGGACAGAATTTCTAGGTGCAGCCAAGGCATTGAGGGGTTCTGGTTTGGTGGCCAAAGGATCTCGTCTCTGCTTTTTGCAGATGTTGTTGTCCTTTTGGTTTCATCGAGCCAGGACGGGATGAGATTCAGCACCTCCAAGTCCGAGGCCATGGTTCTCAGTCGGAAAAGGGTGGAATGCACCCCCCGAGTCTGGAATGAGGTCCTACCCCAAGTGGAGGAGTTTAAGTATTTCGGGGTCTTGTTCACGAGTGAGGGAAAGATGGAGCTGGAGATCAACAGACGGATCGTTCTCAATTTACCAGTCGATTTACGTACCTACCCTCACCTATGGTCACAAGCTTTGGGTAGTGACCAAAAGAAAAAGTTCACGAATACAAGCGGCTGAAATGAGCTTCTTTCGCAGGGTGCCTAGGTTTCTCCCTTAGAGACAGGGTGAGAAGTTCTTTCATCAGTGGGGCCAGTTGAGGTGGTTAGGCATCTTATCCGAATGCCTCCCGAACACCTTCATGGTGTGGTGTTTCGGGCATGTACAACTGGGAAGAGACCCCGGGGTGAACTCAGCTGGTCTGGGCACGCCATGGCGTCCCCCCGGTAGATCTGGAGGAAGTATCTGGGGAGAGGGATGTCTGGACATTACTGCCTAGGTTGCTGCCCCCGCGACCCGACCCTGGAACAAGCGAAAGAAGACACACACACACACACACTCACACACACTCTCTGTTCCTCACTAGTACGCACCCTCTAAAGTGCACTTTCTCCTCAGGGCGAGTACTTTATGGTGTTAGATGTGTTCAGTAAAGCAGATGTTCTCCACACCACTGCCTCTTGTGGCGCACCGAACTTCCGGCAGGTCAGAGGAGACTACCCCGTGTTTGGAATGGGACAGCCCAGTTTGAATGGTTTCAAACAGGTCCTGTGCACGCTGCAGAGCCGAGGGCATGAGGTGAGACATGATGTTTCAGGTGCATGCTGGGTAAGAGGGAAAACTCATGTAAACATTCCTATAAGACTAACTATACACATTTCCTTCTGTTTCTCTCTCTCTGTCTGTATCTCTCACTCTCTCTTTTTCTCTCCTCTGTTTCTTTCTCCCTCTTACTCTCCCTCTCTCTTTCTGCTCTTTCTCTTCCTATCACTCTATCTCTGTTTCTCTCTTCCTCTATTTCTCCCTTTCATTCTGTCCCTTTCTCTTTGTTCCCCTTACTTTCCCTCTCTCTCTCTCTCCCTCTCTCTCTCTCTCTCTCTCTCTCTCTCTCTCTCTCTCTCTCTCTCTCTCTCTCTCTCTCTAGGGAGTGAATAGCATGTTTGAAGTGATCTTAATAGGAAACAACTCTGAACACTTCACCATCTCCCCCACGTCGGTGCAGGGCCGAGCTGATATCCGTGTGCGTGTTGCCGTGCCTCTCGACTTCGAGAATATCAGAAGCTACAGCTTTTCTGTAAGTACAGCACAGGCCTTATCCTAATCTGGCTCACAAAACAAGGCCAACTAAAACCTACTTGCTATTTTGGTCTATGTTGTACTGCCTAAAAAACAAAACATGGCTGCTACTGCACAAATGAAACCACAGGTTTTTATACATTTAATACAGCAATGTTGGTTACGTTACAGAAATGTAATTAATATGAATTTAAATGAAGTGCAGGGATTTTTCAAGGATACTTTTTGCGTAAAATACAAGGGAAGCGATTGTCTTGTTTTGGGATGAAGAGACAAAACACTGAGACCAGAACTTGCGTTCTAGTTCGTTTCTCTGGTCTGGGTCTGTAGAGGCTTTGCTAATATTTCCCTTGAACCATTTATCATGCCACACATGTCCCCCGTGTCGTCCATGTTCTTAAATTCCAACTTAATTTCAAATTGATGAATAATTTTTATGAGGGGGAAGTAAGAAGCTCTGCAATGACCTCTGAAAGTCTTTGTTTAAGAGATGTGCTAAGGACGACTGAGTAAAATAAGAGAAGGAGGGGAAAAAATAAAGAAACGGAGTAATAAAATCGATACAATGATTCGGGGATGCGGCATTTGCGGTTGGCGGTACGTTTTCCGCCGCTTATTTAGCCGGGATGACTGGAGCACAGCCTGGAGTGTCGATTCGTGGTGTTTGAAGTGACGTACCGCTCCTCTCAGTGGAGAAATAGATTTAAGTTATGTCTGTTCTCAGGGCTGTGTTCGGTATATAATCGGACGTTTTATAGCCTTTTTTCCGTCAGAGATTTCTAGGAAGCCTCGTCTCAGTGCTCACTGTTTTCCTGAGCCTTAAAGGCTTTCTTGATTGGAGTTAAGCAGCAATACTGCATTTTCTCTAAATATTTAATACGTTTTCAATCTGTATAAATATCTAAAGGCTGCTTTAATATCCAGTATGTGTAGCTTTTTGCTAGGATTGAGTCTTCTATCCATGTATGATGGGACACTGATCCTAATAAACGAACTACCAGGACTCCTAATCGTCGACGCTACGACCACAATGTAAATGTTTTCTTAAGTGTTTAACCTTGTATAATCTGCTTTTCTAGTAAAGTCGCAGCGCCCGTATTCCATAGACTCGCTCGTAGTACCGAAAGTGTACGAGAACGACAGCCATCATTACCAAACCTGCAAACTCGACATTTTAATGATCGATACGCCAGAGCTGAAGCCGATGTTCTGTAATTGTGATTCCCATCCAGCTGTACGCCAACGAGTCGGTGGCCGAGCACGTGGGCTTCGCTCGGGTCTTCATCGACCTGCTCAATGAGAACGACAACAGACCCATCTTCAGCCAGTCGCTGTATAACATCAGCTTACTGGAGAGCACAGCAACTGGAACATCATTAGCGAGCATCCACGTGAGTGTACTCCCGACACACACACGGTTAAGCTCATAATTATTAACCCCCTGTCCGAAAAAATTCACTTACTCATCACTCGTTCATTAGGCAAACTTTTTAATCCTCAGTCAAGGTCGCAGGGAGGCTGGAGCCTGTCTCAGCCGTGGGCGAATGAACAGCTCGCCAGGCCATTGCAGGACCAACACACACAACCACTCACACTCACACCAAGGGAAGGTTTGAAGCAACCAATTATCCCAACGTGCACGTCTTTGAGACTGTGGAAGGAAACCCACGCGAGTATGCGGAAGAACGTGCAAAATACACGCGGAAACGCCGGGGCCAGGGGCTCAAATCCAGGACCGCCACACCTCCACGCTGCCGTGTCTAAAATTTTGAATGAAATCAAATTTTGCATGTGAAAATAATCACCAGGCCAACCGACTGATGGTTCTTCCACCCCGGCTTCCGCTGACGCCTTGCGTCCTCTTTCCCCTTCACAATGAATTCCAACTCTGTTGTATCCTGCAGCATCTGTATTCTCAGTCAGACCTGTATTTCCATTCAGTAACCTTGGGGGGATGCAAATTTTTGCACACAACTATAACCAGTGAGTAGCAAGGCCGGTGTTAAAAACGACTTCTCTTCCTCCATATCTTATTGACATTCCAACTTGAACACACACACAAATCTAAGCATGGGAAGAATATTTTCTCCGTCCATTCCTGTAAATATTTTTATTTTGCTAATAAAGGAATGTTGGTTCATCCACTGCTGGGTTGGTGGCAGAATAAAAGAATAATCCATATAAGATTTTGCAGAAATTTGTATCATAACCCAAGGCTCACTGAGGTCACTTTTTAATTGCGTCATCATAAATAATGTAAGATGCCATCACTTTCGGCACTGGTGCTCATAACTTTTTATTCCGTCCTTAATTCCCTCACTTGTCCTCACTCAGTACAATAATTGCCGAGGAAATCAATACAGATCAGCAAAGCAGCACTGAGTCCTCTTTAGAAGTGTAATTAACCTTGTTATGGAGGAAGTGAGCCCTGAATCAGATCTTAAATTGTCCATTAACCTGTTTTTTTATCTTTAAAATATTAAATGTGTACATATTTGCTTTGTTTGTCAGAATGAATTAAAGAAACCCTAATAATAAAAAAACAGATTTGAATAAAAAAACAGATGAAGTTGGAACAGAAGATTAGAGAGTTTGTATCTCCCTCCCGAAAGCTGAAAAACTACTCTGCTGTGATTTCCTCCAAGTACATGGCAATTCCCTGAACATGTCTTTCCTTCCTTTAAGACCTCTTTCATCCCCCCGACCCAAAATCCCAAGAAAGCTCGACACTGGAAGCTGATCGTTTTATCTTTCTCAGGCCATGTAACAAGCCTGAGTCAGTCATGCAGGTGTTCTTTAATATAACATCAGGATTTTCAGGGAGTTCATGGAGGTACTTATTCATCCCAGATGCTTCATGTCTCTGTTCCCTTCGCTAACCCGCGGTAGACTTGAAACCCTGATTCTTCTTTAAGGGATGAAGTACTCCGAAATTGACCAGCGCCAGTCCATTAAAACCTGTAAGACAACCACCCCCCACCCCCAAACCCAAAATAAATAAAATCTTTCAGTTTTTTCTTTTTTTTTTAATCTATTTAAAAAAGTTATGCGTCCCGAAATGATTTTTTTTTTTTTTTGGGAAGTGTTGTATAACAGTGGGCCCAGCACGGTTTGTTTGCAAAACCTAATGTGCAGATGTTTATGTTGGTTTGCTGGGCTTGGAGGAGGTTTGCACTCCGAGTGGTCTTCAAAAGTTTTCAATTAAATACTTAAGTTTCTTATTATGACAGTATATTTATATTTAATCAGTTAAAACTTGGTGTTGATGTTCCTTGAATGAACTTGTTACATGCAATAACAGCTTGTATATTTGTTACTGTGCTCGTCTGTCTCTCTGTCTCTCTCTCTCTCTCTCTCTCTCGCGCTCTCTCTCTCGCCTTTATCACTCCCCACTTAATTTCAAGCACCACCTGTAAAAGATTTAATGCCGGGTTTTTAAACAGCTGATTGATTCTTACTGTTTCCTTCAGATTCCATAGTAGCTTCCATCAATTCATCGCAATCACTTGAGATATAAACGGCTAACATAATAACTCTGCTATATAACGTCCTGGTGTAGTCTGTGCCGCATGGAGAATGAGGTTTGATTTGCAGCAGAATGGCAAACCACTTGGGTCACATCATCAAATAACTCACAGAGGAGAATCCGGCAGATGCAGACCCAGGCTTGTAAATAATAAATGAGATCTGTGGTAATGTCATGTTCCCTGTACTAATGGCCAACTCGTATTCATTCGGAGATGTTTATGTAGCATATACACCCATATTCAGCCGGCTCGCTCAGATACAAAGTAATCATGAGCAATCTTTCTGTCTGTAGAGAGCCAGTATTTCCAACAGTGGTCGTGTCTTCGCTAGTAGCCAGGATGTTGCGAGTTTAAAATGCTATCACTAGCTAAAACTAACTCTCTGTTAGAATTGTTTATTTCCAGCTGTAATGGGGTTCCTAGTGTAATAAAAAATTATTTGTATTTCTTTACATATCACCACAAATTTTCCAGGATAGCAACCTGCGACCAAATGCTGAAGCGATTTTCTCAGAAGGTCATTGTAGGTCAGTAAAATGGCCCCCAATTGCTTATGATGGCTAGGTAGCAGCTGGTGCGATTCCCCCATTTGGGGCCTTTAGTTGTAGCCCTCTTCAGTTCGCTCCTTGGGACATTGATTTTTCTTTTACGTTTACGGCTTTTGGCAGACGCTGTTATCCAGAGCGGCTTACAATGATGGTTTCTATCCAACTGAGCAATTGAGGGTTAGGGGCCTCGCTCAAGGGCCAAGTGTGGTGATAGTGGGCATCGAACCGCTGACTTTCGGATCAGTAACTCATTGCCTTAACCACGAAGCCACCACTGCCCCCCAGTCTCTGGCAGTCAGCTCTGTTAGCGTTCCAAACAATTTGGTCGACGCTGTTGGTCCACCCTCGCAAACTTGGCAGAGCCTACAGCTGACACTAATTACATTCAGCAGTATTATGCTTTATAGTTGTGGCTGAACAGTACTTACCGTGTGTGTGTGTGTGTGTGTGTTTTGGTGCTAGAATTTAATAATTATATAAATGGTGATTGTACATCCGCTATTAAATGCTAGTTTATATAACTGAATAGCATGCGTGCTAGTTTAGGAATGATACCAGTACAGGTGGTGATGCATTAGCAAGGTTGCGTTATTTTTCTGACTGTAGCAATAGCCTGGTTCTATGATTTGCTGCCCCCAGCCCTTTACTTTGCTGGCACCGATGTTCTAGTACTTGATATGGAAGCTGTCATGCCTGTATACTATATTCTACTGTATATCAGGGTGAGGAATTGTATGCGGTATGCATGCTGTTTCTCAAATGACACATTTCCTTTAGTATATTTTGAGTACACTGTGCACACCATGTACTCACGTGCAGGGAGCACAGATGTTGCAAGAGCAATGAAGCACTGCAGTTGATTTATTTACTGGAAATGACAGTCACATTATTTTTGTTTCTGACATTTTTATAAAATCAATAGTATTTTTAACCCCCCCCCCCTTTTTTTCTTTTTGAGGCCATAGTAATGATCTTGTCTGCATGCATCCGTTCACCCAGCCGAATCTCGTTAGTTCTTAATGTTTAATCGTTGTTTCCTAATAATCTTCTGTTCTAATCGGTTTCCTATTTAGCCCACAGTCTGTTTAGCATCTCCTCCTGTCATTAATAATGTCTTTCTTTATATTATTAAAGTGAAGATGTCTGATCCGGTAGCCGAGACCCGACTCGGCTCGGGAAGGAAGATCATAAAACAGCAGTGCTTTTATGACGGAGATAAAACTGCTGCTGTTTTACAGGGTTGTGGACATTGAGTGTGGCGTTAAACCATGTAAGATGACCTTTAATTTGAAGGCTTGTTAATAGCTTTATATGGAGAATGACTTAACTCTGGGTTACAGCCTGGAAGATGGAGGGGAATTAACATCCACTTACCCCACACGGGGAGGTTAACTCTACGGAGCAGTATGTCGCAATATTATGATACTGATGGCATTTAGTGTTAGAGCAAGTTTTCACTTTTCCTGTCGTCCGCTCTGGTCTGTATGGAATAGTAGGGTATCTTGTAAACTTTGAGTTTAGTTAACTCGCTATCTGCTGACGTGAGTCCGGGTGCTCCTGTACCGTCTGCCCGACAGCAGGAGCGTGAAGAGTATGTGGCTGGGATCAGAGAGGATCCGCTAAGCCTTCCACTGACAGCGCTGCCTGTAGAGGCACAAGCACTTCCGGGGTCGGGTCACGGTGGGAGCAGCTTAAGCAG
>JBCNYG010000025.1:3942559-3953409 GCA_039654305.1 Porochilus rendahli
GGCTGTATAGCCGTCAGCGTGTTTCTGCCCTGTGATGGCCCAGCAAGCTGTCCTCTGTGTACTCTGCCCTCGCCCAGAGTCGGCTGAGATGGGTGCCAGCCTCCCCTCCGATCCTAATAAGGATTAAGCGGTTCAGAAAATGAATGAATGAATGCATCACTGGGTTTGGGTCTTAGGAGGGTAAAGGTAGTAAGTCAAACATTTTGGGGGATATATTACAAGAAATTAAGCACATCATTTATAAATTATTTATCATTAATTTATAATCATTAAAAAAGAGATTTCATAAACATAGTATAAGCTGTTTATATTTACATGGGAAGCAGGTCCCTGTTAAACCGATGAAAAGAAAGAGGAAAGGGTGTTTGTTGCTACTCGCTAACCAATTTGTGCATTTGAAGTCTATGATCCAAATTTTGATAAAAGGCAAATCATGTGTATTACGCTCAACAAGAAAAACTGATGGCGTGTGACCTATTGGAGTCAAAGAAGCAAAAGCATGAAAAGAATAAACAAGCTTTGGAGAGATGAAAACATAAAACTACGAAAAATATCAATATAGGCTATATATATATATATATATATATATATATAGAAGAATATAGAAGTAGTACAGCTCTTTTTTTAATTTGACGGCAGCAACATGTGCCAAAAAAAGGTGGGATGAGGCAGCAAAAGGCTGGAAGAGTAGGTAATACTAAAAAGTAAAAGCTGTAGAAATATTTTTCAACCAATTTGATTAACTGGCAACAGGTCTTACTGATTGGTTATAAAAAGAGCATCTAGGCAGAGATAGATCTGCAAAAACTCTCTAAAAATTGTGGAACAATTTTAGGATAATGTTCCTTAACATAAATTACAAAAACTTTGAAGATATGAGAGACAGTACATAATATCATCAAAGGTCTCCACGAATTTTGAGATATCTGTGCATGAGAGACAAGGCCGAAAAACAATCAGACGGCAATGTGTTAAAACAGGTGTGATTCTGTTGCGAAAATTACTGCATTGGCTCAAAAACACTTCCAGACACCATTCTCTATGAACACAATATGCAAAGATGGAGGAATCTGAACTTAGTGTGGAAAAAAGCTGGATAGTGCCTTTCCTCATTATTACAGAAAACTGTCCAAATTTTCAGTGAAGAACTTCAAACTTCATTTCCTCTGACCAAAGAAAAGCTGTCCACTTTGTCGGAGTCCATTTTAAATGAGCCAAAGCCCAGCAGAGGAGATAGCATCACTGAATTATGTTCACATATGGATTCCTGTTTACATGATACAGCTTAAACATGCATTTGTGGATGCAGGTTAGGATAATGCAGGTACCAACTCAGAAAGAACCCAGCTACTCGCACTGACGCCAAATGAAACAGAACACAAAATGTTAGCTCTTTATAAGGGTGGATGCCCCTGCATGGCTGATGTGCCAGGTAGCATGGGTGCCAAACTGGCATTAAAGCACACTAAACCAGGTAAAACTCTGGTCATCCCTGGTGCATATCTCTGCTCCCTGAAGGACTAGAGAGTCCGACGAGAGTGGTCACTGGAAAGGGTTCGGCTAGCCGGAGAAGATTATCCAGTTTAAACAGTTTACTCTGGGATCAATAAAGTATATCTGATACTGAAATAGCTTCTAATGATTAGTTTGCTACTTTTATCTTATATGAGCATGCAAAACATTAACATTTCTAAATATCTACCTAAATTATCCTTACCACCTGACATATATCAGTGCTACTGGATGCATTTTTTTGGTGAAGGTATTTGAAAACTGGGGCCACCGTAGAATGTCATACAGTCTTTGAAGGGAAAGAGTCTGGAACAAAGTTTCAGTTAGGCGCAATCTCGAACCTTATCACGAGATGCCACTGAACCAGTTCCTCTAAATATGTTAAAGCATTACCGGAGCAGTTTGAGTGAGATGGTGGTGCTCTGGTCAGACTCGGAGCTCTTCTCCGCCGTGGTAGTGTGTGTCTCCTGCTAGGAGTCCTAGGGAGGCCTGATGGGGGGCTTGGTTGATGACATTTTTGTGAATTTTGGGATACCTGTGCACACATTGGGCTGGTAGTTGTTGATTCCCTTGTAAGGGTTTCGTGCTTGGTGATGGGTAAAAAGCTACCATTCAGCTGCAACACTGGGAACAGGAAGGGAAATTTTGGTGATGCCACAATTTTTTTTTATAGTCATGCACACAAGTATGATGAGGAGCATTCAGTGAGTCAGACTCTTACCTTTCAGAGATGCTGCTTCTCCTGAGGCCAACTCAGCTGTGACGTGTTTATGGCTCTGCCTCATCGAGGGTAGTGTAGGGGGGACTTCTTGCTGCTCTAACCGAAGTTGACGAGTCTTATCCCTTGCAAAACTGGACAGCTTCTCCCTCTCCTGTGATTACATACATAAAATGTGTACTATTAGTAATAATAGGAAGGTACTGGACTTGAAATGTGTAGTATTAGTAATAATAAGTGGGTACTGGGGTAATCAGGAGGAGTTTACTATGAATTAATTTTATCAGGTTTTACTGATGAGATCCCTCAGATAGGTTTCAAAATATCAACATGACAAGAATAATTCTTAAAACACATATAAAAAAATACAAGTTAAAATCTGACCATCAGAGAATTGGTTAAAGCTCATCTAGATCACTGTCACTGGCAGGAAAGAGAGTATATGTCATCCCTCCTTCCCTCAAATAGATTCAAACTAGCAATCACCATATGATTCAGAGCCCCACCTGATAATCGGACAATATTTATACAAATTTGTTTCTGTCACTATGAAGAAATACTTTGTTTGCTGCATCAGAACTGTGAATTAAGTGACTAATTAAATTAATAAACTGTAACAAATCCTGAATCATAAAAAATACTATTTTCTGAATATAGGAAATTAAGTAAATACCCCCCCAAAAAAGCACTATTTTGTTAATGTATGTCGGCAGTGTACACCATTTAGGAGGAGGGCATACAGAATGACTTGGCTTGATAAATGCTGAAATATTAGAAGTACAGCAAGAAACCTTGGGATTCTGTTCGGGTATCCAGAATTACTGATACTGTATTCTTGTGTTTTATACACATTGGTGGCTGGTGACAAAAAAACTTTGAGAAGTGCAGTTGGGCGTGATAGTTTAAATAATCCTAGGCATCTCACAAATCAGAACTGAATACACAAATATAAAACCAAGAGAACAGAATCACCTCAGAAGAATAGAATGCTAATGAAAAGAACAGAGTAATAACTAGAGTAGAGTACAATGCTAGAGTAATAACACTGTCTACAGTACATATTTACCTAGTAGTACACAAATGTATTCAGAAAGGCATCTGTGTTAAAATATCGCTTTACACATTAAAAATAAATAGTATTTAAAAATTATTAGGGTTTAAGCCTCGCTATAAGGGAAAATGGAGATTCCTGAAAGGCCATGCTCAGCTAATGGTTGACAGGTTTGATATTAAATTGTAATACTCAAACAATTTTAGTTGTATTTAAAAAAAATCTATATGCAAGAAAAAAGGAATATGTGAATGGAAAATATTTACTGTAACTCAAACTATATAAAATTATTCTTTAATCAGTTGCATTAAAACAGAATTTTATTTTAAGCAAAATTTTGAGCAAGGCTTTAAACTAGCAACATTTTATGCTACCCAATCAAACTTATTCAATTAAAGGTGATGGAAAACCACTTGGGATGCTGAGATTCACTGAATATGGCACGTTTTAAATTTTTTCACTGAGAAAGATTCTCTCACCGTAGCCTCTTCAGATCCAAGGCTGTCACTAGAATCAATATGACTTCCAGAAACAGCATGTCCATATACTCCACATGGTGGTTCCTGTAAGGCTTTGCTTATGAACTCGTTTGGCTCAAGACATGCAGCCACTTCAGGACGACTCGGAAGAACCATGGAGCCAAAAACTCCTGGGGTATAAGATGGCAATTTTAGGTCACAACAATCACGAAAACACAACTATATAAAATTCACAGTACTTTTTTCAACTTTTTAAACGTTTTTCGGCGGACAGGTTGCACTAACCTCTCCCCACTACACCCTCAGTCATGTCACTATCGGAGAACGCCTTTGTGTTATGTTTCTGAGATCCTGAAAAATAAACACAGTGATAAAAAATACAGTAGATTATATTCAATACTTTATGACACCTGAAAATAGATACATGCGATGGCCAGTTTTTAAATCGGCACAGAATCTACGCTGTGGATATACACTGTTCTGTGATGTTGCCTAAGCAAGAGTTTGAAGGTTTGTGATGGCTGGAGTCAGTAGCTGCTATGTGATAATTATCTATGTGGTAAATGAAAGGTGACCAAATGACAACACTAGGGAGAGAGATGAATCAAAAAAATGAACATTCCAATAAAAATAAATACTTTATATGTAGAAACCCCATTTATTTAAATTACGCATTAAAGAGTAGAGAGTAACATGGATTCACCTTTTGCAGGCCTTAAAGCTCGAAGTGGTTCGCGACCTGCATGTTTAACTTGGGGAGGTGAAGGCACTTCTCTTAGCTTATCTTTCACTATTGCGCCATTAGTGTAAGATGCTCTCTGACCAACAATACTGACACTCGCATCAGATAGAAGCTTTTCCTGTTGTTCAACACCTGCGACACATTTCACATACATATCTGAAACGTGTCCACACTTAACACTTTCTACACAGTGGAAACGCAGAGTGTTTTGGGCAGGCTGCTGTAAATATACCTTGAGGACTTGCTTCCATGAAGGAAGGAGTTTTCTTTTTCCCTGATGGCACTCTAGCAATGTGTGTTTTTGCTGTTGAGTTCACAGGGCTGCAAGGGGAAAAAAATGATGAATAAATGTCCAGTTATTCAGTGCTAATGTTGTAGAAGTAGTATTTGTATCCTGTGTCTGGGATAAGGTTTTGCTTAACAGCAGAGGGAAATCTTCAAAAACTAACAATAACTAAAAAAAAATAAAATGTATAACAAACAAAATTCAACGATGGTTAACACCTGCTCTTGTTGCCATTAACGGTGGGTGTGGTTGGTGAATACAGACTGGACAAACTGCTCTCACTCATTGGGCTTGTAACAGATGGAGAGGTCTGAGAGGAAGAGTCCAGGTTAGGTTCAAGTTTAACAGCTGAGTCTGGACTGTCTGGATCCGGCTCAGAGCCGCTCATGCTTGCCTTCGCCCGCTTTTTAGCTGCACTGTAATGCAAGGAGCGCAGCGAGTTCATCATCTGTAAAAACACACAATGAGTGCAATGATCCAATCCAGTTGAATCCAAATATTTGTACTCCACTGATGCAAGTTTATAAAACAAATTCCGAAAATTATTCAAATAAAGGACATCACGGTTTACAGGACTGTTTGCATGCATTTGCATGCAATACTTCAGACAGTATTAATATAAAAGGACCACACACCTCCTCTTTGTCTACTGGATCCTCATCTGGCTCCTGCATGCTCATTACAGTCAGGTCGAGGTGGAGACTCCTGCTATGCCAAGCTCTTCGGTTGCCTGTATCCTGCACAGACAGCGGGGAGATGGGCGGAGAAAACCTGGCTGCATTCAGAGACTGAGGGAATGAGGAGGAAGACGGCAGGTGAGTCCGAGACATGCGCTGTGGAGAACATCTGTTGGACCCAGCCTCACCTACATCAAAGATTAGAAGTTTACTAAATATAAAAGTGTGTCCTACAACTTTGAACTTTAGTTAACAGGACAGCAGAATAATGTATTTTCTTTCATTAACTTTTGCAAGATTAATACCTTTTTCAAAAGGCAGACATAATAATGAGATGAAAAGAAAAATCTAAAAATAAAATAAACCACAGGGCTCCTGCCAGACGGCTTTGCCTCTGTGACCTTGAAAAGTAGGTCAAGGTGATTCATACAAAAATGCATCCTAGCACTCATAGTAGTAAGTCAGCATACCAACCACACGGTAAGTAAATGTTAAAACAAGTAAATGCATACAGTTTTGCCTTTGTGACCTTGAAAAGTAGGTCAAGGTCACTCATACGCAAACTCAGCCTAGCTCTCATAGTATTAAACAAGCATACCAAGTTTGAAAGCCCCATCTTCAGTGAGCGGCAGGTAAATGTCTGGAAACCTAATATAGAGTTTTGCCTTTCACACAAACTCATCCTTGCACGCGCAGTGAGTCAGCAAAACAAGTTTGAAAGCCCAAGCTGGGGCTAGGGATTTGGGGACCAAATAGGCACCCAATGAAGTCCAGGGACAAATCCTCAGTGTGGGTTTCATTGAAGCCAGAGACTTGTATATGTGTATATAACCTTTGTGCCATCTCCTGGCATTTTTGGGAAAAGACCTTAATGGGCTTTTTTCAGAATTATTAAAAGTTTGTCATGATATTTTTACTTTGTCTGACAGAATGGCAACAACTTGATGGTCTGGTTTTCTTATATTCATTTATTTATTCATCCATCTTCTTCCGCTTGTTCTGGGGTCGAGTCACGGGGGGCAGCAGCCTTAGCAAGGAGGTCCAGACATCCCTCTCCCCAGCCACTTCCTCCAGTTCTTCCGGGGGGACGCCAAGGCGTTCCCAGACCAGCCGAGAGACCCTCCAGCATGTTCTGGGTCAGCCCCGGGGTCTCTTAACAGTCGGACATGCCCGAAACACCACACCAGGGAGGGGTTCGGGAGGCATTCTGATCAGATGCCCGAGCCGCCTCTACTGGCTCCTCTCAACGCGAACAGCGCTCTAGGTGCTAGTCAATTGCACAGATTCGAACCCAGGACCTTCTTGCTGTGAGACGGATATGCTAGCCAATACACCACCATGCCGCCCATGTATCCATACGTCACATTCACTACCTGTCTGACAAGCATGTTGATTCAGGACAAGGTTAAACGAAAGGCAATGTCAAGATCCATGCTGTGCATCATGTTGAGGTATTAAGGCCCTCGCACTCTGTGGTTCCCTCTAGTTTTTGCAGTGTTGATTGGAAACTATAGCATGATTTTTTTTTTTTTTTTTTTTTTTTCTCCCCAAAGGCAGTGCGTGTTGCTGCACACATGAAGTGTCCTAAACTCGTCGTGCCTGCTTAATCTACATTTTGTTAGTGTCTCTTTGTGATTTATTCATTTGCACTAAGCTGCATGGTTCAGATATTTCCAGATTGCTGGAGGTTTATTATGGCTAATATTAACATGTAATATGTTAATATGTGCTAATATGTAAATAGGGCCGCGTATATGCAGGAAGTGGAATTGATGTACTTATTTATATCCAAGGAAATGGTCAGCTGTGACACTGCCACATTTATTTATTTATTTATTACAGATTTCGTCAACTTTTATGATTTTTTTTCTTGATTTGACTCCTCAGTGATAGCATTGCTGATCATTATAAATATTTATATTGATTTTTTTTTTGTTCTTTTTTTATTTTTTTTCTTCCCCCTTCTCTCTCTGGACTTGAGCTTATTTGCATTCATCCATCTCAGAGTCTTTGTTCACTTTTTCACTTTTTGGCTTTTTGTCCCGGTGTGTATATCTGTTTAATTCTTGTTAGGTGTTGGTCATACTTGCTGTAGTTTGTGTGTGAGCCATATCCAGTCTAGGAGTTTGGGAATCGTCTTCATTTGATTATTGTTTGTTAAAAATTCTTTGTATGCACGAAAGGTCGGATATTACACCCATTTTCAGACCTTAATTTTTTATTTTGGACATCAGTGGAGCAACAAAAAAATTATTCCTAAAACAATCTGCTTCTCCACCTCCCCCCTAAAATGCCGATTTTAAGTATCTGTGCTGATCAACCTGTTTGGCTTCCTCCTCTCGTTTATGATCTTTTGACTCTGTGTTCCTACTCTGCTCTGACCTTTCTGGTTGTTGAATTGGTTGTAATGTTTATAATAGAGGCCAAACCTTCAGACCTAATGGTTGCTAGAGCCCAGTGGCTTTTCGAGTAGCAGGGCTGAGCTAGCATCACTTCAGACCTTGAGGAATTGGTCTGGACTGAAGATATGGTGCTGTCGTCTAGTGTGGGGAAGCAAAGGAGGTTAATCATGCCTGACTGGCGAATGGAAACCAATGGAGAGATTCACTGAGGTTCAAGAGGTTGGCAGAAGGATTCGCACACTTGGGAAATGAATTGGAGTCTTTGGTCAGGAGCTATGGCAGACAAGATGCTTCGAAAGCAGATGTGTCGGATTAGGACGTTAGTTTCATGGACGTGTTAGCAGTTTTCGGGGGTACAGTTTGAAGAGTCAGTCTGCACACAGTGTCCCAAAGTGACAATCAGAGGGGCTATTATTCGTGTCAGGTTGAGTCCATCGGGTCGCTTGAACAAGAGAGTTGATTTCGCCAGGGAGGACAGTGAAACACTGGAGGGTGGAGAGATTGTATGAGGATTGAAAGGGGTTTCTTTAGAGATGAACTGATGAGAGAACATCTGGCTTCATGTTCTTGTAACCAGTGCAGTAGCTAAGAGACAGCGGTAACTAGCTGGAAAGTGGGCGCTGGGCTCCGCGCCAAGTATCAGTCAATAACATGGTTCTCCATATAGATATAGTAGTTGTGCTTAGTGGGGGAGAGGTGACAAAAAATGAAGACATGGAGATGGAGCTTTTGGTCTGGAACACAGCATTGGAAGGGGACCACGCCCACCTCAGCGTCAACGGAATCTACTGGCCTGAGCAAGGGTCAAGACTGCTGGTGAAGAAACAGAGCAGCTTGAAGATAGAGTCGGGGTCGGCGGACAGAATTAAAAAGGTCATGTAGTTCACCAGGATCCCTGCTACCACTCACTATCTCTCCCTCCCGTTCATTTTGGCTTCTGCTGTATTTTGCTGCCGGTAGCAGAACAGAATGTGCCGGAGTTAAACTTCTATTATTTTTTTAATCTCTCTCTCTCTCTCTCTCTCTCTCTCTCTCTCTCTCTCTCTCTCTCCTTATATGTTTAGTTATTCTCTTCTTATCCTAAACATTTCTTGGCGTGCCCCCGCCCCCCCCCCCCCCATCACTGTGTTTGACTCATTTTCTTATCATTCGCTCACAGTCTGTAAAGACGCTGATCCCTCTCCCACTAACGTCTGTGTGTCTGAACGTGGGTGTTTATGCTTGGGTCTGTGGTTGTAGGTCACTGTGTGTGTGCTGCTGCCTGTTTATTTGTGTTGTGTGTTTGAGTTTTTTCCGAAATGCACTAATAGCTTTAGTCAGTAAACAGCCTGGGGCGTCGTATCGTTCTTGTACAGTGATGTTTTGATCATATTTTGAAAGCGTAAAATTCCTCTTGATTTTGAAGCAACATTCCCTCAAATGTACCCTCGATGTCATGTTCTAATCCAACTTTTATTCTTCTACCTAGCAAATCATCGTTATTCCTTGAAGGGCCTCGAAGGAATATTTACTCATCCCCCAAACTTCTTCCCCGACCTCAGATCTATTATCCAAATCTCAGTCGTATTTATAGACTTGGACGTAACTTTATTATAGCAGGGCAGCGTGGCGGTGTAGTGGTTAGCACATCCTCCTCATCGCAAGAAGGTCCTAGGTCCGAGTCCCAGGCTCAGCGAGGGCGTTTCTATGTGGATTCTGCATGTTCTTCCTGAGGCTATTTCAAGTTACCCCAGGCGGTTGCGTGTGTACGTTGGCCCTGCGATGGTATGGCGGGCTGTTCAGAATGTACCCTGCCTTTGCCCGGTGTCAGCAGAGAGAAGGTCCAGCCTAATTCAGCGTTATAGTGAATGAGTGAGACTTTACACCAACGTAGGTTTAAATAGAGCAAATATCGCTCACCCTACATCCGAAACCCATCATCCGATTCTTCCCGAAGTAAGAGTTGGGTTACCTTGTGGCACCAGAGTGCTTAGTTTGGTTGCATACTGAGGTTCTGCATCATTTCGCCCATCATCAAACTATTCAGTGAAGGCTTGTGCCGTGTAGATGTGGGGTGTAAAGAGACCGCACCAATTAGGATCGGAATCTTGGGATAAAAGGGGATTTGTCAGAAATTCTATGAGGTTGCACTGCAGAATGGTTCCAGAACCCTTCAGTGAATCTACCATCCAGTCTCTTACGGTCTGTTGCTAATCGGGTGTAAGGTTGCCATCTGCAGAATTCTGCCTTTTCAGCAAGAGACAGAATGGAGTATGGAAGTTTAAAGAGACTGAAAGAGAGATTAAGTTGTGGCGGAGGAAGACCAATGAGCGCGAGAGAGACTGTCTGTGCGCAAATCATGGTGCAGTTTGATGTTTGTGGGCATTGTGTTGCTCGTGCAGAGGATTAACTATGTCTGCAAAGAGATAAATTTAGCAATTTTAAACCAAATTGTTTCTTTATTACATTAGCAGCACGCTGCGCTTGTTACAGACGCTCATTTACCCAGTTGGATCCATACCGAGTAATTTCCCTCAATAGCACATCTCCCGACAGAGCCGCAGAAGGATTGAGACACAAATAGCACAGTAAGAACTTGCTTTCTAACTCGTCTGGCTTATAACATTATCACAGCCTCGGCACAATCACCCTTTCTATGAGATCATACAACATGAGGCTGTTTGGAAGTGAAAGGTTTTTGATTTAGTTTGGGTTATTGGGGGTGTGTGTGTGTGTGCGTGTGCACCTTTCATGTCTCCGGGGAAAAATAGTTTTTCAAGCTATTAGAACACTATCGGAAATTTTTCTCTGACAGTAATCCCCACTGCAAATCAGGATCATAGTCATGCATTTGTTCCAATAGAAAAAATTAAAACATGTGGTATGCTTAAGTGTTATTTAACATGTAGAGAAGTTTCCAGTATCAGTACTGTGGCGTGTTGTTTTTTTTTTTTTTTTTTTTTCCCCCTTAAATCCTTCTTACTCCCCCCCCCACCTCCTTTGT
>JBCNYG010000025.1:4010515-4022634 GCA_039654305.1 Porochilus rendahli
CTTATGTTCCATGTAGTATGTAGTAAAACAATCGGTAGATGTTGTGTAATAGTTCCCAGAGACGGACGTGTTCTAAAATGTCTTCCTCTTATTTCTTAGTAATAAGGATGTAGATTTGTTGAAATATTTTTGTATGCAATGGCAAGTACTTTCTGAACGTGTTTTTAATTAATACTAATTATAATAAATTTAAATATATTTGTTAAATTATTTATTTAATTTATTGTGTTTTTGTGTTTAGTTTTATTCAATTCTATTGAAGTAATGTTATTTCTGAAAATCCGAAGACAAGCACACAAAGCTTTTATGGTTGAAAGCATCGGTTTTAGTGTATTTTTAATTTTAAGCAGATAAAACTTCTTTTAAAAAGGGGGGAGCAGTTTAGATCCTCTGATGACTATTTTTTTGCGTGTGCATAGGTAATAGTGGGTGTCGTGGTGTTGGATATTAATGATAACGACCCCATATTGCTGAACTTGCCCCTGAACACCAGCGTGAGTGAGGGAGCACCTGTCCAGACCTCCATCGCACGGGTGCAAGCGAAGGACACCGACAGCGGACGAAACGCCCTCTTAACGTACATCATCACAGCAGGGAATCCGGATGGTGCTTTCTACATCAACGAAACTGTGAGCGAGTGGCAGGGACCAAGAGGGGGGGGGGATCGCGAGGGTGGATTGTAGTTTGGGAGAGGGGTGAGCAGTTTTCTTTGGTTTAACTCCTGAACTATATTTGTTTGTTTCTCTCAGTCTGGTGTGGTTCAGGTGAACAGACCCTTAGATAGAGAAAGAATTGGAGAATATACTGTGACCATCACAGTGAAGGACAACCCAGAGAACCCACGTATTGCTCGCAGGGTGAGTACTGTTTACTTTATTATGTAAGTGGCGTGCGTAGTGCCGGTAGGTGTGATTGGTTGTGTGTGCGTGTTATCCCTGCGATGGTCTGGCGAGCTGTTCAGAGATTGTTCAGAGAGTGTTGTCCGAGATAGTGGGGAGTGAGTGATTACCTCTGTCAAAACTCCCTCCCGTCTCGCTGCAGGATTCCGAAAATCTGGTGGTCACCATTTTGGACGTTAACGATAACCGGCCAATATTCACGTCGTCGAGCTACAGAGGAGAGATCAGTGAGAATTCACCTCCAGGTAAGATCTGATCTCCTCCCCGTGGGCTCAGTTTGAGTCCGGTTCCTTCCTCGCGTCATGCCTGCTCTTTTGCTATCTTTATTAGAAATAGTGCAGTAGCTTTATAGAAACCCATCATGGATATACTGGCGACAGCAGACAAGCTTCTGGAAAAATCCTGGACTCTGAGCTTGGCCTAAAACACCTCGATTCTTCCATCCAGTAGTGCGACCGGTGATGAATAAATCACTGATTCCCATTCGTCAGTATTATCCCGGACGAGAGTGTAACTCGTAAAGACGGCTCGGGAATTCGTACTTACAGAAGAATCACCACCTTTACGCTAAACCTTCGAGTCAGGGTTTAGGCCTCGTCAGGGCCGCGTCTGCACGCCCATCATATTTGTACTCAGTCCAGGTTTTATGTCATAAATCATCATGTTTTTTCTAGATAGTCTGGAAACAGTTACAGGAATTCTCTGCTCAGATCTCGTCTCACTGTCTCTACTCTGCTGTAATGTAGTGAGTTTGCTGTGGAAAGCCCAGTGTTTCCCAGGCAATAGATCGATCCTTTAAAGCCCCGAGCTACGCAACGGTCTTCTCTGTCAGTCTTTCCTGATTGAACCTTTTTATGCTGGTAGAAATTTTTAGTTTTGCCCCCTTGACTTTTGGCTTGCTTGTTATAAAGAATCTAGAGCTACACCCAGTCACCCAGTGACCCCCCGATTTGCCAAGCTTGCAGTTTCAGGAAAACATTAAAATGTGCAGAGCATGAGGATGTTCAGGAGTGGAATTTCCCAGCCAGTGCCCTGATGGGAGTTCCTCCAGAACAACTAGGTCTCTGGTTTTAAACCGAGCAGTCGGTGGCTTAGTTTACCACCGAGAGGCTTTTCTGAGTATTTCACCATGAAGTTGTTGTTTCTGATTAAGGATATGAATGTGTGTCAGTTCGAGTCTGAATTTATACACTCGAACAGTAGTTTTAATAAGGCAGGGGCCCTGCAAACCCCCATCTTCCCCCATTTGAAGACAAAACTTAAGTCGGTCTTGGTTGCTGATATATCGGTCAGTTATGAAGTATAATTTTTGCACAGTATGTTACACCTCAGAGTTGCCGGGACTCTTCCAGTGCTACTGACGGTGTGGATTCAGATTTGTATGTGAAGGCGTCAGTGGCGGTGTCTGGTGTAGCGTTTGTCCAAACCGAAAGTAAGAAACATCAAAACTGTGTACGCATGAAGCATCTGACAGCTTTAAGAAATGATGTGACTTTCCATGTTTTCCCCTCGATGTTCCACAGCTGTCTTTTTTTAAATTATATCTTCATCACTACTAGACGACTCCATCAGACAACTGTGGTGTGAAACGAGTATGACAGAAAAAATAACACACCACACCCAGTGTGTGTGTACTCTGTGCGAGAACACACTTTTCACGTCTTATTTATTTATTGTGTATCCAGGGTGTGAAGGAATTTACACTTGGTTCACACTCACAAGCTTTAAAGAAGATAAAGCCTTTTTTTTTTTTTTAAGCAAAAATAAGCTGCAGGAAAAATAATTACTCACGTTTTTTGAAATGATGACACTGTACCATCGTAAGCATCAAATTTAGAGGTAACTGGAGCAACCTTGGTTCAGTCTTCCCAGAATAGAGTTCGGATCCATCGTCACCCTGATCAGGATTTAAATGAATAAATTCTTGACTGCTCTTGGCTTTGATAACACAAAAAAACTACCCGATCCATTCGAGTAAATAGGGCGGCATGGGGGCACAGTGGTTAGTAATGAACGTCTACGTCACAGCAAGAGGATCCTGGCTTCAGGGCCTGGGCATTTCTGTGTGGAGTGTGTTTGTTCTCCCTGTGGTTCAAAGGGTTTCCTCCAGGTACTCTGGTTTTCTCCCACAGTCAGAAACATGCACCGCAGACCGTTGGCTGTTCCAGATTGCTCCTAGGTATGAATGGGAGTGTGAATATTTGTGTGTTGCCCTGCGATGGACTGGTGAGTTGTTCAGGGTGTACCCTGCCTCCACCCACTGTCGGCTGAGATAGGCTCCAGCCTCACTAATGGAGGATTAAGTGGTATATAAATAAGCGAGTAAGAGGAACATCTGTAAACCAGAGCACGAAGGTTTTTATATTCCTACATGTTTGTTTCTTCTCCATGACACTTAGGTACCACTGTGCTCATCCTAAACGGGCCGGTTCTGGCCACAGACAGAGATATCGGGCCCAATGCTGTAGTGGAATACGGCCTGATTGGCACAAGGTTGGATCTTTTCACCATCAACCGCACCACGGGTGAGACTTTTGAACCACGTTTTAACAAACGAAATTCTATCATGAACATACGGGAGGGGGGAACAAAATGTACTTTCGGTCATACTGACTTGTTTCTCCACTGTAGCCGTGATATCCGTACGCGAGGGCGTCGTGCTGGACAGGGAATCTTTCTCTGATCCGCGAGTGGAGTTGCTCGTGGTCAGTCAAGACATTGGCGGCCTGAACAGCAGCGTTCCGCTTACCATCACCATCTTGGACAGGAACGACAATCCTCCAGTGTTCAGCCCTTCTAGCTTCACCGTGCGCCTGCCAGAAAACAGTCCGACTGGTAAGAACTTACCAACAAAAAAACATCGACAAGATCACTGAACAGCGGTATCTTTGTATGTCTGAGACGCATTTATACTATTCTCTGTTCGTCGCTCTGGATAAAGGCATCTGACAAATGCCGTTGAGGAGGCGGTACCTTCCAATACACATTATTTTGAGATGCATGTGAAGTACTGTTTTTCTGTATTAATAATTTTGCACATCATCTACAGGTGTCGTCGTGACGCAGCTCTCAGCCACCGATGCCGACGCGGGTTCCAACGGTTGGTTGCAGTACCGTTTAGAGAGCGGCGCCCAGGACCGTTTTGTGGTCGATGCCGTCTCCGGTGCTGTCCTCGTAGGCAACGCCACTCTCGACCGTGAGGACCGAGGCTCGTACCGACTGGTCGTCATGGCGACAGATCGGGGCACGCCGCCACTTTCGGGCACGGCCACGTTGACCGTTGTTCTGGATGATGTAAATGACTCGCGGCCCCGCTTCTTGCAGCCCGTGCAAACTATTAGCGTTAACGAGTCGACGCCCCCCGGCGAAGTGGTGGCCACGTTAGCTGCCGAGGACCCTGACCTCCGACCTCGTCTGGAGTATTATATCATCTCTGTGGAAGCAAGGGACGATGGGAATAACCAAGTGAGAGGTTTGCAGGATTCATTTGGGATTGACTTTCACACAGGTGAGCACCAACACCATCATGCTAACGTGTGTGTCATGCGTGTATATTATCAGTGGTAGAACACAGACTGGATCCGGGGATAAGAGATTCCACCAAGACGACCACAAGCCGAATTACTTTGCTGTTTTGTTACTCATTGAAAACATTTTCAAAGATGACTCAAAATCTGTGTTGCGCGTACCAGTCATGCCGTAATCAATAAAATTATCTACCTAATAGCAATGATGCTGTAGTTCAGTTATCCCATGGCGATGATGCAATACCAAGGATTATTTCATGGCTTTCCACCAATCAGAAAAGAGGAAATCTCAGGAATGAATAATGTTATATATTCCACGTTTTCCTCGTTATATGTTTAGCTTTGTGTTCTGTACGGGGTAAAAGACGGCAGGGTGTACATGCTGTTACAGGAAATGATTACTGAGCACACAGCAAAGTTTCCTCTAACAGAGTGCGTTATTCCTTTTTTCACATTGCAGCAACAATAGGTGTCACGGCGGCGTGGTGGTTAGCACGTTCCCCTCGCAGCAACAAGTGTGGCGTTTCGGTGTGGAGTTTGCATGTTCTCCCTGTGCTTGCATAGTTCTGTTTGCTCCCACAGTCCAAAGACATGCACATTAAGCTAATGGGCTGTTTCAAATTGCCGCAGGGTGATGGCCCTGTAATGAAAGAATTACAACTCCGTATTTGTGTCTGTTTATGGGATATAATCAGTTTTGCCGAAAGTTAGTTTCTCTTATCAGTTCATTCAAATTGGTCATACTACAAAGAACCCGGAAACCAGTTACGGGACCTGTAAGTGACTCAGGGCTCCCTCTCTCCATGTGTGTGTGTGTGTGTGTGTCCACTACAGGAGCTGTATTTGTACGAAACCCTCTAAACAGAGAGCTGGTGGCTACTTTTGAGATCATCGTGTCGGTGCATGATAATGCCAGTGACATTATTGATATGTCAGTCAGTGTGCCGAATGGTAAGTATGAATAGAATGTAGTGTAGATGTCTCCTAATGTTACTTTCATTTTATTGTCTAATTTCCACTCCATATGAACCTTCTCCCGTCTTCCTGTCCTGCTTCCCATCACAACTCTTGACAGCCAGGCTGACCATCAGTGTGCTGGACGTGAATGACAACGCACCCCGTTTTCGTCCGTTCGGCGTCACCAACTTCTCCGAGCTCATTCTGGAAGGGGCTCAGCCCGGCACCACTCTGCTCTCCGTGTCTGCGGTCGATCCAGACAAAGGTCCAAATGGCCAGATCTTTTATGAGCTGTTAAATCTGCCCAGAGGGGGTTACGTCAGACTGGAGGACCCCTCTACTGGTAAAACACAAACACACACACCTTCAGTGTAACAGGATGTGTTTTTATCTATTTTATAACATATACACACACACACATACATATAAACATATCTCCGACACCATGTACAGCTTGGTAGACTATTGCAGGGAAAACCCACACCAGGGCAATTTGGATTAGCCAGTTAGCCTAATGTGCATGTCTTTTTGACTGTGGGAGGAAACCAGGTTACCCAGGAAAAACCCACACACAGGAGAACATGCTGTGAGACTCTCTATTTACACGTTTACATTACAGTTTAATGGAACTGACACTTTTTAAAATTTTAAAACAGTCATCTGCAGTCATGTATGAACACACTAGCCGTTGTTGTTCTTACTACTTTTATGAAATGCTACACTCATGTTTTGAAGGTGTAACCTGATGTAAAGTGTGTTGTATTTTGTCCCTCAGGGAAGATCATAGCCAATCGTACAGTAGATTTTGAGCAGGTCAACTGGTTGAACTTCACGATTCGCACCCAGGATCGGGGCAGTCCACCGCGTTCATCCGAGCTTCCTGTCTATCTCCGTATTGTTGATGTGAATGACAACAACCCCGTCTTCACGCAGCCATCATATCAGGTACCATGACAACGCTGACACGCACACCGAGACGGTGCAGTCTTATAGAAGGTTTTATTTGAGGGGTCCACTTGCAAAATCTGCTAAGTGATGTTGGTCACTTTTTAAGAAAAATTAGATTTTTTTATATATATACATTGACGTTATCCGACAGGGTTTCGCTTCTTCTGTGACAACTTATGATACGAGTTAGCTGGTTTTGAAAGTGGCGCCGTCAGTGGGACATGCACAGTTGCCTAAAAAAGAGGCTAAAGGAAATAACTTTTTTTCATTCTTTTTTTTAAACAAAACTTGACTTGGCAGGTTTTGCAAGTGGACTCCTCATATAGTAGGTAATACAACCTTTTAACCCGCCATATGCTTTGTTTAGTCTGTTTCTGGACAACCGTGATGCACGGTATAAAGTTACAAGAACCAACAGTTCTAAGAACCTAATGTAGTTTTATCACACCAAAATTAAATAAAAAATACTAATAAATTTATATGATGTGTAATTGGCTAAAATACATTATGCTGCACTGCTGCTCCTATTCATATATACACGCTCACTTTCTGAAAAAGTTTGATCTCTGAGAACAGAAGCACTGAATTGTGAAGGGCATTACGGAGTAAGCTCAGCATGCGAGATAACAAACAGGTTACACCGACCCTCCGCTTTTCCATGGTTCATGCCTGAAACTGCACAAACTGAAACCAGTCGTCTCGACTTTTCTCGGAGGGTTTACCAACCGTTAAGAAGGATGCAAGCTTCACTGGTGTTTACTTCCTGTTACACTTCATGCTCACAAAACACGGCTAATATTATGTCAACTCCGATTTCCTCCAAAGAAATACTAGACAACTTCAATAATGCAGCACGTTTTTCCGAGTGTACATTACTATTGGAATTATATGTCTTGTTTAGGATTTTAAAGGAAGTCAAGTACAAGCACGACAGTGACATGGAGTTATCAGTTATTAGAATGATAGATTCACTGTACATAATTTAGTCCTCTTACTTTTCAAGCTGTGTGTGTGTGTGTGTGTGTGTGTGTGTGTAGAAACCGGTGTTTGAGGATGTGGCTCTGGGCACCATCATTGTCCGCGTGAGTGCTACAGATGCAGACTCTGGACTGTTTGCAGTAATAGAGTACGGGCTGGTTGATGGAGAGGGCAAGTTTGGAATCACGCCGTCTACTGTAAGTGTGTATGTTTTATTTTGTTTTTTTGTTGTTTTTTAAATAAAGAACAGCAGGTCCCAGGCTCAGGAAGGGCGTTTGCTAGAGTGTGCATGTTCTCTCTTTGCCTGCATCGGTTTCCTCCCACACTCCAAAGATGCACTGTAGGCTAACTGGTTGTTCCAAATCCCCCCTATGTGTGAATGTGAGTGTGAATGGTTGTATGTTGGCCCTGCGATGGTCTGACAAGCTGTTCATGGTGTAACCTGCATTCGCCCAGTGTTGGCTAAAATAGGCTCCAGCTTCTATTCATTTATTCTCGCAGGGGGACATTTACATCCTGTCTCCACTGGACCGAGAGACTAAAGACCACTACACACTGACCGCGGTTGCTAGGGACAATCCTGGAGGCAGCCCCAACAACCGGCGGGAAAACTCCGTACAGGTATTATGTGATGGGGTGTATTTATTACTGGAGCTTATTCATTCAAATTTCTTAATATGAAAACGTTTTATTCACACCTAATTCCTGAGGCAGGTCCTGGTGACGGTGCTCGATGTGAATGATTTCCGACCGCGTTTCTCCGAGCGCGTGTTCAGCACCACCGTGTTTGAGAATGAGCCAAGTGGCACGTCTGTGATCACTCTGTCGGCTACTGACCTGGACGAGGGAGAGAATGCCCTGCTCACTTACAGCATACAGGGGCCTGGAGCAGGTCAACACCTCGACACACACACACACACAGACTTAGATCGGTCTTTTCATCAAGATTTAACTCACAAAATAACCTCTCTCTCTCTCTCTCTCTCTCACACACACACAGATGCGTTCTCTCTAGATCCTGACACTGGTCTGATCCGTTCTCTGCGTTTGCTGCACAGTTTCGAGAGGTTTAACCTGACCATCGTGGCGACGGATCACGGTCGGCCGCCTCTCTGGGGCACGGCGCTTCTCCGTATTACCGTGGTTGACGTGAATGACAACAGACCCGTCTTTGTCAGACCGGCTAACGGTACCATCATGCACATCCTCGAGGTGAGTGTTTAAACATTAGCATCAATAGATCGTTTAATAGATTATCTACCTATCTATCTCTCTCTCTATCCATCCATCCATCCATCCACTCGTCCTGAAATGTTTTACTCCCCTTATACCATCACCAAACTTCCAATTGGAAAAAAAAAAAGACATTTTTTATTCTTTGTTCCACACGTTTTTTCCTCCTCTAATTTTCCTCGTATCCGATTCCCACCCGTCGAGTGTTGCCACCCTATCACACATCACCACCAACCAGTGGAGGGGCGTAAGCATGTACATGCCTCCTCCGTGACATGAGATGCTGCCACCTGCATTTGGAGGCGGCCCAACACACTTGGACGGAAAGCACAATCCGCCCCCTTTTTGTACGAATGAGGCCCATGGATCACTGTCGGGTGAGTGACAGGGGAGCGTATGCCATTCCCTCCCTCTCGTGAGAGCTCTGCCAATTGGCTCCCATGGACTCCCGGTCACGGATGGCTGCAGCGTTAACCGGTGTTCAATCTTGCGATATCCAGGTTGATATCCAGGTTGATGATTGCCGATGCGCCACTCGGGAGCCTTTATTTAAAATATAATAATAATCAGGTATACGTTTTATCTCTATTTTGTGACATGTTAGTTCCTGCTCTAACTTGCATTATTTTTGCATTATTTTCCTCTCCCGTCGAACCGCTTAATCCCACGAGATTCGCTGGCAGGCTGGAGCCCGTGTCAGCCGCATCTGGGAAAAGGGAAGATGCACCCTGAACAGCTCGCAGGTCTATCACCGGGCCAACAAACACACTCTCACCAGTTAGCCTAACGTGCATGCAGACCTTCTTGCTAAGCCAGATGTGCTAAGCGCTACCTCACCGTGCCAGACTGCAGGAAATCCTCCCCGTAATAGTATCTGCAAATCCTTTAATGTGACGCATGGGTGAGAAGAGACTCTGTTAAAAACAACAACAAAATAAAACCCAACAGTTCATGAAAGTAAATCTGATTTTCCTTGTAGGAGAAATTGACACCTGTTGTGCTCTACAGTATGAAACCAAATCCATATCGAACGAATGACTTGGATTTCAATGCACTTACGAGTTCTGCCGCCCAAAAGCGTTTTCCTGCTGGTGTTTCCCAGCACCGGCAGTCTTTCATAGAAAAACCGTTGTGTCCTGATTCTTCTCCTCTTAGACCAGAACAGCAGAGGATGTTTGTAGTCACGCAACGTAGCATGACTCATTTTCTCATCTCCGCTGTTGTTTATCGCGGAGCCGGTTCCACTCATCTGGTCACTACACATCGGTACCTTCCGCATTTCAAAACAGGCCCCGACTTGCTCCTGTCTGTCCGAGTGCCCTGTCGTTAAAGGGTAGTGAATAGAAGAGCAGGCTGGAGCACGCTCATGCAGGAGTTCTGTCACTGTTAGCTTTGCATCGTGCCAGTACTTAGGTTCCGTCAGTAAGGAATAACACCGAAACACCGATCAGTGACGGTTTGATGTCCTGCTGCGGTTCCTGGGTTTTATTTTACTTACTGCACAGAGATCTGCGATATAAAGCACAGAGTTACAAAGCACGGACACTGGAGCCTCCTTCCAGATCTGTTACACGTCCATGCAATTATATCAGACATTGGACTGTTTATATAGCTCCGCCCACCATGGTGTCATCAGGTCTTCACCCTCTCTGTGCACCCTGTCCAAACTTCCCAGTGGACTTTCTGTCTTCCGGACGGATTTTGACCAAAGTTGAAACAATGACACCCTATTAAAGGCCCATGGACTGCCTCAGATTCTGGTCAAGGTCACATGAGGTCATCTTGACAAAAATATCGTGGGCACACACTGCAGACTGAACCTGACCTGCATGGATTCGGGCCAAACTTTCACCAGGTACTGATTACTAAAAACTTGTACAGGACATGGGTCAGGGGTCAGGGGTCAGGGTCGCAGTTGAGGTACACACTATAAAGGTTTACGGTGGTGACGTACCAAGCGACGCACAAGAAGGCCCGAGTTCGATTCCCAGGCCGGGGGCGTTTCTCTGACGGGTTTGCGTGTATTCCCGTGGGTTTCCTCCGGGTACTCCGGTTCCGAATTGTCCCAAAGTGTGAGTGTGAATGGTTGTATGTGTGTTGGGCCTGCGATGGCCTGACAAGATGTTCAGGGTGTACCACCGTTCACCCAGAGTCAGCTAAGATGATCGCCGTCCTCCCCACGACCCAAATTCGCATCGAGCTGCTTATGAAATGAATTGTTTTCGATGTAAACTTGAAGTATGGATTTCACAAGCAGGTGAGTGTTCACAAATCAGTCAGTAACACCAGCAACCACTGAAGTGTGAAACAAACGCGGTATTGTGAGGTAAGCCACTGGTGGAGCCCTGAGCGAGACCCTTATCCCTCGACTGCTCCATTCTATAAATACGACCAAAGTGCAAGTCGCTCGGGATAAGGCTGTCTGCCGATGGACGTGAATGTAAACTTTCTCGCGCTGGTTTTTCAGGAGCAGCCGCCGGGCCTGGTGGTGTATGAGGTGTTCGCGACGGATGAGGACGAGGGTGTGAACGGTGAGGTGCGTTACAGCTTCCTTCAGACCGGCGCTGGGAACCGAGACTGGGAGAATTTCCGGATCGACGCTGTTTCTGGAGTGATCACCACCGCCGTCAAACTGGACCGAGAGAAGCAGGCGCTGTACAGTGTGAGTACGACCACTTAGTGCATGGATCGGTCTTCGGTTCTTTACAAGAACACCGATTCCTACAATGACCTTCAGCACATTTAGTTCACCTTCTGCAGGAATATAGAAGAGGCTGGAAACCTCACTGATATTTGTAGCTCTGTGCAGGATTATAATGCTGACATCGTGTGTGTGTGTGTGTGTAGTTGATTGTGGTAGCTTACGACCTTGGGCAGCCGGTGCCGTATGAAACGACTCAGCCGCTACAGGTTGCTCTGTCTGATATCGACGATAACGAGCCTGTGTTCCTTAAACCACCGGTTAGTAAACTTTTCTTTACTCTAAAAGCTTAAAGGTCATAACCGTGCTGATTTGAATCATAGAGTTCACTGTGATCTGTCTCTCTACCAGAGAGGCGGCCCCCTGTTTCAGTCTCTGTCCGTCCCTGAGCACTCCCCGTCTGGCACGGTGGTGGGTAATGTTACCGGAGCGGCGGATGCAGACGAAGGCTCCAATGCTGTGGTTTATTATTTCATTGCAGGTTTGTACACATGCATGAGATTGATCGGCGAATCGAAACAAGAGTGGGTGTTGCCCGGGCCTTTCTCGTGTAGAGTTTGCATGGTTTCCCTCATTCCTGCATGGGTTTCCTCCCTCGCCGCATTACAGACACGTGGATTAAGTTAACCGGCTACTCTAGGTTGCCCTGAGGTGCGAACAGTGTCCGTGTTTCTCCTGTGATAACGTGAAGACCTGGTCCGGGTGCATCCCACCTGTCGTGTGATTGGCTCCAGCTTCTCCTCCCCCTCTGGTCCTGGAGAACTCTGCTTTACTGTGTTTTTTTTTTTTTTTTTGGTTCCCAAAAACCATTCAAGAATTAAAACCTCTTCGCGACCTTCCACGGACACGAACTAACAAGGAAAAAACCCAAACGTT
>JBCNYG010000025.1:4149030-4162105 GCA_039654305.1 Porochilus rendahli
GGTGTGGGGGTGTAGGTTCTAGGTGTGTATGTACATATCGGGGAGAGATATATATATATATATATATATATATATAGTTTATTTATTTATTTTTTCCCCTTCCCCTTTAGACTGATGTTTTGCCTTAGTAAGGTGATTAGGCCACGCCCCTTCAACGGGCGTGGTTTAGAGTCGCTTATTCTATCCAGTCTGCAGAGCAGACTTGCAGAGCAGAGCGCGTGCACTGGTGCCAGCTTCACCCACGCATCAGTGATCTCGCGCCTGGATATGCATTAACAACCTTCTCCAAAAAAAAGATTACAATGCTGAGCAGAAAATTGGAAATGTGTGGAAGTGCAGCCGTGCCTGCAGCCGTGGATCGCGGCAGGGTGGCGGAGAGGCTGCGGGCGGCGGTTGCCGGGCTGCAAGAGCTGCAGCATTTACGGGAGAAACAGGGAGACATGGTGCTGCGGGCGCTTCGCACGGGCACGGGCACGGACACGGACACGGAGAGCGAGCGTGCAGCCAGGGATACGTGCATGCAGAAAAGTGACGAGGAGAAGAAGCGACTGGAGGCGACGCTCACAGCCCTCAAACAGCAACTGGTAATAAAATATATATACATTAATAGAATTAAATTGGGGAAAAGTGGTTCCATGGAGCACGAGCGTCGTTTATAGTTAGGAATATGTACTGTACTGCACTAGAACATGCTTGCAAACGATCCAGCTGTTAACAGATGTGCCTTTAAGTTCATACAAATATAAGTCGGCATTGAAATAGAAGGTGCGCATCTTATTATAGACCAAAACCCAGAGCGCGGATTGGTGCGCCTGCGCATGTGGTGGGGATCATAAATCAAGGATCATTCCAAGGAACAGCCTTAAGGCTAGGGGGGATGGCTGGGCAGGTGGGGTGGTGGTGTTTCCTCAGATCATTAACCCGCTTTAATTAGAAAGACCACAGAGAACCAAATGACCTCAGTTTGGCGACACCGGCTTGACCCCGTGCTGGTACAGATCATCCTAATGTAACCTACCACACACACAGACACATGAAGGCTAATAAAGGTGAAAACGTATATCGAGGTTGCTATAGAGTGCATGTGACCTGATCAGAGCGAGGAGAAAAATATTCAGAGATCGAGAAACATGTCTGTGGTGAACCGGTCGTACTTTAGATGAACTCACCTCCTACACACATCTGCACAAAACTTTTTTTAACGCGACAGCGGCTCCTGATTAAAGGGAAATGGAACAAACATGCCAGTCAAGTGGGGAAAATATAGAAAGCGGATTGGTCAGGCTGACAAACATGCAGATCTTGCTGGGCGATGGAAGTATCCCATCATGCCCATATTTGGACTATGGGTACTAAACATGGTCATATAACCAGAAATGGCCTTATACTTGGGGATCGTTTTAAAGATCTGTAGCAGTCAGCGGATGGTGATGAAATTCCTCGAGTCAGTATTTAACATACAGTGTTGAGGTTGAGTATTTGTCTTGCTCTTGTATTGCTTTGAGCTTAAGTGTACACAATGGTCTGTGTTTCTCCACGGGAAAGATGATTGAACTTTCAACATCGCACCCCCAGGCCGTTCCTTGTCCTTGCATGGTTAATGGTCAACTACACTCCTTCATTCTTCCTTTTGCCTCCTTCTCCCTCCTCCCCTCCCCAGATGTCTTATAACTACAGGAGGTCTGTGTCATTCATTAAAGATCTTTAAGAGCCTGCCTCCATTGTTCTCCCTTTATGTTCCTTCCTTAATCAGTGGAGCAGTTCAGTGTACAGGACTTTGTATAGTCATATGCATGATGGAACCTTGTTTGCTTTTATGTGAAGTGCTTGCTAAGTGTTTTCCCCCTTTAATGCTAATTTGATTATGCATACAGCCCATATGGAGTTCACCGCACCACAAGCATTTAAAACTAATATTCGGTATAAAGGAAATTCATTAACGTGGAGCAGAACCACCTCACAACTGTAGTATCACAGGAACGCTTTCAAGTACATGTTGTCCTTGTGTTTACATGGGTTTCCTTTGGGTTCTCTGGTTTTCTTCCACTGTTAACATAAGTAGGACCTGTGTGTGCGCATGTGTGGGCATCCCGTTCAACATGTATTCCCACTCCGTGTTCTTAGGATGGGTTACAGAACCACCAAGACACAGTATTTACTTTACATGAATAAATATAAAGTAGACCGACAATTTAGCATTCATGAAACATCTCTTACTTCTGTCTTACCCATCATGCCCTCCGCTTGTAGACTCGTCTCCGCAGGCAAGACGTTGGATTAAAAACACACTTGCAGCAGTTGGACCAGCAGATCAGTGAGCTTAAACTGGATGAATGTAAAGCTTCCGCTGAACACCTGGAGAGCGACAGCCGACCCAGTTCAGGTGAGCAGACAGCCTGAAAAAGCACGTACAGCCA
Source organism: Porochilus rendahli (assembly GCA_039654305.1). Taxonomy (NCBI): domain Eukaryota; kingdom Metazoa; phylum Chordata; class Actinopteri; order Siluriformes; family Plotosidae; genus Porochilus; species Porochilus rendahli. Next base: position 4,151,448 of record JBCNYG010000025.1, read on the forward strand.
CTCGTTACATGCACGTAACAATTAACCTATATGAGATGTTCATCTATTCACTGACTAATAGTCTCTAATACTTAAAACCTGGACATTTCTTCATGTAGGATTCTTCGAGTTGAGTGATGGTGGTTTGGGCTCTCTGTCGAACTCCTGCACATCTGTCTACAGCGAATGTCTCTCAACTTCGTCTCAAGCGAGCCTCCTTCCATGGTCCTCAGGCTTCTCAGCTGCCCAAAGCCTTAACGCTCAAATACAGGCTGATGTGTGCCGTAGACGCTCTGCGGACGAGACTACGGCACAACCGGACGTTCCACGGGGCATCGGTGTACGCCTGGGGAGCAGCGGTATACGCACAGGCTCGATCAGCTTAGAAAGAGCCAGACAAAGGCCTGTCTCAACAGGTGAGCATAAAGATTGTATGTTTAATTTTAATCTAGTTCAAAAATGGTGGACACTTGCTGTTGTAGGGTAAAGAACCTTACGGTGCAAGATTATACTTTTATACTCAGATTTCCTTTCTTTTTTTTTTTCAGGTGATCTCGATAGAGTGATCAACCCTAGTTTTGGCAACAATTATAAGCCTGGTGATATTAAGCTCCCCACCCTCTTCAGTAAGTTCTGTGACCCCACCGTGGATTCAAAATATCAGTGCAATCTTGTGTCCCGCAGCGGTACAGAAGTGTACTGCTACCCAAGCCCCCTGCATGCTGTAGCCCTCCAGAGTCCTATCTTCTCTCTCACTGGAGAAAATGGAGGAAACATGCCCACAGACGCCCAGGAGAAACACACGAAAATGGGACTTTCGAAGGACACACTTCCCAAGCAAGAGTCAAGTGTCCCCAAACCTGAAGGTTATATTGTCAAATTGCTCCAGCGCAGCTCAAGTAAGATGAGCCTTCATAGTGAGTCGGGTTTGGAAAAAGACCAGATTCCAAGTAATGTCGCTCAAGACCGTGGGCTCTTTGAGGTCAGCACAAAGCAAATGTATGATGATGAAATGCAGGGATCCCTCCCGCAGAAAACAGAGTCCAGCGAGAATCTGGTGAGGGATAGAAAGAAATTGCCATCAAAACCTGCAGACAAAGAGCAAACAAACCTTAGCAGCATCAGGGCAGGAGAAAACAGACAAACGAGTCTTGCCCAGCATTCATCAAGTACAAGGAGTCAAAAACCAACTGCAATGATGCGTCAGGAGAAAGTGGTTGAAAATGAGTTTAGGGATCGGCCGGGCCAGGGGAATGGCTTTGAGGATGCATCGGCAGTTGCGAAGGCTCCTGGGATGAGGCCTAGCTCTAACTTATCTAACGAGGAGAATAAAAGCAGTGATGGAGGCTGCGCTAAGCCAGCTAAATCAGAGTTTGTTTGTGCCCAGTTTGTACCTGCAGGGTCTCAGAGGGTGAAGGTGCGTCAAGCAGACAAAAAGACAAAGGCTGTGAAACTGCGTAGGAAGGGTCATGAGAAAACGGCAGCTAAGAAGCACCATCCGAAGCACTCGTCCCGAGAGCATGAAAAGGATAAAGGATCCAGCACCAAAACAGGTGGCGATAAAAATCCAAAGCAATTCAGTGCAGGGAGGGAGTGGATTGATGCCCATCATATAGAGCCCAGATTTCGTTCTTGTTCAGAGTCCAGTCTTCTGGGACCAAGTGGCACTCATCTTCAGTCATTTCGGCAGCAGAAGCACACCTCCAAATCTTACAAACCCCCAAAGGCTCAGTTCCCAGACTTGGAAAACCTACCTAGGAAGAAGCAGAGCTCTCAGAAATGGCCCCAAGCTTTAGAGGGCCAGCTTCCAATTGCTCCTCCAACCCACTACCAGAGGTCAAGGGAGGTCCCTATTCACAGAGTCTCCCAAAAACCAGGAATGGTGCGAAGTTTGAGCATGAGACCTCGTTCAGGTCACTGGGGTGGTTTTCCTTGTCCACTCCAGCCCTCTTTATCCTCTTCTTTTTATTTTAGTAATCTAAACTTGAAATACCCCCCTGCACCTCTATCCACCCACTACCCACCAAGGTGCGAGTCGGAATACTCGGCTGAGTGTGCCTCTCTCTTCCACTCCACCATTGTGGAGAGCAGCGAGGGAGAGCTGAGCGACTACACTACCAACCGCTTTGGAGACAGCGAATCCAGCCAGGAGTCTCAAACGGGTTCCGACTCCGACAGCAGCCTGTCGCTGGACGAAGACGACCTTTATGAGGAAGATGAGGACGAAGGAGGTTTGGTGTGGGCTGAGGCTAGCGTAGGCCCCTCCATCCAACAGCAACTTCGGCCTGAACCAGCTTCATGTCGCATAAAAGCATCCAGAGCACTGAAGAAAAAGATCCGGCGCTTTCAGCCAGCCTCACTTAAAGTCATGACTCTGGTTTAATCCTCAAGCCTTGCTTTCACCGGTCAGAGGTTCGCAGCAGTCTCGCATCATTTTTACACGGTTCAAACACTGTGCCGAGGTCACGGGAAAGAGACTGATCATATTTCATGAATCTTTATGCAAGGCACTCCAGTTTAACCACAGAATCACGTCTACCTTTTATTTAACCAAAGGGTTGAAATGTTGCCTGAGTTCCTGTACAGAACGGCTTCTAAGATCCTACCCATGCACCAAAGACAAAAAAAGCGACACGCCAAAACATTTTCTTTTTAAAATTGTATTTACGTCCTATATATTGTAAATACTTTGTTGATGTTTATTGCTGCGTATCGAGAAATCACAAAAAAGTAATATAGCGAGAAGAAAACCTTGTATTTCATTTCTTTAAGCTTTTTTTTTCTGTGTAATTATTTTTTCACTCCTGATTTGTGCGATACATCTTTCTCTCCTTGCAAAATAAACACTATTTAATGTTGAAACGACTCTTGTTCATTGGTATGGAGCAATCATGTCATCTCACCTTATGTTCCATAGGCAGTCATTTGTTTTCGGGGTTAAAGGTGAGCGGAGAGCGGCGCTCCCCTCCGGCATACCGACTGCACTTGATATTTGACACATTATTGAATTCTGAGGAAATTCTGATATTTCATTTGTCATCTGGGCTTTGATTAGGATTTGCATTAACATAAATCCACTTAGACCTTTTGTTTATTGAGTCAGGGTGTACTCTGCCCTCGTCCAGAGTCGGCTGACGTGGGTGCCAACCTCCCCGAGACCCTAATTAGGATTAAGCGGTTCAGAAAATGGATGGATGGATCCTAAAAAGCTTGAGTGGGGTTTTTTTTACCTAGTAATTGCTGGTAATTATAACATTTCTCAAAGATATTTTTGTACAGTGCCCTACATTGTACATCCAAGGACTCTGGCACAATTAACCTACATATGATGCGCCACTAATGACACCCTGAATATTAGTGATCATGTACTCAAAAAGTACAAGGGTGAGAAACAGGATGCATCAAAAATCAAGTTATATATAAGCTTTATATATAAGCAGCTTTACCCCTTTAAACACCTTTAGTAATGTGTTAGCTGATGCAACGTAGCATACTATACTTTACCCAACTGGTGACGGTATTCAGTCTGGTAATTCAAGCTAAGGGAAAGGTTGGTTCATTTTATACAGCCGAAACATTGCCAAAAATTTCAGCCCCACGCTAGATTTGAGTCTGGCTAATGTCATTATCGCACACGTGTCTCACTCTAATGTTATGTTTTCCACCACCTTTAGCTTTAAATACAGCGTGTTCTCACCATGGTATTGTTTCAGCAACATCACCACATCTATTTCCATCAGAGGTTTGGTTAACTTTTCGAATTGATGACTGGAAAATCGAACCACTGAAACCGTGTAAAGTCTTCTCCGGCATATCTTAAAGACTTTCAATTGGTCGGGACTCAGTGTTGCCAGTTCGTGTGTGAAAATGCTCTTTCACTCGTTGAAGCCCAGCTATATACCTTTGCCAACAGGGTAGAAAAAAATCCATCGATGTTATAAACTGGTTATTGAGTACTTTTAGGTTGTCGGCTGACTTCATTTGACTGCAACATAGTGTTGCTGAGCCTCGACCTGACCAACTGAAGCAATGTAATGTAATGTAAACAAGACTATCTACAATATTTCAGTCTGTGACTTTTTTTTCCCAGGCAGTGTATATTCTAAGCTCTACAGGCATCATCATCTTCATCATCATCATCATCTAAGCATGTGTATACTAACTGATCCACATCACAGCAATGCTGGTAGCAATTGTGCAGTGCAGCTGGTTTTGGAAACAGAAGCACACACTATAGCATATTTATAATTATAGACAAAAGGCAACTATGAATAAGAATTAAACAAAAATACATCACAAACTATGGTCAACATCTGCTTATGCTGAATAAATGATGGACCCTCAATTTTCCGCAGGTAACAACACTGCAACCGCAACATTTGTGTCTGTCGGCACAAAGACTGCATGTTGTGTAAGACTGCGCTGCCTCAACAGTCTTGCCATGCGCTTCGAATTCAAATGCAGCTTCATCGACATAACTTGGTATTTTTCGGGGGCATCATTAAGGTGGCGACTTCCAGTGGAATATAACCGGAGGTCGAATACAGATTCCAGCTTGTCTCAAGCAGTAAGAGTGGAGTATAAAGAGCGTTGTTTATTAGTGCCAACATTCCCACAGTCATTCACCAAAAAAATCCCAAAATAACAATCATGCAGCTTAAGTTGAGCCACATGTTTGTGTATTCATTAATGTTGGCTAGGTGTGTGTATGTGTGTGTGTGTACTTGTTACAGAGTGAGGACATTTGGGAAGTGGGAACCTTTTGGCTGGTCCTCACTTCTTAAAATAACTGTTTGAGGACTCAGTTTAGAGTTTAGTTTAGGATAGAGTTAGGGTAGAAGTCAGGGCTAGACATTTCGTTGTGATGGTTAGAGTAAGAGGTTAGGGAATGCACGTTAATGACGGTCCCCATAAAGATAGAAGTGTGTGTGATCCAGGTTTTCATCACATTGTACGTCACAGATTCATCAAATCTGTTTATACGGTCACATCTGGGGACTTGTTGTACTTATGGGAACAAAGCACAAGTCCCCATAATGTAAAGCATTAGATTTTATGGTGAGGTTAAGGTTAAGATTAAGGTTAGGGTTAGGGAGAGTCTTTAGGAAAAGAATGCAAGTCTATGTATTGTCCCCTGAAGTTATGGAAACCAGACTGTGTGTGTGTTAGTGTGTTTCTGGAAGGAAATGGGAAAGTAAGCATGAGGAGGATGGGAGTCATTAATATGTCTGCAATTACAAAGCTTTAATTAAGTTAAAAAGGGATTTAAGTAGTGTACATGAAGCCGAGCCTTTTCTAGAAACACATGCAAACAGATGGAGCCCACATGATCTCGTGGCCCCTCTTCATCTCTGTCAGACATGGCTTTATGAGGATTAAGAAATCTCTGACATACCGTGTCCAAATTTCATCAGCTTTTACTTTTAAGCCGCACATCTACACCATCCTCTGCTCACGGCTACAGACAGCGCAGTCCTTAAGCCCAGTAAGTTCACTTCTTCCTCGTTAAGAATCATTGTTAGCATTGCTAGCATTGTAATTACTTAAAAAAGAATGAAACAAAGCTGTTGGAAGGGGGTTTTATATGATATAATGAAATATGATGAATTTGGGACGTTTATGTTGTAACAACAACACGACTAATTATAAACGACCAATGAATCCTTCTAATACCAGAGAACCAAATTCAGGGGAAAACATGACTTAAATTCCCATTAAAGTGAAATAAAAATAACAATAATAATTATTTCTGATACTCTGAGGTGGCCTCGTCCAATTTTATGTTTTCAAATCAAGCTAAAAACAGCACAGCCCGCATATACGAGACTTCAAAGACGCTCTACGTGCTCCACACAGTCACATGCTCGTTTTTTATTGGTCATATGAAGTTTCGCTCGTGACCCACCCTGTCTAAAACAGCGACCCCTGACCCTGTTGAGAAAGGGGATTAAAAATGGGCTGAATCTGAGGAACGACAACAAATGAGCTAGTCGAGACAACGGGAGAAAAATGAAGGAGAATGAGGGCACAGAGGGGAGGAAGGATCCAGCTGTGTTTCTTTGAAGCTCGAGTGAGGCCAGTCGACTTGACCTTGCTTGTGGCGGGATTATCTCACATCCGTACATCATTATTACATGCGCTCGGAACCATTTCCATTCTCGTGACTTGTGCTGTATCACAGTGTTCTTGTATAATGCACTAATAATCTCAGTCTGAATTAGAAAAATATTCGTTATTGATATATTAAAATTCGCAGTAATGATATTTAGATTTATTAAGCATTTGTGGGAGGAGTCACCAGTGTCAGTGCTTTGTAACAATCAGTAAATGTGTGCAGACACATTATCAATCATGATCCAGATTTGCCCCAATCATATTTCGATGTTACTTGTGAAGAAAATGGAGAATATCGGTACATACCGGCAAACATCAGATACCCACCGACAAACATCGGATACACTGGAGAACATCTGGGCACACCGGAAAACATCGGATACCCTGGAGAACATCGGTACCCACCGGCAAACATTGGATACACTGGAGAACATCAGTACACACCAGAAAACATTGGATACACTGAAGAACATCGGTACACACTGGCAAACATCGGATACACTGGAGAACATCGGTGCACACCGGAAAACATCGGATACACTGGAGAACATCTGGGCACACTGGCAAACATCGGATACACTGGAGAACATCGGTGCACACCGGAAAACATCGGATACACTGGAGAACATCGGTGCACACCGGAAAACATCGGATACACTGGAGAACATCGGTACCCACAGACAAACATCGGATCCCCTGGAGTACATCAGTACACACCAGAAAACATCGGATACACTGAAGAACATCGGTACACACTAACAAACATCGGATACACTGAAAAACATTGGTACACACCGGCAAGCATCAGATACATTGGAGAGGAAATATTTAGTCACATTTCATGACTACTATATCCATAAGAATTCTTATTCTAACAATTTTTTTATTGAGCTTTTGAGGTAGCGCTGTTAAAAGGAATTTAGGCATTGTTCACAGGAGTGAATCAGTCACATGATTCAACGATTCCCTGAGTGGTTTCACTGAGTGTTGACTAGTTATACAGAAACATAGAGCGCAAAATCCCAAATTAAAAAAAGAAACCAGAACACCATCATTCAAAAGTTTAATGAATGGACACTAATGGCAAAAACATGCCACCCACACTAAAAAAACTGAGAGCATTCCTATTCGCAAGCTACAACTAAATACAGGTTTAGCAATGTATCTTAATCCTCTCAAGTTGTCAGCACAAAACTAAACAGTTGCAACACCCATGTTAATAATCTGCAGGCGATTATATCTTAGAAACACAGAAATGGGCTTGAAAGGACATGTGCGGATGTCAACTGACAGTGGACTCCTTGTAGCACGTGCACAGACATGCAATTAACAAACCTGAAAAACACTGCGGAGAAATACAGGTGTCAAGACCAGAAGGGTGAATGTAGATAGTGGAGGAAAAAAGCTTACACATCTGTTTAGCTGGTTTTTATGGGTTAAGCGCCAAACCCATAGCACGGTCATGCCTTTGACTTCGAACCATTAAAATTAACTTTTTTAATTGTTAATAAGAAATTTTTTGTTTAATAAAAAAAAGTTTTTCAATAACAAAACAATAAACTTAATTTTATCAATTGCATGAAAGAAAAAAAGCAGGTGAAAAATGACTAAGCATATACTACATTGAAAATGCTACATTCTGATTGGTTCTTTATCTGAGGGATAATTCACATTATACGAAGTGGATAATACTTGAATTGAAATAGTGGACTAATACTCATGATTTTTCACATTTACTGATCGTGAAATTTTAGAAATTAAACAAAATACCCGTCAAAAATATGAATCCTGTACAGTATGGCTTTTGTATTTAAAAAGGCCCCAGAAAAAATATTAACAAAACACAGAATTAGTTTCAGATGTATAATATAATATAGGGTGCGCATGAACTTTGTGACGGAGCAAGTGGTGAGACAACTGTCATGCTTTAAAAATGTACAAATAAACCTTAAAATCTCAGTGTAGTTTACCTTTCTTATGATTATGTGTAGTATATAGTAAAAGCTGGAATACGTTTTAAAAGCTGTTACAAAGTGCGCACATGCCCTGCTTGTGGTATCATGCTTAAAATATGTAAAAATAAACCATACAATTTTAATTTAGTTTGTTTTCTTATGTTCATTTTTGCATTAAACAATTATTCGCTTCAGGCTCGGTGGATGTCATTGACAGGATAAACAATTCAGAGATATCCACCTCGCCCTCGGTGAATAATTCTTCATTAAAAGTCTGATAGCGGCAGCATGGCGTGGTGGACAGCACGTCCGCCTCACAGAAAGAACGTCCTGGGTTCCAGTCCCGTGCTAGGCGAGGGGGTATCTGTGCGCAGTTTGTACGTTCTCCCCATGGGAATGTCCCTATGGGTTTCCTCTGGGTACTCTGGTTTCCTCCCACAGTCCAAAGACATGCAGATTAGGCTCATTGGCTGTTCCAAATTGCTCTCAGGCGTTAGCGTGATTGTGAGCGGTTGAGTGCTGTTCAGGGTGCACCAGAAGGATTTATCCCAGGTCTTTCTCACACCGTCTCGGGGCTGATTCTCGGTGTGGGATGTAATAGAGTCAGGCGGAGAAAGGGAAAGAGAACGCAGCTACCCAGCAGTGAGGTTAATTGAAGCAGTGGTGGGTGAGGTGAGAAGGAAAGAGGCATGAGGGGAGGTTCGAAGAGCTCTAGGCTGCCTGTTTATGATGAGGTAATCCCAGCCAAATGGCAGCCTTTTAGCCTGCGTCACAAATTACTGAGTTACTGCCCAGCCATGGATATCCCTTACACCGACACCTTCTTTCTGTCTTTCTGTTACATTCAGCACACAATCTTACAGTTAGAGATGTCTGGGAGGTTTTTGTTTTTTTTTGCTTTTGTTTTTGCTAAAATAAAAGAGAAGTGTACGTGTACAGTATATGTGGGTATGTTTTTATGCCCCGTATCGATATAAATGTTTTTACCAAAATAACATTTTTGACCTTGCGGAGACCTTAGCTTTTATACTAGCTGCACCGCCACCTCCATTGCTGAATCGACCTTGAGCAAGGCACCTAACCTCCAACTGCTCTCCACGGGCGCCCCAACGGGTGGCAGCCCACTGCTCCGAGTGAGAGTGTGTGTGTGTGTGTGTGTGTGTGTGTGTTCACTTTGGATGGATTAATTGCAGAGGCAATATTTTTGCCTACAGGATTAACTTAGAATAAATAAATAAATAAATAAATAAGGACAATTAAGCAGAATTGGATTGTGTGTGATGGGGGGGCGGGGTGGGGGTGGGGGGGGCGTCTGCAGAGGGAACGTGAGGTAGACGGGGCTTCAACTTGATGGAGAGTGAATGCCAAGTATGATCCTTGTCACCCTGATGAGAAAAGCTCCGTTATCCAGTGTTCGGACATGGTTCAATAAATAGGGTTCGAATAAAATCCGGCACCAATTTCAGGCCCTCTTCTTTGATTAACTCAGGGAGGTGTTAGCACGTCTTATGCTACAGATATCCAGTGCTTTTCGGTTACAGTGTAAAGCTTTCTGTTCTTTATTTCTTGCTGCAGAGCGTCTTTTCTGTGACGTGTCAGTAACGGGCGCTCTCTTGTGCGACGGCCTTTCGTGGTGTGGAAAGATGCGCATGGCTGTGTATGACTGAAACACAAACTAAAGGACGGGAGACAAGCTAGCATTTCTGATGCGACAGCACTTCGTTTTGTAAGACATCATGCAAAGACGGGAGACGGGAAAAAAGGGGGATTATGGAGTGGATAATAGCTTAGATTATAAATATGATTAAGGTCAATTTCAGAAAGGCATGCATCATTGTTAGCTCGAAAAAAAAAAGCAGCGAATGCACAGCGTTCCAGTGTGCGGCTAGTTTTTGTGCTAGTTTTCGGTCTTTGTGTGTGGTTTTCAAAAGCGCTGGAGACTACGCGGCCCCACCGAGCACTAAAGTAGGATTCTGTGTAATTATTTCTCCAGTGGGGTTTATAAAGCATGTGGAGGGGAGGGAATCGCGTCTTTCACCTTCTGCTTACTGTACATACGAATAGAGCACCCCCCACACGATACATGAATGTGAATGGAGCCAGGTCTCTAGAACAAGGTTCAGCAGATTGAAGAAGAATTCAGAAAGAAAATTCCAGCAGGCTAATTTTTTTATTTTTTTTTTGTCTTAAGTGAACTCTTGGCCCCTTGAGTGAAGAAAGTATGCGTGTAAGACAGTAATGCTGAAGCCCTTAGGCCCATCACCCATCTCCGTACACATCCTGCTTGCTGGGGTTTAATCCTTTCTTTCACTCTTTATTTACACCACATTGTCCACAGGACCACTCCATGCTGTGGTCGGGTTGTCTAAACACACACACACACACACACACACACACACACACACACACAGACACAGAGACGCAACGCAAACACAAACACATTTAAGTGAAATCCTGGCAAGTCACGAAGATGGTGCAGTGCAGAAAACAAAAATAGAAGAGTGCGTTTATAATCAAATTATTTTAAAAATTGAATTAATTCATTCATTTTCCGAACCGCTTATTCCTAATTAGGGTCGCGGGGAGGCTGGCGCCCATCTCAGCCGACTC
>JBCNYG010000025.1:4189304-4201223 GCA_039654305.1 Porochilus rendahli
ATATATATAGTACACACACTAATACAAGAATATTTAAATGGGCTATTTTTCCATTTCAAAGCATGATAATGATGCGCCAAGGGACAACGACAAACTGAGTGTCTGCTGATTTTTAATTCAAGAACTAACTACTATATCAATGTCTGAACCCAAAATTGGTTAACCAATCAGATCCCATGGTTCCAGTGTGGTACATACGAATTCATTTTATATAACATACAGTACAGCAGAAGTGATAGCAGAACAAGCGTGATATTTTCCATACTTTCAATATAAACATTTGTTCGTCCAATAATTTTTCTAAGCCGCTTAAATCGTAATTAGAGTCTCGGGGAGGCTGGCGCCCAGCTCGGCAGGCCATCGCAGCAATATAAACATATTACATACATAATAAGTTCTAAATTATTAATTGCTTATATCACAACGCACTGTAGTACAAGAGAAATAAAACACTTCACAGTGGGTTAAAAAAAACAAAAACAAAGTAGACAGCAGGACGTCCGAGTTTGTCAGGATGTTTGTTACAGCACTGTTTTCAGTCAACTGGGGAAAAGAATGGAATATTTGGCATTAAGGACATTTCAGCAGATAAAGCAACACTAGATGGGAGTACTGATAAACAGGCACCCAGTGGAAAACACACACACACACACACACACACACACGTTTATTAAAATAGATAATGTCATGAGATTGGTGTACACTGTCGCCATCCTAACAGGGTTTGTTTGTCTACGTCTCACTGTTGGAGAGTTTATGGGCCATGAAGCAGTAAAGCAGCAGAGCTACTTAACATGCTATGCATCGGGTCGCCTTTATGGTTCTGCTTCTTTGTTCAAAATCAGACAGCCATGACATGAAGTGCTCTATCTACCCAGTGATTCGGCGTAAAAGTACTTCATCTCAATCCTTTTCCATATTCAAAGATACTAGCATTGAAATAGCATTAATTATTACTTTTCTTAATTTTTAATATATACATCACAGTGCATTATTAAAAATATACCATTTATTCCATTATACACCAGGACTGGTAGATATAATTGCCTGCTTATTACCGCTTCAGGAGCCCAGTGTGCAAACCTGGCCCTAGTTCTGCATCTAGCATGAAATAAATTATTACATTGTTGGGGAAATAAATAAGAGTATATGATGTGTAATGAACTCCTGTAGAGTCTTGTTACAAACCACAGGAATTTTTTGTTTCTTCCCACTTTTTGTTAACTTACAAGCTCAAGGCGGCTCGGCTAAATCTCACTTTAAACCTTTTAGTGCCCTCTGGTGTTCGGATGATGTGTTTCTGTGGGTAAAAGTTTTCTACTGATTAGATTAGGTACATGTAGCTGTTCATTCGTTCATTTTTTAAGCCGATGGCGCCCATCTCAGCCGACTCTAGGCGAGGACGGGGCAGCGATGGGCAGCTCGTCGGGCCAGCGCAGGGCCAACACCCTCACTCTCATACAGAGGGGCGATTTGGAACAGCCAATTAGCCTAGTGTGCATGATTTTGGACTGTGTGAGGAAACCCACACGAGCATCAGGGGAACATGCAAACTCCTCACAAACACTCAAGAAATCGAACCCGGGACTTCTTGCCGCGAGGCGGATTTGCTAACCACCGCGCCACCATGCCGCGCCACTACATATGCTTGCATGCTTTGTGTTTTCTTTCAATAAAGTTTTAGTAAGAACAGGGGAAAATTCTAATTTGAATCTTCTTATTTAGTTTTTAGGTGTTGTCCCTGTGTTTGCGTGGGTTTCCTCCGGATACTCCAGTTTCCTCCCACCATCTAAAGACATGCACATTAGGCTAACTGGCTGCTCCAAATCGCCCTTAGATGTGAATGGGAACTAGTCCTGCACACGGACTAGTAAGCTTTTCAGGGTGTACTATCGCCTTCGCCCAGAGCCTGCAGAGATAGGCTCCGGCCTCCCAACGATACATCAGGTTCTACAACACACACCAGCCCATCTGGCACCAACATCATGCCAGTATCACCCTTTCCTCATTCTGTGAACATTAACTGCGGCTACAGTCCTGTGTGTACATGATACTATTGCGCTGCTGTTGAATGATTATCTGCATAGACAACTGCATGAATTTTTTGTATGAATCACGTTTCCTTGTCTTGACATGTCGGTCATTGCATTCTTTACCACAAGACATCCTGAACCACACATTTCCAGTGTGTTTTTAGGCACCCGAGACTCGAGGCATCCGTTTCATTCATCTTATCAATTGCATAAACATCTTTTTTGTCTTCCCGTCATTATTGTTTACCACCGAACAATTAATGAATATGTAACGGACGATAATTTAATGGTCCGAAGATGAGATGAAAGGTGAGATGAAACCGTGAATTTCGAAACAAAGACAGACCTACGTCGTGTGATTTGATGCATTTTATTAACGAGAAGCTTTTCACATCAATAAAATAATCAGTATTTTGTCCATGAAGCCTTTAGTCTTGGTGGTTGTCAGTTCTTTGTGTTTGGCAAGCAGTTGGGTTGACGGAAATTAGTTTCAACCAATAAACAGAGCTGAGAGGACCTGGTACTGTGTGTTGTACAATGGTTTGTGGGCATGGGGAGGGAGGGAGAGAGGGAGAGAGGGGGGGGGAAGGGAGGGAGAGAGAGAGAGAGAGAGAGAGAAGCCATGCCATTCCTTGACCTACCATCCAGACAAAGCTACAACAAAATCTGCCCTGACACGAGAAATAAACGTTTGGTCCTATTAAGCTTCCAGCGAAAAGGATCCTGAGAAATCCTGGACTTGCTCTTTCAGGCATGGCCATACCTTTGGTGTTGCTGTCTATCGCACAGTTCATCAAGCGTTTTACTTGTAAAATCATTAATACGTTCAATAAATGGCAGTGCGGGTTTCTGTCAAAAAAAAAAAAAGAAAAAAGTAAAGGACCAGATACAGTGTGAGGCTGAGTAAAGCTTAGCATTGCTTGGCTAATTAAATAATGATGGCAAAAAATATATATATATAGTTTAATGAGAAATCCAGTATCTGGCAAACTTTGAAAGAGTCGTAACACCAAACAAAGACATATCGACATACAAGCGTACGTGAAAGCTCATTACAGCTTCGTTCAACTAACAATGAACTCATAGTGAAGTTAAACAAACTTTTTATTACAAGAGTGGAAATGACTTTAAAAAAAAATAACTAAAAAAAGAAGTACACGGGCCCAAGAGAAAAAAGAAAGGCCAAGAGGCAAAAAGTCAACGTTCCGAACATCTCATGCTTACGCACTAACGCAATGACCTGTCGCGTTTTTATTTAAAACGATGGTACCGTGATATTACGTCTTACCAGTTAAATAGCTTCAAGATTCCTTCCCATACGGACATACAAGGGCCACGAGCGAAAGAAAGAGATTACTAGCGCATATATGGCTACATGTCAGAAATGTACGGGGTGCATGGTGTGGTTAAAAGAGTCTGGCTTTCTTCTTCATGTCGTTGCGCTTCCATAGAGGTAACTTGTCGAATTCCTGAATCTCCATCCCGAAGATCTCAAAGAACATTTCTGGAGTGAGGTGCCGCTGAAAAGAGCATGAAGGCAGAACAGAAATCCTCTCAGAAATTCATTCGGGGTGAATGCTAGCAAGCAATAGCACTCAAAATGATGGATATTTAGGAAAGCAGTATAATACAGGTTCGTTAATGAAAAGAACGTGTTTTTTTCTTTTTCTTTTGAGGATTAAGACTCACATAACGCCAGAGGTTCCTCATATAACATGCTCAAGTCATTGCCTTCAAGTCCCACAGACAAACTTTCCGACAAAGCCAGAACACTGACAGATTGATGCCCTTCCCCCAACCTCCTTTCATCCATTTCCTGTTCTAGATTTGACCTTAGGCATGATTCATATCACCTGCCCGGTGTCAGTACTGGTGGCTCAATGCGAGGATTACCAGCCTTATTTTGATGAAACCCCTAAATGCATTTACAGTTACATGAAACTTCCATCAACAGGACAGGAGGACCATTACCTCCAGTCGGGTTCTGTCCACGTCTCTGGGCAGCTTGGCTCGTCCTCGGCCGGTGATCATGAGCATTTCGTACGGATATACCTTCAAAAAAAATTTAACGTCAGTCAAGAAACGCTACCATTTGGATTCTAGACTAATAAAGAAATTATTCTGCAGACAACAAGAACGGCATGGATGAGTAGGATGCACAAGCCAGTATACACTATCTTGAGGTCTCTGACGCCGTCTACGCGTTCCTGTCCCCTGCTACTTAGCTGTCCAGAGACATTGACCTTCACTTTGCATCTCAGCCCTATTTTAGCAACTTCTTGAAGTTTTCCGGAACCGTCCGCAGACCCTCCAACCTCGACCAACAAGAGCCGTCTTCCTGGCCTCGTATTCTCAGCCATCTCAAGGTGTTTCCTCAGCCCATCACCTCATCACCTGGGGCTTTCACAGCAGCTCTCTGGAGCCGTCCTCCAGGTGCACCCCTTCATTTACCTGGAGTTCCTGGCCCTGCTATCTCAGCCCTCTCATTCTGTCGGTCACCATCTCGATTTCAGGCATCGGCAATCTAGCCCTACTTCCTCAACTGGACCTTCCTGCTGGAGCTGTGCTTCTGGACCTGCCCTCTTAGCCCCCTAGATCTGTTCCCCCGCCTTGCCCTCTCAGACCTTCGTACCTCTCCTCCTGGGCCTACATTTTCGGTGTTTTCTATGATAGATAACCATCAAGTTGTTGTGCGTGGAGGAAAGAGAAGTAAACGATGCACAGGTTCGATACTTGCTTTTGGTTCCAGCATATTAGGCATCGAAACCCCTCTGTCCATTCTGCTGACAGGCCGATAGCCGTCCTGCAATGGCTATAAAACACACAGACTGTCAAAAACCCTGCAAAACCGGATTGTAACGTTCAAGCACATCAATCAAGCAATGATCGATCCAACATTGTTCTTGCCAGAGTTTTTTTTTGAGGAATGAACCTGGCAAGAACAAGATTTTAAATGCTATATATATATATATATATATATATATAAAATAAAACAAAACTAATTTGTAAATGAACAGAAAAACCAAAATAAATACACATGCCAAGATACTCTGATAGACTTTGAGGACTCGGGGCGTCTTTACAAAAGTCAGATCAGATACTGCCTATCACCAATCAGCAAATCGCTCCACCCTAGTAACATGTACATGTACATTGGATGGTTCCAATTCCTAAATAGTGCTGATCAATCTAACTTGGGACGGTGCATCACAATAATCCAAAAATGAAATAAAATCATTCCTTAGATACTTGTCTGTGTATGATCAACTAGAAATGCTAAAGATAAAAGCGTACATTTATACACAGATATAAGTATACTATACATCATTCGTAGTCATATTGACTATCATTAGATCGCTATACCATGTAATATGTTTTTAAGAGACGCGTCAATATTATAGATATTCCACGCTATTCAAGTCAATTCAAATCAAATCAAGTGAAAATTAATAATAAGCAACCACGGAAAATTGTCTAGGGAAGACATTTAATCCAGTACACTGTCGGCACTAAATTCCAAAAGAATTCTAGAAACCAGAAACAAAGTACTACTATGAATTTCTAGTTCATTGAATTTCATCTATACATTATACTATACACCTGCTGTATAGCGATAACACATGACTTATTTGTGTTAGCTAATGTTAGTTATACTGTTACACTAGGTCACGTTAAGTCACAGCTAAGAGTTTTGACTATTGTAGGTTTAAAGCAAGCAAAAAATACACTTATGTAAAAAAATAAACATTTCAAAAAAACATCCATGTTTTTAGTGCTGAGCTGCGGTCTGTAGGTTCTATAAAAAACTGATGCGTCCACAAAATTAGGCCGAATCATTTCAGCTACATTCAGCTGGAATATGAAAAGTGACGGGATGTAAGGTACAATCTTAAACTGAAACTTACCTGAAACTCTGCAAAAAAGGAAAGCAAAAACACCGATTCAGTATCAGACAATTAAATGTTCGTATTAACTCACAGAACTGACAAGTTACGGGTTTGAAAATTCACCTCGTCCTCCACCAGAAACGTCTCCGTAACTGTCGTACTGCGTGAAGTCAGTTGACTGAGGCTGTGGAAAACAAGACTTTTATTCCTACGGGGAGTCAAACCGACTGACTGCTATTTAAAGGGATTAGTTGCTCACCCGATGTAGCCCGCTTCGGCCGTAGCCTGGAAGTGAGCCTGTTTTAGCGGGAGAATTTGGATCTGCAACGGTAATGAGATATTAAACATCATTTAAAAAGAGAGGGGTGGAAAAAATCGAATATCCATTAATACATTTTTGACTCACTAAGTTTGAGAGTAACAGCACAAAAGAGAACACAGTTATAATGACGGACGGTAAATTAGTTCCTCTCTATTCAAGGATCAAAGGGTCATGCGTAACATTTTAGCTAGCATGACAATAACCTCAACCCTACAAACTAGCGTTTAAGAGACTACCAGGAAAAGCGTTTGCTATGTACACTTTATATATTCATCGAGGCAGACTGTATTAATCAAAACCTAATAACCCTAATCAGACGTCATAGTCATGCTTGGTAGCGACAGCTTTATTCCTGGTAGACTTGCTGAACGCTAATAGATTGTTAGCCGTGAAATGCATTTTTGAGCAGACAGATTACTTTGACAAGTATTAGGTCTTGTTCTTGCTGTTCTAAATTTAAACTTTAGAGAAATTTAAAGCTGTCTGTAGTTTAAAAGAAAAAAAAAATTTAAATCATAAAAAAAAAAAAAAAAGTCATTTATGCGTTAACAAATATAGGATTACAAGTGTACTTCAAAAAGTTAGCGGCCTCACCAGGAAACAGGGAGAGTAGCTCCCATTTTCATGTGTAACCATGTGTCTACCATAAAGCCGTATATCTCTAGTTAATCCTCAAGTTCCTCGGTGAGGAGAACCGATTCTAGTGAGTAGGAAGCGGAAACAGCGAGTACACACCTGTGCTGCCGTTTGTTTGTCTTTGTGCAGACAGACTTCGTGCGTGACGTTCTTGAAACAGTTGCTTTTCCTTCTCCTCCTTCAGGATGAGCTTGCCAAGACCAGATTGCATCTGTTCTCACACACAGTCCAGGTTACACTGCTGTATTTATCGTGCGTACAATCGAAACATGACCTGTATTTTAGAGCGAACGAACCAGCTGAACACAGATGAAGAGAACTTTTATTTAAATGACAGTTAACACTGGTCAGGGTGACGGTCAGTCTTTCGATCACTCCTTCCAAATACTGACGTACAGCCCAATAATGGTCATTTTACAAAACATGCACAGCATGAAGGGTAAATATTATATAAAGGTAATGAGAATGCATTCTGAACGTAAATTCATGACGATCGTCATCGATCACTGGTGTCATTTCTGCATTTAAGCAAGCTGCCCTTTCCTCGATTGGTGTCGGTATTGCCGCTAACGCTGCCCATGTTTGAGGTTACCCTGGTGAGATGTTCTTCCTGGAGCTGTCTACGTTTCTGGAGTTCTTCCTCATCCTCCTCTCGCGATCTCCGTCTCCCCCCATCTGAGCCTGAAACATCAACAGGAAACGTCACATTCCCAGGGTTCAATATGATTTTTAAAACACACCCTTGTTGATTATCCAATTAACGCTATTAAATAAAGTAGACTCTTTCAACCAATGGCATCAGATAGCGATTTAATACGATTCTATCTTCATGTCATTTCTAAACCGCTTTATCCTTTAATTAAGGTTAAATGGAGGTTGGAGCCCATCCCAGCTATCTCTGGGCGGAGGCAGGGTACACCCTAAACAGCCAGACACACATTCACGTCTTGGGGCAATTTGGAATACCCAATTTGCCTACTGTGCAAGGTTTTTTTTTTTTTTGATTGTGTGAGAAAACGGGAGTACACGGAGGAAACCTAAGCAAGCACCCCTCGCCGAGCCCGGGACGTTTCGCGTTCTGCCATGAGGCAGACATGCTAACCACTGAGCCAACATGCCGCCCTGCCCTGATAACGCCTATCGTCACACACTCACACATTTGCTGTACACTGGGCGAAGGCAGGGTACAACCTAGACAGCTCGCAAGACCTTCACAGGGCATTCACACACACATCCAGACCTAGGGTCAATTTGGAACAGCCGGTTAGAACAATGTGGATGGCTTTGGGCTTCGGGAGGAAACTGGAGTACCCAGAGGAAACCCACAAAAGCACGAGGAATAAATGCAAATGCCCTCGTCAGGTTTGGGACTCAAACCCGGGACGTTCTTGCCGTGAGGCGGATGTGCTAACCACTACGCCACTATGCCAGATTGATTCTATCGTCAAAAGTCACGTGTATGGGTCACTCTCATAGAAATGCATACTTTATGTCCCCGTTTTTCAGTTGATAAAACATGACCTAATAATGAAAGTACTGGCATAAAATCACTTTCTCACTCAGAAACATCAACGATAGCAGGCAGTAATTCACTGATTAAATCTTTTAACTTTCCCATGTTTTCACTCTGTCATGCACCGAGAGTACTTATAACAACACAGTTGACGTTCAAAATCTGTACGCTTACAGTTGCAACGATTTTTAAGCAAGAAATTCACTTACAGCCTGACACGCTCAAAGGTCCATGCTGGATTTTGCTCTCTGATGTTCTACACTGCCCTCTAGTGCCAATTGCATGTAAAATCAAAAACCTGAATTAGACAGTGAATATACTTGCGTGACAGAGTTGACATAGATCTTGGGGACATATCTTCACATGCTCGAAATGGCAAATTATTTTTCTTTTCTGACTTTTTACATATACAGCTTAAATCAGCAACACATGAAGGTACTTTTTTTATGTGATTCATACAAAATGAAGACACTGCAATCTTTTTAAAAGTAATTGGGTCTAAAAAAGAGTGGGACATAAAACATGCATTTCTATTCCTAGGAGAATGACCCGCACATGAATTCCTTCAAGGTGAAAATGGAAAGGACTAATCCACAGGGCGTGTTTAAAAAGTGTACAGTATATAACATGTCACTTTATCATAGCTAACTTTAAATGTTAAATGAGTTGCCACAACAATACGAACACACTCTTAGAGGAAAAAGTTCTTCAACGGATATCCAAGTGAAGAACCCATGAAGTGTGTCAAATATAGAGCGTGGGAGGTTTCCATCTCTGTCCTTGCACAATTTCTGGCAAATCTTATTGTCACAGCCTTTAAAGTTTACAAGGGCAGAGAGTTTAGAAACGGGTGTGTTTACACATGCAGTGATCAGTTTTCACCTTCAAATGAACTGAATGCCTTCAGACTTGTGAATACAACTTTCAGTGAAACAAGCTTGAACATTACACTTTAATAATGAAATGCCGGGACCCATAAATATTCAAACCCATTTTACCTCGTTGTTTAGTCTGGAACTGAAACGAACATCATGGATCTACATAAACTAGCCGATAATATTAAAGTGAGGTAAAAATACACCTCAAATAAATATAAAGTCAAAAGAAAAAACAACAACAACAACAACCCTCGACCCAGAAATGCCCTGGCTGAGCCCACAACTCGAACCCAGGACCTTTTTGCTGTATAGGAGGCGTGCTAACCATTACCCCACCCAATACCTGTTATTCCAAGTTTTACATTTATTTCAGTTCCAGTCAGAAACTGTGCTAATGGTGGTGAATATATATGCAAGACACGGTATGTAACACATACTGCATTCAATCCATGGGGCTTGATGTACGGATGTTAAAATAAACATACCAGTGCATACGTGACCCATCACCACCAAATAAGTCTTAATACACCAAAAAGTCTTGTGAATAAATTCAGTAAACTTGAATTCAATTAAATGAATGAGTGTTTTCGAAGCAGAGAGTGTATTTATTTATATATGTGCATAACCCCAAAAAGTGCTCATTTTGTGGTGATTGGGTGACACGGCACACGTGTGGCCCGGCCAAAAAAAAAAAAAAAAGTTGCCGCGCACCCGAACATGTTGTTCCATCATTTTGCTTTGCTTACAGCATGTAATCGTCATGACATTGTTTCAACAACTCATCATTCAGCTCATCAGCTGGCTTGATTTTATTGCCACATTAATGTTGCTGAGCCTCGACCGGACCAACTGGAGCAACAGTGCCATGGAGATTACATGCTGTGATCAAAGGATAAATGCTCTCCATGAAAATATTAGATTGTGCGACCTTTTTTTTTTGGCCGGGCAGCGTAATCACGGTGAAAATGATGGGGTCGCATAGCTTAAAAGGTAAAAAAAATAAAAAATATACTTTTTCCAAACACCAATGCAACTTTATAATAAAAAGGTAATGTAGGAACTTTTCCTGGGCATTCAACAAAAATGGAAGGAGATTAAAGGGAAAGCCATCACTCTTCATCCACTCCTTATTCGTCTCAGTGGACTAATCTATTTAACCCATTAAAACGGGGAGAAATTCAACAAAGGCAGCAGCAGCAAGCCAGGAGTGGTGGCCATAGCAAATAGGCATATAGTGCTGACATGCAGTACCTAGAGTACCACTGGATGACAGACACAGCCAGCACTCAGTCTCTATTTTAGGGTCGTCTTCAGGGTCAGGCGCGAGTGCCGAGGGAAATTTGGCCGATTTGATGATGTCGTCCGCAGA
The DNA here is from genome assembly GCA_039654305.1 of Porochilus rendahli. NCBI lineage: Eukaryota > Metazoa > Chordata > Actinopteri > Siluriformes > Plotosidae > Porochilus > Porochilus rendahli. Next base: position 4,199,943 of record JBCNYG010000025.1, read on the forward strand.
ACTGCTTTCGGCTGAACAGGCAGCCAGGTCTAGATCGTAAAGCAGGGGGAACTCGGATATAAGCACAAGCCCAAAGGTCATTTAATAAATAATAGTGTAAACGGTATACACACAGCAGTGGGACAGGTGTGTTAGTTATCCGATTACCCACAATGCAACTTGAATTGTGGCTGACCCGTGAAAGTTTTAACTGGAGTACTGCAATGTCACTGCAATCCTTTTGCTAGTTTATGAGCACGAGTGTCTAAACGCTTCACTTTGACCTTACGTCCATGTAGAGGAGAAAGTCCCTACCATGCTGTTTGTAGATGGGTGGCTTCCTGTACATGTTGACACTCTGATCTGGAAGAGAAAACAAACAAAAAAAAAAAAAAGACTCGATCAACTAGCATAGGGATCTACTAGCGATAAATCTGCCATGCATCATCATTTCATTCGTCCCACAAGATTAGTCAGTGAACAGCATACACGAATCGGTCACGTGAACACACAGTACAGCGCGAGGACGACACACCAGGACTGAAACACGACCACGTGACTACACAACACACGACAGGACGAGCTGCATCACATCCTCAATACCTGGCAGATGGAAATGTTTCGGGGTCAGGGGGAGAGGGGGCGTGCTGGCCCCAGGGGAGCTCCGCCCACTGGATGGCTCGGGGCCTTGAATCAAAAAGGTCATAGGTCAATAAGGGTGGAAGTTTCGGGCTGGAGAGATGTTTCAAGTGCTTGATAACCTAAACAAGCCGATGACTACTTGAAGCGGGTCCAGAAAAACAATAATTAAATTAAATAAAGTGTCTGTGGAGGATTTGTGAAATACCAAGAACTACAACAAATTTAGTACATACTGTATTTACATATGTATATACACACACACTGTTTATGTTTCACATAATATGCCAGAACCACTTACTCGAACTAGGGGTCTCGGGAAGCCAGAGCGTCACAGAGCCAACACACACACACACACGATCATCCACACTCTCACTCACACTTAGGGGCAATTTAGAACATTTAGAGCCTAATGTGCATGTTTTCGGACTGTGGAAGGAAACCGGAGTACCCGGAGGAAACCCACGCAAGCACTTGGGGAACATTCAAACTCCATACAGAAACGCCCGAGCTTGGGACTCGAGTCCAGGGTGTGCTTGCTGTAAGGCAGACGTGCTAACCGCTACACCACCACCGGCACCTTAGCTTAATGTTTAAATATTAAATATAGACTCTTTATTCTGTTTTTAAGCATTACATAAGAGCATTGGCTTATTATTAATA
>JBCNYG010000025.1:4231014-4253837 GCA_039654305.1 Porochilus rendahli
TAATTTTTTTTTATATATATACTTTTAATTATTAAAAGTAGTGATGTGTATATTAGGCATTCTGTTCACCTGACAGCGCTACCCCTCATTTTATAAAACGGTACTTGCTCAACTAATATGAAGGCTATTTAAGTACTTACACTGATCAATGCATCAATACAAGCAGGATTGACGGTTTAAATTTAAATATTGTTGTTTAGGGAAATCCCAGATGTGTCACTTTTAGCCTAGTTTACATAAAACCTACATTTTTTTAATCGAAGCAACAATTTAAAATTCTGTTTGTGACAAAAGAATATAAGAAACTCTTACCCTTCACGCATTCAAATATAAATACATAAAACATAAATAATTAACATACATTTATTAACTACATGATTTACACCTCAACCCTTAACCAGGCATACAATAAATTGTAACAAAAAATATAATAATAATTCTTCTTCTATTTAAGGTCCAAGTAAAACACTCATTATTATATTTTGTACACACACACACACACACACACACACACACACACACACTAAACTATCATTGTAATACCTTATAAAGGGATGGGTCAGTCATGTAGGTTTTGCTCTTTACCATTTAACTTGCTACAGGAGCTTATTTTTCCTCAAGGTCAGTGTAACTCATCAGTAAAGTCACCACAGCCATTATATACACGGTTTATAGGGTTTTTTTTTAGGTTAGATATTTCAGTGCAAATCAGAGTTCATCCACGACCAAAAGGAAAATCCTTTAATTTCTTTTAAAAGAAGGTCATGATTAATACCTCGCAAGGCTCCTCAACATTTGTATTTTTTGCCTTGAATCATTGCACAACAAAGAATAATTGACTAATTATGACTCATCACTGTTTATATAACATGGATCCACTTTTGCATTTCGAAGTAAAGGTTCTGGAACTTCTAAACTATTCCATTACGTGAAATCAGTACTTCAATGTTCTCACCCTCAGCACTTCACACAACTCAGTGCCTCGAAATGATTCCATCATTTGTGTATATATTTGTATGTATATACACAATTATACTATATACTTGTTATCTTTCTTTTTTGATGTCCTTGTTTTTTATGTTAGTGACTTTGCTAGAATTCTATAAGTCTATAGATTTCCCCAGCTATACATTTTACAAGGAATCTGTACATTTCTCGAACAACTTGAACCATCATTAGAGGAATCAAATTTAAAAAGTAATATTGATACGTCATGATTCGCGTCCTTCTGTTAGGTTGACTTCCTAAGCTTGGATGTGGTTTATATCCCGCGCACTGATTACAATGTTATATACCCACATACTCTTTCAGAAGCATGCCTTCAACACCAAACAGTATAATTAATTACTTCAGCCCTGTTAATAATAGCTAATCTCAGCTTGGTGCTTGTTAGATTTACTTTCGTAGTCTTCTGAGCCCAGAGTAAACGGTGGTAATGCAGGGAGGACATGGAAGAATGATTTTAAAATTATTACCAGATGATGTGTAGGCAAGAAGAAAACCTTAAAATAGGGTGTTGTGGTACAAATCAATAGTCTGAAATAAAGACATTTCTCTGGAATATAAACCCAAATATCTGCAAAAACATGAGCAACTGTAGCAAACTAGTCCAGTATTGGTATAAATAAAAAAGTACAGCATTGGTTTATATAATTTTGAGAGGTCTTGATTAGTACTTCCCATGGGGCAATGGACTGACGAGCGCAACGCCAAAATGAACCACCTATAAAACGGCATGGGGGCATTGTTGCCTCACAATCCCAGGGTCTTTGAAATTATTGACTCGATTTTGAACCGTCTTCAAGGGTTTCCTTGTGGGTTCACTGCTTTCCTGCGACTTTCGAAAACGTTCCAGAGGTGGACCAGCTTCTCTAGATTGTCTGTTATTCTGGATAAACATATACATAGGTCTCTGTGGTTGAAGTCCTGCCTCATGCCTCCCTTTGCCCCAATTATGCCCTCTAGATTCACTAAGGTTGCTGAAGCAGGAAGACTAAATTTGAACTGATTTAGTATTTAACTTGTAACGAGAAAGATTTCAGGTCATCATGACAATCTGTTCGGACTTCTCAATGTTCACCAGTGTCCTTTTGGGATTCCTCGGGGCTCTTGGTTGACCGAATAGGTGGACTGATTATTCAAAAATAGCCCTAGGTGCGTGAGTGAAAAAATCTTCATAGAGGTGACCGCTGAACATCTAAAACTTGGAAAAATCTTCTGAATAACTGTCACCACTGCAGGATCGCATGAAACATTAGATGTGGATTCTCATGAAACTTCTACCAGGGTGCGGCTTCAGACAAGGGAGACTCCATTCAATTTTTGAGATGATCCGGATCAATTTCTGGATCAAGGTATTTTTTAAAGGATTCTTTAACATTGTGAGATAGGACGATTATTTTTGGAAGTGTGGTATGACAGCTGGCCAATCAGGGGTGGTGTGTAATTTATTTTTTCAGCTTGGCAGGGGTTTAACTTCTTTTGTAGCCATTCCACAACTTTACTCGAGACTGTAAATGAACGCAAAGTATGACCGACGTTACTAAATAAATACATATGATACACTGTCACAGGAATAACACATTCAAAGAAATGCTGTTAGCGGAAAATATTTCACCAATTCTACAAATAATTCCCTAAACTACATGGAAATTCCTTTGAGACCAGCCTCGGTTGTTTCACTCTGTTCTGAATAAGCGTACGCGAGATTTCTTTTTTTCCTCCCAAATCGAGCAGCTAATCGGATCTTTAACGGAGTAGTCGGCTGCGTGTAAACGTGCCCCTTGTAAGCATGGTCCAAAAGACATAACACACATCTCCATCTGCAAAAAAATATGAACAAAATGCAGACTGCAGCAATACCACCCGAAACAAAGTGCAGTGAATCATCGATCAAAATGAAGTTGGCGGGGAGGGATGAAGACAGAGCCAGAGACGGAGAAACCCAGCCAAAGAGCTTAAGAGTCTATGCTGCACTCAGCACAAACAAACTTGGGCACCATACTGAAAATTAATTGCAGGTGGAGGAAGAGTGGATGAACCATCTGGCTTGGTAGATCATGCATGAACATGGGGTTTAAGGCCTCGTTGGGGGAGCTCGTGGCCAACAAGCTGTTGATCTAAAGGGCCATCTAGCCATTGGGATCACATACGAGAGTGTGCTGGTCCCATGCCTGGCGTAGTGGGGAGGGTTACATCAGGAATGACATCTGGTGTAAAGACCTGTGCCAAACACAACCAACGGACTCAATCTTTTAAGGATGACCTGCTGTGGCGACCCCTAACAGGAACAGCTCGAAGATCAGAATCGAGTCAAGACAATTTCCACAAGCATACGTTACATCAAACAAAGGCAAATGTGCATGCAGGCTGTTTAGTGATGATCCACAGGACCATTTCTGTTGTAAAATATAAAAGGTGTATTGCAGACGCTGCAGATTCTCAGAAGTCTCTTTGTGTGGCGGGCGTTTTTCTGCATTTCGTGAAAATTAATAGGGTGGAACATGGAAACTGTTGATGAAAAACACTTTTAAAGTTGAGCCATGCGTTTGAACCCATTCCCGATCCTCCCTGCAGCCAGACACGCCATCCCTCCTATGAATTCTGGGGGTGAAGCGGGAACACACCTTGGAAGGACATTGCTGACGAACAAATTCGCACACATTACCTACAGGTACTGTTTCACAAAGCTGATTCATCTGGCAGCATGCTGTGGGAGGTGGGAGGAACCCGGAGGCAGTTGACGCAAAAACAGAGTACTCGGGATCAAACGAGGGCGGTAGAGTTGCGAGGCGGCAATGCATTTAAAGAGAGAGACGGTCTATCAGATGTCGCTATCGGAGCTCTTCCAGGAAGGACAAAGGACTAGACTCAGAGTGAGATCTATAAACTTCATCTAGAGCAGTTGGTCAGACTGAATGTAGTGTTTTAGTAGCCCTGAGGCTGCATCAGGAGCTCTTTGGCTTCCCCTAAGAGAATTACCTCTGATTATCTCCAAGGATGCGATCAGATAATGCTGACAAGGCGATATTTCCCAGGCGTGATTGCCGTGATCCTGTAGAAACTCTCCGAACGCCATTATCCTGGCTCGATGACATCCGCCAGGACGTCCCATGTAACGTGTAGAACACTTAGTAATGCTCTACCGGTGGGGGCCAACTGTCTGTCACAACGTCCCGCCAGTGCGTCTCATGCCCTGAAGACGTCACATGCTCTTAAGCTTCCACCTTGGGACATCCCATTCACAGACCTTTACACCCTGCTTCTAGTTTTGGTTTTAAAACATATTATTACTTATTAAAAGGTCAGACCTGGGCCAACGGCCATAAAGCTTCGGAGAATGATTCAATAATTCATAGTTTAAAGCTGGGAGTAATATCTCATAGACAGGAGGAGGAGGAGTGCGCTATCGGAAGAGAGTGTATACCAACACGACTAACCTGCTCATGGAAACAAGTCTTTTTCACCCACAGTCCATACTTTCTCTATCACATCCTGCTATTTTATTAAAGATCATACGAACAGAGCAGCTAGACGTCCACACGAGGCATGTCCCCAAATAGCTGGCCTCGATCAAGCCGGTCATTATTTCTAGTAGTGTCACCGGGGATACTTGGACAGCTTAAGAAGATCACTGATAAACTGTTATAGTCTTTCCTACTGTCTTTCCAGGTATGGACGTTAGTGACTGTACTCCATACACACCTACGTACAGTCGACGTACTGCTTTCTTCGATTTTTGCACTTTCGCTTCACAGAAAGATTCTGGGTTTGAGCCTGGTGGCTGTCTGGGATCTTTCTGTGAAGTGTGCACATCGTATTCCAGTTTGCATGGGTTTCCTCTGGGTGCTCCGGTTTCCTCCTGCAGTCAAAGGACGTGCAAATTAGGTCGACTGGCTACTCTAAATCGCCCCAAGATGCAAATGTGAGTGTGTATGGTTCTTTGTCTTTGGGTCTCTCAGCGATAGACTGCCAGAGATCAGAGAGCACCCAGCCTCTCGCCTGAGGTCAAGTGGGAGTGGCTCCAGTTTACTGTCGGTCATGATTAAGAGTTTCTTTTTCACAAAATTTTGTGTGTTATTGAAAACAGTAGGGTTTATTGTTGCATTATTTGCTTCAAGCATTCTCGCAAGTTTGCGAGGTGGACGTCTATTATCCTGGCGTAGCAAACCAATCAAATCACACCGTTCTCATGTGTTATATGCTAAATACATTTGTATCTAGATTGGATAAACAATGTCTAATATTTGTATTTCAGCAGCTGGTAGCTGTAATATGGACGTAGTCGGTGTTTCGCGTGCTGTTCCACTACATGAACCGTCTATGGGGAGCAGAAACGAGGTTCACTGGGGATGCTACTTCCATTCATCTCTTCCAATTTTCCATCACATGGCACTTCTGTGCTATATGCTGCAGTTGGCACTAAAATTAGCTTAGCACTACCAAAACCAGTTGACACTCCAAGAAATCTTTAATGGAGATGAGGATAAAGCCTTTACGAGTGCTCATGTTTCGCCTCAGCTCATTCGAGACTTCCATTCAATCAGCTCGCATCAATCCCACCCCAGAGATTTAGGGACGGCTCCCAAAACAACAGGGAATACACTTGCACAACAAAAAAGACAGACCGAGGCATATACACACGCTTGTCAAGCTCTCTCTCTCTCCCTCATACACATTCATACTTACCATCAAGCCCGAAGCACGAGGTGATTTTTTGGGCGTAGTTGCACAAGCCGTCATAAGCAGGCTGCTGCACAGCACTCCTTTCACCCATCTCTGCTGAGGCAAACACAGAGAGCACTCGTTCCTACTCATGCACTCCCAGGACAGCCTTGGCAGGACATTCTGAGCATCCGTACTCATCAATAATTCAGCCGCGCACGCACACGCACACACGCGCATGCACACATGCAGCCTCAAAGATACAAAGACACCGAAAAAAAAACAACAAAGTGCTGAGATGGAGCGTCCTTGCAGCGTGTGCATGAGTGGCAGAAAGGTACAGGTAGTGAAGAGCTGGCTGGTGCAAAGAAAGGGTGGGGCTACTACAGGAAGAGCATTGCTAATGCTAGGCTATTGACTCTCCTCCATACACGCATCAAGGATGCTCAGGAAGAAAGAGGAACCAAATATGCATTAAACCCCAACAGAGACCTGTCTTCAATTGTATTCCTCAAATATTTAAATATGTTATTACATTCCACCTACTGAGGAATCAAAATTGCAATTCCCACTTTTTTACTGGTTGTAAATCCTTGGCAGTCAGTGACTGTCTGAAGTCTGAAATCTGCAGATGCCCTCGCTTTCTGCTTGTTCTTGGGGCGTTTTAAGGCATTTCAGGAAGTCAAACGCATTCGCATTCAGTCAGTCAGTTGGCTGACTTGGCCATTACAGAATATTCCACTTCTTTGCCTTCTTTGAAAAAAAAAAGTCTGGTGTGGCTCTCAAAATATGCTTTGGGACATCCATGATCAATGTTCTGAAACACCATCCAATGACTTGAAGCAACTGGCTGAATTTGAGCAGACAATACAGTACTGTACACTGCATCACCACCAAAATATACCGTGCAGCCAGTTTGACTTGCAGAAATGTGGTCCAAAGTAGGCAGCTGTTGTCATTCTTGAACTAACGGATGGTCTGTATTTACAGTACTCTGCTCAAGTTCCCTCTTAATTTCGGACTTTTACTGACACACAATCATACCTCATCCCCTCAGGGTATGCTCGATCTGTCCAACTCTCTTGAAGGGATTTTTGTTTTTCCTACTGCAGGCTTCCAAGCTTTCTGGAGGTTATGCCTACCAGTGTGGTGGGTGGCAGTGATGGATCTTTAGCCTATAAAGAGCTAATGAGAGAACAGGAACATAGCGAAGCAACCAGTTGGTTAAAACAAATAATAATAGAACAAAATAACGCATTATAAACATTTAAAATCCGTTTTACTGTAAGACAGCTCTAAAAACTATTTCTGGTCTCCGAATACCTTGAATATGCTGCTGATTGCATGTAACCATGACTCTGTTATGAAAACTAGCTTTACAATGTATGGCCTTTGACCTGATTTTTCCTCTTGCAGAAAAAAAAAGCAGCACTGAAAAAATGATGACTTGTTAGTTTTGTTGGAGTTCATTGGTAGTCACATGGCTCCCTATGGCCAAAAACAGCAGATCTGAGATCTCACAATGTGACCATGGGTACTGCTTTTGTCCTGAGGTCATCAAGAAGAGGATTACCAACAATGCACTCATCCTGGGGACAGCATCAAATCGGGTAGAAGCAAAGGCAACCATTCTTAGGTCATGAAGGGATCTTAATCTTTGATCTGTCGTTCCAACAGTTAACAAAGGTGAATTATAAACTGTGGACAAAACAGAAGTGAAGACAACATTACATGCCCGTTTGTGCAAGATTCGGCTTAAATGTCCTACGTGATAAGAAAAAAACTAAATGTACCAACGTTCCGGAATGGACTTTCCATTCCCTGTCTCCATTCATCTGCTTCAGTGTTATCCATTACTTCCTTTGAAGACCCAACTTCCAATGGTCAAGATGGATCCTTTACAAGGGCTATAGATACAACACAATCGGTCGATGTATTATTAATGTGGTTGCGTCTTGTCAGCATTCTTCAAATACCTGCTTACGTGAGTATTCCGTGTTCTTGCCTTTCAGTTTTCATTATTAAAGCTTGATGACTGACTTGGCCAAGTAATCCATACCAGCCGTCTTTGGAAGCCTCTTCCCATGAGGCCGAAATCCTGCTTTTAGTCTTGATTCCTAGCGACTTATTGGAAATGTTGTCAAATTAGATGACTTATTCACCTTTTTCATGTACTATTAAAGAGCAAGAGTGCTGTAGGGGCTCAAAGGGCATCTAGTGGTCATATGAAAACTTGATCAGGAGAATTTTATGCTTTTTAACCATCTTCGAGGTGTCCTTTAAAGAATATATAATCTTGCTTCTGCTTTTATTTTGCAAAGATTGATGCTCCAACATAAACGCTCCCAACCCGGGTCCCTACAACCTACGTATCTGATTAAACACTTGAACTTAAACGCTTTCTGGAGTTAAACTGGATATGCCGGAGCAGAGTCTGCAAGGTATGGGGCTCTCTTTTGTCTGTCCAAGTTGAACATCCATGAGGTTCTTCTCATTTTATATGTGATGAGTGACAGATGCTCAAGACACGCAGCCACAAGACTGGTTTACCTCGATAACACTTCCTTTCCATTACCAAGGAGCACAGAGGTTTACCCTTCAGTAGCGAGCATTCCAGTTTGAAGTCCCGTGTCCCCACAGGGTGCTTACAGACGATCTAGATGCCTCGGACTATCTGACCGGCACTGGCATTAGTTTTTATGTGCTCTCCCCAAGGACCAACAGTTTCCAAATCAAAGGCAAGAGATGCATACAGGTAGTCACTTCTTGTTCCCACATGCACCAGGATGCTGCCATATCTGGAAGACTTGCCCCTGTATGCCGTCACCAAAGAGGAAGCCAGGCAAAACACATCTGTCCTCTTAAACTGGGATTCAGGCGCAATTTGTACACGGAAATAACATGTATCCTGGGTGAACCAAACCAAAGTGGGCATAATCAGGTACAAGTATAAACGGGGTCAAACGTCATAACCCAGGTGCGACCAGCTACAGCAAGATCTCCTAAGACAGCTGTCAACTTCTGATCTGGTCAGTTGAGACGGACGCTAGCATGACAGTGCGGCAAAAAAAGAGCTAGTATTGATAAAATTGTGGGAGTGCCAGAAACTGTTCAAGTCTGCATCTGGAATGGAGCTCAAAGCAGTGGCCTACTGGCATTTCCAAGCTCTTCTAACATGGTCATCGAAGATGTTTCTGCTCATTTCTCAGGGGGCTGTCTGGTACTACCAAGATACTGGGGTTGTTGCCCGTGGAGTCAAACAACTGGGGCTGAGGGCAAATCATCAGAGCCTTGATATTTTTTTGTCGGACACTGTCAGTTTTCTCCATTATCAAGATGTTCGAAAGGCGAGTGGCTTCTCATCTCCTCCTGCGGACCAGTCCACAGCTAGGCTCATTAGGCGATTGTGCTACCTGCCAGGATGCACAACAGCATAGCGGGGGGCGTGTTGACAGTGCACAAGACACTGCTTCCATGAAAGTCCACGCAGCTTACATATGAATCCAGTGTGATATAAAATATACAAACACAGCAATGTATATTTTTTAAATAATGCAAACTACAGAATTCTTGGAGAAAATGAATTTTAATGGGACGGAGAGTAGATAAGAAACCTATTTTTAATATACAAAATAGATGAAAGGTGCAACAAGAGGCGTTTGATGCTGAACAAGAACGTTCAGCAGACAGTCTGTCAATGGGGGCTGTACAAGTCCCTTCCCATACGCAGTCATTCTAACTTAAATGGACAAACATTTAGAGCATGCAACGCAATGATCTAAACAACAGCTCATTGCTGCACTGTGGCAGTGACCTTTGACTTTATGCGTCAGTCTGCAATGTTGGGAGCTGGGGTTCGACAAAAGCTGCCACCAAATCCTTCAAGCAGAACAGTGACTGGTCCAGATGAATAAAAACCAGGAATAACACATACCTACATTAATAAAATGTAATTTAATTTGGTGGCTTTCTATTCAGACTACTCACAAAACATCAAAACACATTAAACGCAAGAGTCAAGAAAAAAAAAAGGGGCATAAACGGCGTCCTGCAAAGCACCCAGTGTAAGGCATGTGTCACGTTTAGGCATGTGTTAATAATCAGTTATGAGATTATTATATTCTGCGCTATGAAACATTTCGGGGTCACGTTTCCTGCTATAAACTAAAAAAACTGCCTTTTCTATTTGGCAGGCAGCACAAGGACGGGTGTCTCAGGGTCAGTATTTTGGTCAAAAACGTCTCACAGCTCTAATAAAAATATCTCAAGCCTAGCGTTTTGTACGCTGGTTAAATATGTCGTCAAAGCAACAAGTTACTTCGAGCAAATAAAGACTTGGTATAACTGCATCGCAAATCAAAGTCAATGATGAGGTGTTGAGTGCTTCCAACAGTCCCGAGACTTAAGAATATCTTTTTTTCTTATTTACAAATGACTCGTTACAGCCACGTTGATTGGCAGCTGAATTCAAGGGTAAAAAGTGTGGTGTGGTGGGGTGAGAACCCCCCCAAAAACACAAAAAAACAACAAAAAACACAAAACAAAACAATTAAACCCATTGAAATAAAGAAGGGAGACTTTTCTTTCCTCCTATTAGGAGTCTGCATGCATTTTACATCACTGTACACATATATATTTATATACAGCATGAGAAAGATACTCCCACGAACCGCTATGCTAGAAAATGTGCAAGATCAAGAAATGATGATTTACAACAAACAGGTCACTTGTACATGACAGGACCCTTTGGTAGTAAAGAAAAGGAAATAAAAGGCCTGTTGAGGTTAAAGTAATACATATGTGCAATTTTATTCTAGACCACCTGTACGTTTAGTTAATTGTATATTCCTAGATAATCCAGATTAAACAGAACCCCAGAACCATGTTTCAAATAGGCATGTGATGGTAATCCTGTCACAACAGCAACTTCATTACTTTTAATAATGGCTTGTCAGCTCACACGTTAACCGGTTTGAACTGTGCTTCGTTACACATTTTAACGTTTAACACACAAATTCCAATCATTCAGGAACCCGCTGCAGTTTGTGCACAATAGTGCCCCGGATAGCGTTAGTGCCATGTTGGAGCCGGTACTACTGTTATTTGCATTCAAGTCTCTCTCTCTCTCTCTCTCTCTCTCGGCTTAATCCTATTAAGGTCGCAGGGGGGCTGGAGCCTATCTCGGCCGACAATGGGCAAAGATAGTACACTTTGAACAGCTCGCCAGACCATTACAGGGCCAACACACAGCCATTCACACGCACACCTAGAGGAAATCTGGAACGGCCAATTAGCCCAACGTGCACGTCTTGGGACCGCAGGAGGAAACTGGAGTGGCGAAAGGAAACCCATGCAAGCACACAGAGACGCCCTCACCGAGCACGGGACTCAAACCCAGGACCTTTTGGCTGTAAGGAGAACATGTTAACCACTAGGCCACTGCGCCACCCCGCATTCGGGACTCCCTTGATTATTTGTGATGGCGTAAGATATGGGCTCGGGGATTTCAAGTGTTCCCGAAATACTTGACTTTTATTCTGCAGGTTTTGCACACCGCATGTCATGTCAAGCGCCGTCTTAGCCGGAAAACGGTAAAATCCGAAGTGCACCCAAACATTTGCCTTCAGCGAAGACGACGCTGGGCGGAGGCTAAAAATTAGTTCTGTACCCGCCACTCACTGGAACAATTCACGACAGAGGCCGCGTCTGGACAAACGGTACGCCTGGTTCAACCACATTTTTTCCAAAAATACATCGCTCTTCACCAAAACGGCGTTTAACACACCCACGGTTATTGGATTTGTGAAAACTGCCAGAAATAATTGAGGGGGTTCCGATGAATGAAGGAATTCCAACATGACAGCAGGTTGAATGAAGCCAGCGGCCGGGCTTTTAGTTCAGGAGTACCACCGTTGGCAGGAATGCAGTGCGTACAGGTAGCCTCCATGCTACTACAATAGGACTGAAACTCTTCCAGACCAAGCTGTTACTGAGTGATGAGCATCTCTGCGATGATCATCTTCCCATAACAGCATGCAGTGCTAGGTTTCACTCTTGACACACAGCAGAACTGATTATCGACACATGCCTAGACCCAGGGTTTAGAAGGACAACATTCTCACACTCCTGCACGGTTCAAGCTGTAACGGGCCGTACAGGAAACAATTTCACAAGTCGACTGGGTAACACTACTGCTGGTGAATGTTGCAATGTAGCTGATAAAAGGGTGGGGGGGTGAATACCTCAGGGTCTATAATACTGAAATTGAAAATTCTTTACCCACAATAAATAACTGTAAAATGTGTAAGATTGGCTTACAGACAGCCCAACCCCAGTGAAGTACAAGAAGTACAAGGCACACACACACAGAGACACATAAATTAATATACGCACGTAAGGCAACGAAGACGTTACACCCTAAAAAAAACAACACTGTCATGACGATGTGACGCACCGTTCTCCGAGAACGCTCCAGTGAAATTCCATTTTCCCGTGTGCAAACGCGCGCAGTCCGATTTGAACATTCAGAGAGCACATCACCCTTTTTTTTCTTTTCTTTGTTTTTTTTTTTTTGGGAATACAGACGACCGAGGGATCAGTACTGAGGACACGATTAGGATTAAAGCAGATCAGTCTGCCGACTCTTTTTTCTTTTGTTTTGTTTTGTTTAGTTCGATTTCTGATCCTGAGTTACCAAAATATCAACATAATGGTTTCGGTTGCATATGAATTATTAGGAACGCAGTCCGTCTTTTGGTATCATTTCCTCCCCACAAAGGAAACAGCAGGAGCACAGCATCAGTTACTGTAAGGAGAGCGTCTTAAAATTCGTTCATACAATCATTTTCAGATAAAACTAATTTTAATTAAAATCGCTAATTAGCAGTATTTTTTCTTTTTAGCTTTTCCAGAACTAAGACCTGTTTTGGACGAGAGGAATAAATAAGTGTGGTTTAGTCCGGGCTAAAATAAAAAGGCTGCAAGTCAGCCGGTTTGTGCGCAAAAGGCCGAAGAATAAAAAAAATAAAGGAAAAAAAAACAGAGGAAGGATAAACACGTTGATTTAAAAAAAGAAAAAAAGCTAAACTGAACACGAGATGATTGGGATGACTTGAAAGAGGGATAAAGCATCGTGAGTGCCACGACAGCCACCTTTCAACCACCGTCACAAGTTTGCCCAGTGGGGCTTTTCCCCTCCTTCCTGCATCCTTTCAGACAGATGAGTGTCGACCCTCTGGATCTTCACGTACAGGAGATCTGATCTGAAGGATGATTGGGATTCGGTTAGTGGTTCCTGCGCCCGCCGTCCTCTCTGGGTCAAGTCGGAACTGTGCCAACGATGCTAGAGTCCAGCGGGCGGGAGCTCAGGGGGACGGCGAGGACGCAGAGGCGTGGAACTTAACGAACGCGATGGCTGCCAGCTCCTTACAGAACTCCTCCAGGACGATGACTCCTTCCAGCAACGTCACATGATCAACACTGATGGGACACGAACCAGAAACAGAGGCATGTGATGGGATCTACTCCACCTTTAAACCCCCCCCCCCCCCGCCATCCCAATAGACCCCCGTACTACCTTGATCCCTCTGGTTCCATTCCGAGCAGCCTCTTCCTCACTAGCAGCAGTTTAGGGTTGAAATCTGGAATACGGTGAATCCTCAACATCAAGTCGCCCACCACCTGACCCGGGGATCAAGAGGAAAAGCGTTAGCTCATCCCATAATACAACACCGGCAAACTGAAGGGGAACTCGGATAGAAAGCGCCGTTACCCTGACAATGACGGAGAAGAGGGATCGACAGCCGGGCGCCAGGTTGATGTAGGGGTCCAGCAAATACTCGTGCAAGTGAGGATGGGGCAGCAAAGACAGTTTGGATAACACTGATGTGACCTGCAAGTTGACGTCATACGGCTAGAAAGAGACAACAGAGATCAGGGCTGCTGGAGTCCCGGGGCTCAAGTCTGCACCCTAGTGGCCAAAGCAGGAATAAAGCCTGGAACCGTCAGAACTGCTGAGCCAAAAGCTTGCAGTGTGGGATCACTCAGATAGAGCCTTACCTGGTCGAGGATACGTCCCATTCGGTCGAAGAGCACTTTAAGGAAGTGTCCCTCGAAGAAGGGGGTGTCCAGGTTACACTTGTCGAAAGGTTTAGGGCTGCTACGCCAGTCCCACCTCAGGCAGATGCCACAGTAGTCTCGGAACTACACACACACACACACACACACACACACACACACACACACACACACACACGGGAAGGTAATTTTAAACAGGTGCTACATTAAGTAATTACAGAAGAGTCTCACTGATACGCGCACGTCGGGGACCACTGAACTGCATTTTAAGCGAGACCGCGTGGAAATTCGTGTACATATGGTCACGTGACCACATAAACGAGAAGCTCTTTTTAATAATGACAGACTCGGTCGTGTGAGCTCTGCCCTCGAAGCCAGGCTAAGTGGTCGCTATGCTAAATGCTAATCCTGGAGGACTAGCTTGTGTGCTCATTCTAGAGTTACTCCACAACAAGCAACACAATTTGGAATGAGAGTATTTCACAGTAGGAACTTTTCCCCCCCCAGGAATGAAGTGTGCGAGGATTTTTTTTTTTCCGGTTTTTCACCAAACGCAACTATCAACCTGCTCTGATGGAACAGAGCTCAGGAAAGAAGCCGGCATGCTGCGCGGCGGTCAGAGGACACCCCTTGCCGTGCTAATCAGATCAGAGGCTTAAAAACATGAGAAAATCTAACTAAAGCAAGATTTTATGGCTTATATTTACCTTTTAAATGGCCATAACAATCGCGCTGCACTGGTACGGTACGGACCAATCAGGTTGTGCCATTCAAATAAAGTATAAAACTAATTCTTATTCTGTGTGCGTGTGTGTGTGCGCATGACTGATTATTATAATCAGAGTCCATTCCAGACCCAAAAACCCCCAAAAAAGACCCCAAAGTGTGTGAAGTGAGCAAAATCCATCAACCAGAGCAGCAGACGCTTCACACTCACCTGTCTGTGTGCGTCTCTCAAGTACGTGTCATAGCCGGTGCCTTCGACCTGATATGATGATTTCGCTTCATCCGGAACCAGGCATAAGAAACTGAACACACGCAAAGAGACACATTATAATAACAATAATAATAATAATAATAAACCCTTACAGCTACTTTTTCTCTCAAAACATTGACATTCATCTTGGAAGAAGCCTCAAGCGACCTGCTGTGTTTACACTGAACCGACTCATCACACACAGGAACTTTTCCCTAATTCTTAGAATTGACGGAGGAAGCCCTCCGCTTTCCTGTGTGCCTGCACCGGCCGTCTCTCGACGGGCTCCCAGAACCGTTTGGCCCGGGAGCGCCTGTACCTGTTAACGATTTTGTGGACCTCCGTTTTCCCATCAGGCTTTGCGTGTTCCGTGCTAGGTGGAGGAGAGCAGGTCAGCCAATCAGGGCTGGACAGCCTGGTATCAGGAGACATGTCGGAAAACAGCGGGTCCTCTTCCAGATCACTGCGGAGGGGAACAGAGGAGCGCGTGGGTTCGATTAATAAACTAACACTGGGGAAAAAATTCTGAATGAACAACGGCAACAAGACATTCAGCACAATAAAAAATACTGATTTCTTTACTGAATAACTGTGATATTCATCATTCACTGATGAATAGGGGGAGAGTGGGAGGCTGGCGCCTATCTCAGCCGACTCTGGGCGAAGGCGGGGTACATCCTGCACAGCTCGCAAGAGACCATAGCAGGGCCAACACACATACAACCTTTCACACTCACACCCAGGGTCGATTTGAACAGCAGGTTAGCTTACTGCGCATGGTTTAGGACTGTGGGAGAAGACCGGAGTACCCGGAGGAAACCCATGCAAGCACGGGGAGAACATGCAAACGCCACACGCCTCGGGACGTTCTCCTAGTGGATTTTTTTTCGATTTAACTAATAACAGCTGCGCGGCGGTCTCTTACACGGCGTCGTGGGGCTGCCCGTTCTCCATTTGCTCGCGCTCCTCGCGCTCGTCCTGCGTCTTGCTCTCGACGTAGTTGCGCTCGTCGACGCTGCGCAGCACCAGGTTGTGCAGCACGTGCTGGCACGGCTTCTGCAGCAGCTGCTCGAACAGCCGCAGGGTCATGATGCTGATCTGCACACAGCGTTTTGAGTTGGACAATGCCGATGAAGAGAAAGGTCTAGAATCATAGCGGCGGCTGTGTGTGTGTGTGTGTGTGTGTGTGTGTGTGTGTGTGTGTGTGTGTGTACCTACCTCGTCGGAGAGGTGATCGCAGTGCCCGATGAGCCTGTGCCTCAGGGGATTCTGAGTAACGCTGGCTGGCGTCTCAGGGCCCAACTCTTCACCCAGCAGGAAGTAGACCATCTCCAGCAGCAGGACGTCTGACGTGACCTGCCTGATGATCCTATTCAACAGCGCTGTGGAGGTCAGGATGCCCACCTCTGACCTACACACACACACACACACACGTTTATATAATAATACAACTATAACTGCATTCATAATAAACCTCCCCATGTTTGTTTACTTTATATAATAAGCACTGCGGTGACTCACGTCTGCATGAGCTGCGGCTCCATCACGGGCACAAAGAAGCGTTCTCTCACTGCCCGGGCTAAAGCCACTGCCGCCGTCTATGGGTCAGCATGGAAAGAAGGGTGTAACCAATCAAACTGCACATCACTGAGCTCGCTATTCGCTCACGTTCCCATGATTACCTTCTGGGCCTCTTTGATCAGCTGATCACAGTAGTCGAGCCAGGACAGGAAGGAAATGAGCGCTCGCTTCCCTACGAACGCCGCAGCGTCTTCCTTTAAGTTGTACACGTCCAGCCTGTAGGGTGGGGTAGGGTGGGGGGGGTGTATTAATATATAAAGAAACTTAGAGCTTCTCGATTATTATAATTATTTCTTTTAAGTCAGAAACACGACTGAAAGCAGAACCCACCCCCAGTTGACAGACTCGACGGTCTCGATATCGAGCGGATCGATAGATTGCGGCAACGCCTTATAGAACGCTGTGAGGCGAGCCGTGAGCAGCTCGCACAGCTCGGTGCTTTCCGTCAGCGTTTTCGCCGCTGCAGGTTCGGGTAAGCTGACCAGCAGCATCAGACCCTCGCACGCTTTCACCACCACACGGGCATCCTACAGGACGACGACAACACCGCACACATTAATCTCATACACACCTGACCACACCGCCACACGTCACACCTCCACATCTCGCTACGATACAGACGTTCCTCCTTTCGCTTCATTACCGCCTGGCAAACACACTCGTCTGACTCACCGGACTCTTGGTTAGGTTGAGCAGAGAGCTGACCAGGTTGTAGCTGCTGCTGCTGCTGTTGGTGGTGCGTAGGGCGGCTCCGGCTCCGTCTGCAAGGCTGCCGGATTCGCACGCCGCACCGGCGCTCTGCTGCTGACCTGTGTCAGGAGACGACGGATCCTCTTTAACTCCTTCGGCTCCGGGTTCCTTGTCGTCTTCTCGCTTTGCCTTATTCTGCACACAATTTACAACAAATAAATACATAAATAAAAACATCCACGATCATGAAAGGAACTTGTTCAGATGCCAATGCAAAAACTATTCCATTCAAAAAAATGTACAAATTAGGGTTGCTGTGATCTATAACAAACGTCTGAAAAAAAATTCCCCACTGTGTATGCACTAAATAAAAAAACTAAACAAAACAAACAACAAAAAAACCTGCCTCACGGTCTAATGTTCTAACTTCTGTGCGTAGTCTGAAATCTGATGATTTGATTCATGTAAACTCTGAGACTTTCCTTTCTGTTTACCTCTAAAAAAAAGTTCACCAGATACGGGTCCTGTTTGAGTTTGGCACAGACGATGCAGAGGAACTGGATCTCTTCGTTCTCTGTCGGAGCAGCCAGTACCTCGCCGCACAGCCGGATCAGTTTCTGCGGAAATCCGACGACACTTTAACGTCACCCGGAGTACGTCAAGTCACATTTCCCCCCCCCTGTGGAACATGTCCAAGCTTACCTGTACAGGTCTGTGCACGTTGATGTGAGGCAGAAGCGGTTGGCGAATGCGGCCCAGGAGTTTGGTGTAGAAGTTCAGAACCTGCTGCTTCATTCCAGGTGGACACTACAAACAAACCATTTTAAAAAGTTAATTAAAAGTAAAAATTCAAAAACGTAACTACTATTTATATGGCGCCAGGTCACTTAACGCTGCACTCTTTTACACCACCGTCACTCAAACCCATGACCACCAAGAGAACGATGCTCACGTCGGCTTTTCCCAGAGTGTAGAGCGTCTCCAGGATCTTGTGATGGAGCAGGTACTCCATGCACGGCCCCGTCTCCCCCGACTCCCTCTCGGTTTCCTCCTGGATTAGGATGTCCAGCATCTGCTCCAGGTGGGAAGGGATGTTCGTATCGGTCACTGGGGCTTTATCATCTGCAAACATTCAGGGGGATGGGGGTTTAGTAATTTGTTTGCAAACACTTGCAGACACCACATGCTACTTTAAACAAATGCACGCACAGAAGATTGATAATCTCGCACTTCCTTCATTTGCACAAGTTGAAGGGTTGTAAGACTGTTCACTGATGTCGAAAGATTACCTGAAGTCTCGATGTAGTAATGCGTAATGGCCTTCCAGTGGTAGACGAAGTCTTCCTGCAGGGGCAGTGACGGCGCAAGCTGCAACCAAACAAGAGTGGACTTGTGTTGAATTTTTCTAACACATATCACAGGGTATCTAGGGTAATCTAGTTCACGTAAAGCCTTCCATTCTAGACACGTTGGCGTTTCGGAAAGACTCCCGATCACTAAACACTTCTTATTTAACCAATCAAAACATTAACTGAATTTTCATTTGCTGAGCCACCTACTCCGACTAGACTCGCAGGGAGGCTGGAGTCTCTCTCAGCCGACACTGGTCAAAGACAAGGTACCCCCTGAACAGATTGCCAGACCAACGCAGATCAACACACACAAAACCACTCTGGCACCTACAGGGAATCTGGCACAGCCAGTCAGCCTAATGTGCATGTCTTTGGACTGTGGGAGGAGACCAGAGTACCCCGAGGAAACACATGCAAGCGCCACTGTGCTTGTTTATCCTTCCTCTTACTTTGAAACAAAACATTTCTCAACTATTGTGAAATACTGTAATGTTTCTCACTTTTAGCACTTTTGGCTAGCTAGCTACACTCACTGCTAGCAAAGACCATTGCTTAGCTAGCAACAGTTTGCGTTTATAGTTGACATTACCAGTTGTCAGATACTGTTGTTATTATTATTATTATTATTATTATTATTAGTGGTGGTGTCACCAATATTCCCAATACAGCAAAATTGTACATGCTAATGTATCTACATAACGTTAGCCAGTTGGTTAGCCCTGAAAAACAACAGAGGCTAACTGGAAAATAAGCTATTTACCTATTACATTATCGTTGGTTCACTCTCAAAACAATTCCTCCCGCCTACCTTAGTTGACTACCGAGTCAAAGCTAGTAATAACATGCACACTATGTAGTGCACTATACGCAGTGCATAGAGACGCTATTTAGGAGTCATCAAACTGGTTTGACCATCAGCATAGGTTTGTTATGTACACACCACAGTAAACACTACAAACTTAGCCGTCTAGGTATGAAAAAGTCAGGCTAACAAAAATTCACATCAAGGTAAATTAGGTTTGGAGCCACATCCACCTTGGAAGTCCAGTAACAAGCTAGTGTATATGCTAATGGATAGCATTACCGTTGGTTCAATCTCAAATTAAAGGTCACTTTCTTTGTAGGCTGTGGCCTACTTGGCGTATAAACACATAGCGGCCCACTATATAGTGCACTATATGTAGTTATTACAACGCTGTTTGGTGTTCAACCTGTGTCTTACTTGATGTTTTACATTCACAGCTAGCTTGTTATTAACTGCGTTTCCTAACAGATAACGACGGAATACGCTGATACAATTTAAATGATCCGCTATTCCTTCCATTACTGACTATCTTTAAGGTAATTAATTAGACAAAGTAAGTAAACTTGAAGGCATGTCGAGCTTGGGGAAGGCTAAGTCAAGGTAAGCGCTAGCCAGGTAGGCTAAAGCTAGTTTGCTAGTTTTGGTTAGCCTGCTAGGCCTGGTGTCCTGACACACAAACACACACGGGCTTTGTCCACCCGCTGGCCTTTAACCACCAACTCACCGCCTCCACCGCGTGCTGCAGGATCGAGGTGAACTTGGAGAACATCTTGTTCTTGGACTGGACGAGTTTTTCGCGAGAAGACCGAGAGAATTCCTCTATCTTCTTCTTTCTGTTTCCGCCGCCGCGATCCAGATTGCAGCTTTCATAAAGCGACTTTTACTCTGGGGAAAAATAAATAAAAAAAGCAACAAACCAAGCCGGTAACGACGTGAAAGCTCGGCACCGCAATATAAACACGTGTTTATTTCAGTACACAGCCACACACAGACACCTTTACCAGCTAAAGCCACCGTGGCGTTTTCATGGCCAAAAAAACAGAAATCAATCCTATAGAGCAGCACCAGAGGGGGCCAACGAGCTCTCCCTCTCTCTCCCCCTCACCCTCTCTCCCCCCTCTCCCCTTCTGTCTGTCTCTCTTCTTCTGTCTGTCTCTCTCCCTCTCCTTCTTTCTGTCTCTCTCCTTTTGTCTGTCTCTCTCCCTCCCTCTACTTCTGTCTGTCTCTCTCTCTCCCTCTACTTCTGTCTGTCTCTCTCTCTCCCTCTACTTCTGTCTGTCTCTCCCTCTGTCTGTCTCTCACCCTCTCCTTCCGTCTCTCTCCCCCTCTCTGTCTCTCAGTTCAGTTTTTTCAGTTTAATAAGCTTTATCTCTATCTCTCTCCCTCTCTTTCCGTCTGTCTCTCTCTGGGGTAACTGGTTCAATAAAAAAGTGCTCTCACTCGCTTACTTATTTGCCAAAGCGATAAACCCTACTAGGGTCACAGGGAGGCTGGAGCCTACCTCAGCCGAATTGGATTTCATCTTGGCTGTACAAGTGCATCAGCAGCGAAATGAAAAACACAGTTAACTCGGACACCGCACAGCTGCACAGAGGAAGTAATAAAACAAGGGTGTAATGAAAATAAAGATGAAATATTAAAAAAACTACAGCAGTTAAAAAGCTGTAGAAATAATTCACTCATTTGCTAAACCGCTTAATCCTATTAGGGTCGCTTTGGGTTGGAGCCTATCTCTGCCGACACTGTGGGAAGGAAGGGAACACCCTGAAGAGGGTGACCGTTGCAGGGCCGACACACAAAACCATTCATACTCGCACTTGGGGTCAATTTGCAGCCTCATGTGCATAACTGGACTGTGGGGAGGAAAACAGTACACAGAACAAGCATACAGATGGTCCTCATCGAGCCCGGGACAAGAACCCAGGACCTTCTTGCCGTGAGGCAGACGTGCTAACCACTATGCCACCGTGTTATGAAAAATATGTTCTATGCAATTTCCAGTGTTTAAAAAAAGAAAAATAATAATAATTAAGCTTTATTTTTGCATCATTCATGAATATTGAATTAGGCAAAGCCTAATTTACATAAATATATAAAATATTTATTGAATTTTTTTTTAATAAAGACAAAGATGTCGTTATAAAAATAAAGCTCCAATACATTATATATAATGTTTATTTCATAACAAGTCCATTCATATATCTGCACGTGAGACTTGCACATTAAAGGGACGTCAACGGAGAACCTCCCAAAAGACTCTGTTTTAAATATAGTGCCCTACTTAACGCGCACTAGGTCACGACCTCACACTCTCCCTAGGTGACATCTGTAGGGCTCATGAAGTGGTTGTAGACTCGTCCTGTGTGATAGTACGTGGGCATCCTAAACTCGCGTCATCTAGTAAACGAGGGTGCCTTTGTAGGGTGCACCAGCTGTTGTGTGACGTTGTGCAGAGTGAGTCGGTGTACGGAGTGAGGAAGGATTTGGGATTGGAGTCAAATGTAATCGACGCTTGGTTCATGGTGGCACTGCTTACGTTTGCAGTTAGTGAGAGAGTGGAAGGGAAGATGTCAGCTGTACCTGACGGTAAAAAGCTGGTCCGAAGCCCGAGTGGACTGCGTATGGTTCCGGAAAACGGAGCGTTCGGCAGCCCGTTTTCATTAGAAGAGCCTCAGTGGATTCCTGACAAAGAGGTGCAGGTTTAAACCCCACATCCGCCGCGCACGAGCCTGAAATGGACTTGTTTCTTGGGGCGTTGTTGTTTTGCTAATTCGAGCTAGCGCCTTTAGCTAAGTCGAAGAACCCAAACTTACTTCTTTTTGTAACTTAACTGAAAATATATTACCCAAGTAAATTACCTAACCTGATTTTAATTGAAAATAGATATTTAAATTGCTATAAAAAGTGCATTTTATTTAAAAAAGGTGTACTTCGTGGCACTAAACAAAAACACCACCTCAGTGAATAACTAAAAAAACTGAAACGAACTGTCTGTAAACGAGTCAAAAGTGTAACGAAATAATTTAGTGACATGACAACACGACGTGTTTGTTAAAACTCTACAGGTTGTTTAAAAACTGCAGCGTTTAAAGGCTTTGTTTTCTGAGAAGGCGTACACCCCCCCCCCCCCCCCAAAAAAAAACCCCAAACAACAACAAACGAGTGTGTAGATCAGATTCAGAGATCTGGGTCCAGCAGGAGTGCACTCTGTATCGAAACCTCAAGGAAATTCACAGTCGAGTACTAGCCTGCCGGGATGTATTAGGAAGAAAACCGGAGAACCCAGATGAAACCTGTATAGACTTGTCTGTAATTTGAGCTCTGGGATTAAACGCACAACTGCCAGGCCGAGCAGGAACCATTAATCCTAACATATGATGTGCTTGATTTTTTCTGATGATCTATTTTTATACATTGAGATTTTTCCCTGCTGGAGCTTCTCTTGTGTGTTTTTTTTCTTTTCTTTGCTGTTTCAGTGTCCCAGATGCATGCAGTGCAATGCCAAATTTGACTTCATCACCAGAAAGGTACGGAGCAAAAGGACGTTTTTTTCCTTTTCCAGGTCCGTCATGTATGTGCGGAGTTTACTTGTTTTTCTGCCGCTTCCTGTTGCGTAACTTGGGGCTGTTTTGGGATACCGTGATCTGTTTAAAAAAAAAAAAAAAAAAAAAAAAAAAAA
>JBCNYG010000025.1:4299937-4310238 GCA_039654305.1 Porochilus rendahli
GTTTTGACATCACACCCTCCCTTTTTTTGGAGCTTAAAAAAAAAAAAAAAAAAAAAAAAAAAAAAAGTGAACACATCTTCCAACGCAACACTTTAACGAACAAAATAAAGAGCTGAGTAGGAACCGGCGCTAGCTGCTAGCCTAAGCTTGTTACCTCATTATGCACAATGTGTTTGTGCATCTGGGTGGTCTTTACATTTACCAACTCAGTTTCTCGTTCTAGTAGGTGCGTTGTATTATTTTTATGTAATGCCGATACCCAGAACAAATATTCACTGCACATTAAAGAAAAGGAGTCACGCTTCAATCACAGTCTCACGGCTCGATCTGGCATTTTAATTGCAAATGATTGATTTGTTTCATTAAGGAGTGCAATAATACCGTGCAGAGAAACGTCTTCTCTAAGTGGGCAGCAGAATGATATTTCAAATTCGGGTTCCTCCACGTTAACAAGGCAGTAGACACGTCGACTGAGCGGATCCATAGATAATGCACAAAAACATGCACGCTCACACAGGCTGAACAATAAATCATGCTGCTGTAGGGGTTTCATGCTGACAGATGGTCATCAATATTGACTGGAGCTCAAGGGAAACCAAAAAGAGACTCGCTTTTGCTCTACAAGCCACAGAAACAAGGGCACGTGCTAAATATGACAGGGGAACTGGAAACGTGACACGGTTCCAATCCTTAAACAACACGCACAGTTTAGCACTGCAAACTTAGTTGAAGCATATAGCACGGATCACGCCATTAGACTGACCATACAAGACGGTGCAAACTAAACCATAGCATGGTGGGAAATCATACACAACCCTGAAATCAAAGGACTTTCCACTAATAAAGAAAGCTATGAGTCATAACAAAAGCAGGCCAAGGTGTCCAGGCTATACTGCTATTTTAAGATCCTTACCCATTTTTTTGTGCATGCAATGGTTTTATATGCCTGCTGGTTGGCCCACAGAACAGAAATGTTTACCTAGAGTGCCGTTAGGAAACCTGGAACAGGAGTCTCACTGCCAAATCTTGAAGATCAGCATTGTTGGGCCAGAATCGCACGAGATTCACCCTGGGAACACGGCTCGTAGGCTTTATTGCTCTCAGGTAGTCATAGTCATTGCCGGTGCTGTTGTTTACCGACAGATGAGGGCATCCCTCTGTGGATCTTCTATTCCTAGGACCACCACAACCCTCACCAAGAGGAAAAATAAAAAATGGATGTGCTCCTAAATGGTGTAAAGGAAAATAATTTGTCCTATTGTACACATATTGCGGAGATGAATCCCAGTGATGCCTGGACTCCATGAAAGAAAGATTACCTCTTTTCTCTGGATTGGGGGGGGGTGGGATATGGGGTGACTTGGATGTCTGCAGCTAGCTAGTAATGCTCAGCTTGGGAATGGAGTAAGACTCTGTCTGCTCTTGATCAGATAACGTGTTTACGCCCCAATTTGAAAAGATGTTTGATTTTTCTTCACTTTCACGAGTTAGAGGGAGAGCTGGCTGTTACGGGGGGCATTATCCAAACTTTGGGTAGGAAAAAATTTAATGAAATTGTTTGTCACCCCATCTAGGCTATATTCAAGACTTCTGAGGATTGGTGCTGGGTCCAATGCAATTCTCGCCAAGATAAACAGATACTGCAGACAAATGATTAAAGCAGGGAATAAAACTCTACAGGTAGGACGTCCCAGAGTGGCCTTTCTGTGACGGCGTGTAGGTCAATCTGAATGATTGCCAGTGTGCGTGGGTCATGTGAGACACTGGCAGGACATTGTAACAATTTGGCCTCCTGGTGCAGCTCTATAAGGTTTACATAGGACATCCTACGATAAAGAACTAAAAATTAAATGTTAAACTGGTCTCCCCTTTGATGTGTCAGCCCACTGTTGAATTAATAAGAAAACACCCCTTCCTTGGGCAAGTATTCCTAGGATAGGATCTGGACCCAGTGCAGTATCAGCCAGGATTAACTGGTTACTGTGAGAATCACAGCGTTTCCTGTTTACATCCAGCAGTGTTTCTGGGACAGGATTTAAAAACGATCACGTATAAGATCAACTGTTTTTTCCAGCAACATCCGCATTGCCAGTTTTCAAAATGCATCCAAGTGTTAAAACTCTAGGCTTGCACAGAGACATATTGCCTTTCTGACTGGCTGTTCCAGCCTGTGGTAAAGCAAACCGGTTAGATTGGCTGGGCTGCACAAACACCACGTGCAGAAATCGTGGAAAACATTTTTGTTTCCTGACCAAAGTGACGGCAGGAAAGCTGAGTTGGCAAAACGTTGGCTGCATAAGCCATTTTGATTTACCGTCATGCTGATCTCTGGCAGCGTGCTCATCATCAGAGTCACTAGAATGTAATGTCTCACTGTCTCCACGAGAGATCCCCGTTGGACCCCCACCGTGCTAAAACCCCTGGCCACAAGTGTGCCTCTGTCCACCCAGCAGTTTAAATGGGTACCAGTAAAAATACTGGGAAGGTAACTAGCAACGGACTAGCGTCCCATCCGGGGGAGTTGAACTCCTAGTCGCTTTACGCTACAGAAACCGGCCTGATGAGCCTCTAGGCTCGGGTGTAAAAGCCAGAGAGACACCCTACCTCCACAAGAGAAGTCAACCCCGCCCAATGCGTTGACATCACCAATGCTGTAACCAATGCGTTGACGGGGAAAACCACATTCTCTACTTTTCCTGTTCAAGCTTATAACCTTAGTGGGGTAATTGTTCTTATATTTATGGCGAATGAAAAATTTCACAAGCTCTTACTACATTTCATGTGGAGCGTCTCAATAAAGGGCAATCTGTCAGGCAACAAAAACAAACAAACAAAAAAATAGCATGTGACTTAGTCATAACATACTCAGAATAGAATGCTCATATATCTCATACAAGTGTATTGGTTGACAATTCAGTAGCAGAAAAAAATGCTTGGAGAGCATTATTTCGAATGTCAAAGAGGGACTGACCAATTACGCATCCTAAATGATGACTGCTGGACACCAGCGTTCATGTGAACCACACTTGCGCTATCCGGTGAGTGAGACTGCTTTTAAAATCATGTAGCTGTTGTGCTACAAAAGACAATGAAATCTTTAAACCATAAGTGTGATCACACGAAATGTATTCCTGTGCACACTTTCTCGTTGAAGAAACGAGTGTGAATAAGTGCTGTGATTTTTATATGGCTCCCAAGTGACTCATGAAGTAGAAATGTTCACCTGGAGTGCAGTTGTGACCCTTGCCACCAGTCCCACCCATCAAAGACAATGCTTGCTGTATCATCTTCCCTGTAGCATTGTATATCTTGGACTTTATTGCTTTTGGGTAGCTCTGCTGGCACAATACCAGCCTCATCAATCAATTCCCACTGGAGTAATCATAGGTAGATTAGGCTGGTATAGGAGTTTTATTTATCTTTTGTAGAAGGAGTCTCCAGTGTTTACGGCAAAGGTTTTTTTTTTCCAAATATATAAAAGTAGTGGTCCTAATCCAATGCCTTGAGGAACACCCATCCATTTCCCACCTTTCCCCAAATCAACTATAAAAATTATTACAGATTCAGTTTGCTTGTAACAGTTTCTAGTGTTTGGATCAGTCCAACATTCCGGGAGTTAGAGTTGTGGTGGTGATAGCCATGGATAGAAAAAATAAATGTCTGTCAGACAAAAGATGCAAGATGGCCGTCTACCTTGCTCTGAACAGAAGAACCGAACGCTCATTTATCTTGTAGAAATGTCGGTTCATATGGAGAACACACAAGCTTAAATCCTTCATGAAAGCATCGCATGGTATTTGGTTCACAAATTGGCGGGCACACCTTGTGACCGACGAACGCACTGTGCTCTGATGAAAGGTTGTGCTTCTTGTTTGTTGCAGAAGGGAACGAAGGCTGTCATCCTCAGCCATTGGCTTTCATCTACCCAGGCAATGTTTTTTTTCGATAGTCTTTCCCCATGGGATTTCATACATACTGCATGAAAGTTTTGGATGTGTCTGCACTGTTTTCAGAAATTATCGTTAAGAAACGTCTGCAAATTAGTTTACTTTTTAAATGGATGTCACGGAGGTTTCTTATTCACTGTCGATTGAATCGATTAAAATAGCCAGTGGGTAGCTGTGTCACAAATAGATCCATGACCATGTAAATGAGTTAGTGTGGTAGAATTCAGCTGCAGTGATGTATTTTCCCAGGCCACAACACACACACACACACACACACACACACACACAGCCTGCTGGAGTAATTTTTCTACAAGCACAGAGTTTATCACTGTTTTCTATAAAGAATTTAACTCTATACTAAAGCTCACGCCATGTGGTTGGCTCGAGCTCAGAATGCACAATAAAGCCAATAACAAGGAGGCCCAGGTATGCCGTAACACCGCAATTACTCTTTACTAACGCTGGGTTATAGCTTTCTACATTTAATTTGATGCTTAAGCTGTGAGATTTAACGCCTCCTTATTTCTCTTTAAGGAATTGCCTAATGGGCATGGAAGGAGTCATAACTACTTGCTTTTTAGAAAGTAACTGTTAGTGTAGCAGTGCAGAGTTAATTCGTTAGACTGTTTTCCAATTTAAACATGCGCCGCTTGGGTACTCTACTTGCTAAACAAGACACTATAGAAAGCGTATTTCTCTACAGAATCCCCCCCCCCCAACCTGCTATTGATTTATTTATTTGGAATTTGTGAGATGTCGCATCACGACAGCTGTATTGTTCCGGCAGTCCGGTTCGGGCTTCCCGGAGCTCATCACACATTCATACGCTTACTAGAAGCTAGCACTTCCTGGCCCATTAGTTATTTTCAGGGGCTCGGCAGTCATTCGAAACAGAACACAGTCACTCCTGGACATTTTCTATTCAGGCGCTTTAGGGCACGGAGACGGGCCCCGGGGAAAATGTCGTCCAGATGCTGCAGGCTTTTCCAGCCAAAGTGAACACTCTGCTCTCGTTTCCAAAATGTGCTGCCGCTTCAGTGTTGTGCCAGACAACAGGACACACAAGTGCACACCCACACACGCCAACCTTTATTTATCTTCACTCATTAGATGTTCTTTTCAGAGGGTCTGGCCACAGAATGGCAAGGGAGCACTGAATAACTAGGATAGCACTTCGGAGATTTTGAGCAGAGAGCTTGTTTGAAAAGCCAAGTGTTTGGGCGCAGTTTGAGGTTTTATGCATTTTTGAAACATATATTACTGAATTATGCAAGTCTCTCGGTAATCCAAACTCTGGAGCGCATGGGGATTTGGTCGGAGAAAAGAAACCATAACGGTAGCTCAAAAGAGGTCGAGATGATCCAAGCTTTTGCCCCGTCCCCCAGAGCCAGGTGCTGGTTTCCCTGTGCACTGCTCAGGAGCAGCATGGTGGTCTTAGTTCCCAAGACAGGTGGGTGGGTTCAGCATGGACGAATTCCTAAGGATTCGCCGTACTGCAAGCATGCAAGTGGAAAACTTTGGGTCGGCCAGGCCGCGGCTTCGCTTCAAAGGCGTTTGTAAGCGAGACCTAAAGGCATCTGGGGTCGGCACTTCAAGCTGACAAGAGGATGTCGATCGCCCCTTCTGGAGAAGCAACGTAGAAGCGGGAGTGGGGCTTCCCGAGCAAAAGCGAAACGCCAACACTGAAGTCCGCCGTGTAGCAAGAAAACCGCACGCCTCCGCAGCAGAGGGCTCACCTTACATCTGTCCCAACTGCGAAAGAGACCGTCACGCTCAAGCAGGGCTCTCTAGCCTCCCGAGGGCCCGCCTCGCCAGGACATGATATAATAGATCGATCGTTTATTCCCTTTGTACGCAAAGACCATGGGGTTGCCATATCCATGTAAGGTTGGGTTATTAATATACACAGCCAAAACATTAAAACCTTATGAGCAGTAACAGGTGATGTGAACAACTTTTGATTATTTTGTCACTAGTGCAAGAAGAGGGATGTATTTTTATTGACAAAGTCAACAGTCAGTTCTTGAATTTGATGTGTTGGAACGGTCCAACCTCCAACTTGCTGGAATTAGTTTTAATATATTTGATCCAAAAGTGGGTGGTGCCGGTGCCAGAAACTGACCTACAGGTCACTTTTCTATTCTAGAATTCTGATATATATATATATACACACACACACACACAAATTTAAATTGTACACTTTTTGATATGAGTAATATTTCTACAGTGAATAACCGTAAAACATCAAAAAAGGCTAAAATTGAACATAAGACGTTAAAATTCTATGGGGCGGCTCAGGTTTGTATACTAGCAAAGTGACCCACAAGTCACAATTCTATACGCAAGTGTGACCCATGGTCCGGATTCTGTATACACTGTTAAAATGGAGAACGAACTGCAGGCCGATTTTTAGAAAGGTTTTCGCCAAATGATGTGGATGTCAGGGCACAGTCCATTTCTGAATTCTACCAAAGTTGTATCGGGAACATTTCATCCATTTTTGACAAATGAAAGTCGTAAGATAGTGTGAAAACGTCCACGGTGTAAGAGCAGATTTCATTTCACAACAGAGTGCACAATCTGCTTTATTTGATCCTTCTTTAAATACAAAAGAGATGAGACACCTGTGCGCTGCAAAACCCCTTCCCTCCTATATTTCCCTCTCTTTCATAAATATTCAGGAAGGCAGGCTGCACGGGTGGGCGTGATATACATTATTAACCTCGACTCGTCCCCTTGCACTAAAGTACATCCACATTGACAACCTCGATCTCCCGTCGCTGTTGTGCTAGCGGTATCTGTTCTTCCCTTTTCCGTGCGTGCTGCCGGTTCTGTCGCACCTTAAATGAGTAGGCCAGTGACTGTAACATCCTGCCATGAATGTAATTCACAAAGTCAGTGCTAGTTTGCTGAAAGGGACAGAAAAGAGAGAAACCGAGAGAGGGAGTGAGGCGGGCTGCATTCAGAACATAAATCACATGGCATGCACGAACAGTTGGACGTCGAAAGCAATTCCACTGCTCAGTTCAGTGGCTAAGATGTTCCCAGGACTTGCTACCATCCAAGCAATTTAAGCTTCTTACCTTTTCTTGTTTTTCTCTCCACTGTATGTTCTGAACGTTTTTCTTCTCTGACTGGCACACGAATAAAGTAGCCTGGCGTCCCGCGGATATTAAGTTTTCCCATTGGGCTACCAAAATGGAACACCGTCCCAGCCCGCAAGGCTACCTGAAAATAAACTCGTAGCGAAATCAAATTCCCTCCATTATTCCTGTTTATAACGGTTACCGAACAAAATGCTTTTTCATTGCGTTAACAGGAAACGTAACATCGTCGGGTTGTGCTATAGAGAGACGTTCTGAGACGGTGGTTCTTGCTTAAAGGGCTACTCTGGATTTTGGGAGCCCTGTGGCGTCATATAAAGCATCATGTGGTATGGGTTGCTGTGAGAACATGCTTCCATGAAAATGCATTCAATGGCAGATAAACTAGGACTTGAGTATTAAGTCATCATGCTGCCTGTTTTTTTCTTCTTGAATCTCATCACAAAGGTGAAAATGGTTCTTTGAGAAAAATGGCAGTAAAAATGTGTTATTTCTGTTTTCTTTACGACTTAAACCTGGCAGCACTGTCGCAAAGTGGTTAGCACGTCCGTGTCACAGCAACAAAACCCCGTGTTGGGGGTCCAGGCTCGATGAGGGCGTTTCTGTGCGGAGTTTGCATGTTGTCCCTGTGCTTGTGTGGGTATTCTCCAGGTACTCTACTGGCACTAGCAAACAAGGCTTGGTCTTAAAGGTGCCCCTTTATTTACCAGGTCATAACAAATCCAGAATATATACCCAAAATTTCTCTTGGAAATAAAATATCACCAAGATTTTAATCTGATAATATTTTCTTACTTTTGTACCCAAGTGTCAGCGAACCATGATCTTCAGAATGTAAACACAGCACGCACACCATCTGATAGCGAGAGGGCAAAGTCAATCCAAATGGTGAACGACAACACAAACACGAATATGGCGGAAAGTTTTACAAAATGAGACATTAACGATGAATTTTTTTTTCCCGATGGCATGCGATTTGATTGCTAAAGATGCACAAGATTGTTGAAAGAGTTCATGTTGGCGTACAACGAATAACTTTTGCTGCATTGGCTTGCTTCTTGTAAGGACTTTTGGGATTATGTTATGTTACACAAGGCAGCTTCTTGTGGTTGAACTGCCTGCTGTATTTGAAAACTACAACTAATTAAAATGGGGCTACATGCCCAGATTGGATTGTGTGCATGTTGTGTACATCTACTACTTTGGCAGAGAAAACGGAAATAATCAGAGTTTCAGCTCCTGGTACAATGTGCACCAACGTTCATATTCCCCTTTAAGCGCTATCCGTGTTCTCTCGAACACATGGTTGAGATGTTACAGATGGTTACAACTTTGGTAAAGACGGATTCATCAAGATTGGTACTTCACCTGTAAAGATACACACCTCGGTACAATAGCGGGACACATCAGCCCAACACTGGTATCATGTAAGCCTTCCGTAAGTGTTCAATAAAATTAGTCAAAAAGTTGGAATAAACTTTGAACTAACATTTGCAGGTATATTTATATAATGCGACATGAAAAGCTTTAACTTTATTTTTTATTTTTTTGCAACGCTGTGCAACTATAAGTCTTTCCACGTAAACAGCACTCGAGAGCATCCGTGTCTGACTCTAGGGACAGACTGCGTGCAGACTCGCATGCCTGATTATTGGAGCCTGAGACAGTGCCGTGTTACTTTCCACAAACTGAGAGACTACGATGAATAGAAAGGAGGGAGGGATAGAGAGAAGAGCTGTAATGAACTCGGGCTCTCGGCGATCTCATTAAAGCCTGAGCTCCACAGCCTCCCTGGAGATGCAGATTATAAAACTTTAGATCGGTAGATGCTTCAAGGAGCAACAGGCAAAGTGGATGAAGTTTGAACGAATGGCGGGTTCAAAGCTGAAGGAGGGGACACTGAATGAGTTTGAGTAGAGCAGATTAAAGACTGCGAGACAGACAATAGCACACCAGCGACATCAGTATCTCAGCCTGAAATCACGCATCTGTGTTCACACATCAGACCCAGTTACTCACAACGCAGACCTTGGACTTAAGCATGCATTACTTATTTTTTTGCGTGATACCAGTGTGAGAAAGGGGCGATAAGTCTAGCACCACTGTCTAATTCTTGCAACCACTCTATGTAAACGCAAACGTCATGAATATGCCTCCAATAATGACCTAATTAATAGGATTGACCCATTAAAAGCTGCATCATTTTTATTCTTAGAGGTCATTAAAAATACTCGGCAGACGCGACGCGACTCGGCAGACGCGAAGTGGCACACGCGACGCAGCAGACGCGACGCGCCAGACGCGACAAATTATCAGTTCTCAATACGACCCTCACTGTTAAAGTCTTTGTTGGTTTGGACTCACATTTCTCACTTTATATCCATCATACTAGCTTCACTACATCAACGAAATAATACACTGCACATACACAACACACGGATAAACAAGCAGATACTTGGGCACGCTCGGTTTCCTTTAAATTCTTTTCTTTAACGTATCACGTGTAGTACCCGGGAAGACTGCGCCTATGCTGATTGACTAAGGTTCTGTAACTAGCGGTGCCTGCACGGATCGCTCTCTAACCAACATAAAGTCGGCTGCACGTCAGGCTATTTTGGAACTGACCAATCCTAAGTTTCCTTACTGCACAAAGAGCTGTCATTATATAAAATACACGAACTTTGGAAATTAATGCAGAGGACTTTGCCGAAATGAGCAGGCTTCTTGAGTCAGCTTTGTTCACTCCCAGGGCAGAGGAGATTCACGGAGCGCGATAGGGACTCTCATGTGGGGATTCTTTGTTTCACTGCACATTAGTCATTTCTCTTTCTGAGAAATTCTCTTTTTTTTAGTGCACACTATAAAAAAAGAGAAAAACCAAGCATGAAGGTTAATTTTTACACTGGAGAGCTCTGGTGTCAAATTGTCACGTTGTTGTCGAGGACCGTTGGCATTAAAAATAAGACTGCCGTTATTATGGACTGGAATCGCGCAAAACTTTGCAGGCTTATACTAGACGACGTGATGAACAATTCTATGGAGGTGGATTTCCAAACCGGAAACAGAATTCCTGGTGTTCCAAACTATGTAGCTGGTTCAGATTGCATCGCAGATATACCTTTGGCGTGTGTGTGTGTATATATCTATATATATATATATATATATATATATATATATATATAGACATACATAAATATATATATATATACACACACATACACACATACACACACGACATCTAGCAACCTCT
>JBCNYG010000025.1:4336900-4349208 GCA_039654305.1 Porochilus rendahli
GACAGTGAGAGACACGGCCGGCCTTTGATAACCCAGTTAGCTGCACTGGGGGGACAGCAGTGACAACCCGCTGATAGGCTTGAACCCCCGACCTTGGAATCAGTAATCCAGCACCCCACCACTGCCCCTGAAAGGAATTGGGTAGACATGCCCCCATAAATAACCACCAAAGCTTTACGTTATATTTTCACTCCAAGGCATTCACAAAGGAACAGGATGGCGGGTGTAGAGATAAACCCGTATGTTAGCAGCGTGAGAAAACGTAGCTGCACATATGATGCTCCATAACTGGCATATGAGAGAGAGAGAGAGAGAGAGCGAGCAGAGAGAGAGAGCGAGCAGAGAGAGAGAGAGCGAGAGCAGAGAGAGAGAGAGCGAGCAGAGAGAGAGAGAGCGAGCAGAGAGCGAGCAGAGAGCGAGCAGAGAGCGAGAGCAGAGAGAGAGAGAGCAGAGAGAGAGAGAGCAGAGAGAGAGAGAGAGAGAGCAGAGAGGGAGAGAGAGAGAGAGGGAGAGAGCAGAGAGAGAGAGAGAGCGAGCAGAGAGGGAGAGGGAGGGAAAGAGAGAGAGCAGAGAGAGCGAGCAGAGAGGGAGGGAGAGAGAGAGAGAGAGGGAGGGAGAGAGAGAGAGGAGAGAGAGCAGAGAGAGACAGAGAGAGAGAGAGAGAGAGAGAGAGGGAGGGAGAGAGAGAGACAGAGAGAGAGAGAGAGAGAGAGAGAGAGAGAGAACCATGTAAGTAAGTAGCCAGTGTTTGTTTAAAAATAAGCCTTTACATTTTGCATAAAACCAAAAAGAAAGTCCAAAAAAGGGAAGGTTAGGGTCTAATCACCATCATAATCCGAAATTAGCATTTATCAGAATGTATACACACACTGGGAACGGCCAGTTTCATAATGAAACATTGGTTTGTCTTGTATAGGTCTTCCCTAAAACAAAAGAAGTTGCCTGAAAGTGCTAAGCTAGCAGCTAGGCTAATGTTCAAGGCAAGCTGATCAGTTCTAGCAACGAGGTGTAAAATTACAGGCTGATGTGACCATCCATCCATCCGGTCCCCCAACCATCCGTCAACAACACGCTATGTTTCACCACTGTGTAAAACTACAAGTGTGTAAAGCGCTCAGGTTGGGACGCCACAGGTGGGAATTCATGCGACATCCAACATGACGTGCATGACGGGAAGACAAATAGAGCCATTCTACCTGGAAGCCCTTTTAACCACAGCTGGAAATGGCAAAAGATTTTAAAAAAAGGCTTTAAACTAACGATAAAAGTCATCACGTGGAGAAGTGGAGCCTCGAGCGGAGAGCTCACTTTTCCATGTTTGTTCTCTTGTTCTTCAAAAGCATGCAGGTGAACCGCTGCGTGTTCTATGCTGACTTCACTGGCGACTAAAGCGTGCTTGCTGTTTCCTTTCTATCACGGATATGACTCAAAGCCAAAGGGTTTTCGTCTCAAATCAATAAACTAAACACGGACAGATTTAAAATTGGGCAGATAAATTTAGTTCTCTTTATTTAGGATCACCATGACTCAAAATATCAGGTGAGTGAGCAGTACTGCACTGTAGCAGTCGTGGCTAACAAGAACTGAGACGTCACTCACACACACCAGTAAATTTACACTGACAGGGTGTTCAAAAACTTACATTTCCTTGGCATCTACTACCACTCATCCATGTTAACCTCCCTTAACAACAGAAATAAAGCGAAGTGCAAGTCTATATACAAATAGAAAATGAATTCATGACTCCTTCAAGGATATTTTCTTGGTATATTCACAGTTCTCTTTTGTACATCGATGCTTCAGTCGTGATTTCTGAACTGAATAAAAGTACAGAATAAAACAGTTAAAGGGAAATTAATTCCAAAAACAATTCCACCCTTTTTAAACTCGCAAACTATCAAATGGATTTTTGCGACTTGCACCTTTGAACCTGTAAGTAAAAACCACCTGATAATGAAAACATACATACGTCCATGTGTACCAGGAGAGCTTAGAAGGCTTGCAGTTTTCATTTCACTTTAAGAAATGCCGCTATTGGCAAACGATCAACATGATGGCGGTGTTATGCAACACTGAGTTAATGTTACCACCAACATTAGGCTTTAAACAACTAACAGCACATTGCAACGCATATTTCTATTATACTATAACAGTGTGCGGCAATTTCATTTATTATAGACTTAAGAATCATTTCAATAACATTGAACCCGCTATTCCTAATTTCTTTTTCCTCGTCTAAAGTTAAGACAAAATAAGCAGCTTGTCATGTTAAAGACAACTGCAATGTAATTATGCATATATTATATATGTAAATATACAAGAACAAATCCGAGGCACGAAACACTGTAGCCCATATTATATTGTGTAATGTGAACCCCATCATTCAATCCACGAAAGACAATCTACGCTAAGCCACCTGGCTAAACCGAGGCTCATCATGGAGGGCAAATATTTGCGATGGGAAATCTCTGTGCAATATCCACACCCCAACGCCCACTCAAAGATAAAGCAACTCTTCAAATAAACACACAAGGAGGCAAACAGTCGCGTGTTTGAACACAGTTCATGTGAATATAGAAACAGCAGCACGACCTCGTGTCTGTGTTTAAACAAGACTGGATTTGATGGGCCGTAATTACGGCGGGATGCTACTCACTGACTCCAGCTGAAAACCCAACAATTACCAAATCAGCAGGTGCTCGTGTGGAGAATGACGGCCGCGCCTGTGATCAGCGAGAGTTGGAGATAGGAAAACTTTATTTTCTCACTTTCCATTTTTAATGAAGCTTTGATGTCTAAGAACTGAAAAAAAAAGAAAATGGCTGAACCAAGTGTCAGAAACGGCCTGCCTAAGACAAGCTGATGAGCTTGATCAGTTCTACCAAGAATGAAGTGGTCGTGGAGAGTCAGGATCCAGATGTGCAGAGCGGATAGAGACACCCCAGAAGACGTGCATGTGTAATGGTGATGCGCTCGTCTTCATGAGGTCCCCTCTGGTATATTATTTATATTTCTGTAAAATTTACAAAAACGTGCACTCGCCGAAATGTCAATGCTACTGCAGCCAAGTATGCAGGGGTGAATACTTATTCACACCGCCGTGTTTCACTGCTGCTGCAACTTCAAATATCTCGAAAAGGCACTTACAGCCGAGACAATTCACGAGCAGGGCTGCGATTCCTCACCTGGTAGGACATGTGTGTTAAGTATACCTAGAGTACATTGAACATACAGCGGAACATCTCGGTTTTCGGACCTAAACGCAGCTTTTAGTTTCATCGCTTGTAATGCAGATTACAGCCACAGCATCACGTCATTTCGAGAATGCAACTGCACATTCCATGAACACAAAGCCTGGTCCCAACCAGAAATAACACAGAACAGGTGAACACAATCAGACAACAATGACAGAACAGTTGCAGGAACCGGAGATGAACAAACATGATCGCACAAAATAAAATAAAAAAAAACTTTTATATACACCTGCCACAAACTCCACCGGGAGCTGTTCCAATGTGCCCATGTAAAAGTAAAATCAAGCCTCGTACGTTTCCAGGGTGCAAACCTCCACCAAGTCATAAAATGCAAGTACACACCACCCCCTTTTCAGGCTGCTGTACTACCACATTTTCAAACATTGGATGGGATTTATTTCAAAATTCCCCCCATTATAAGCAACAGGAGAGAAAAAAGAAAAAAAAAAAGTTATTTTTATATATACATATACATTATATATATATATATATATAAATAAATAAATCTGTGTGTGTGTCATCAGTGCGTGGATTCTTACTGTCAAAAACAGTATTTGTGGACAGCAAGTTCTTAGACAAACAAACCCACGCCAATATAGACGAAACCACCTTGGCGCAGATAAAAACGCCACTTTCACAAATCAGTGTGAAATCTAATTAAATATGACTTTTAGCCTTACAGTAATTAGCATTTTATTATAGCATCATTGTTCACACTCTGCCATTAACTCAACTACACATATTTGTGTCATTTTCCCAGGTAATATAAAGTAAGAATACAAAATGATCTCAACAAAATGACTCAGGATACAAAAAAATATAAAGTGCTTAAGGTTACAAGAATTAATTTCAGGGAAGAGTAGATTTCACGCTGATCCCCTATTTAAACAGATGGGGTTAAGTGTAAATGTATTTGCACATGATTACAAATGATTGACTGTTTTGTACGCTTTAATCCGTGTTTTGATTGGATTAGGGGTTCAGTCATGGCCAGATGCACAGGTTGCTGAGGACGTAATCCCCTATGCTGATAAAACGTTCAAATTACTCTTACCTGGACCTGCTCAAGTACTTACAAAAT
This sequence comes from Porochilus rendahli, assembly GCA_039654305.1. Classification (NCBI taxonomy): domain Eukaryota; kingdom Metazoa; phylum Chordata; class Actinopteri; order Siluriformes; family Plotosidae; genus Porochilus; species Porochilus rendahli. The sequence goes on from JBCNYG010000025.1 coordinate 4,341,236, forward strand.
GTACAAGCAGCAGTTCAAATAGCAGCAGTACCATTTAAAGCTTTCTATTTATGGCAGTGTGGCAACCTGGAAATGAAACTAATTTTACCAGCATTATATGGCATGAAGCTTTCCGAATGACTATGCACTATTATGCAAAATGATTTTTAAAATACTGAATTAGTATCGGTGTAACCAGTCGTCAGAAGTCAGTTGAATCAATCAGTAAATATCATGTGAGCTCCCTTATTTCTATTTATGCGTATATACCTACACACACCCCAAAAGTGAGTGACATGGTAATGCTAATGCTAATTAATGCTGCCGCCACCATGTTTCACTTTAAACATCACAGGGAAGAGCACTGTCAGCATGTTTGTTTTCATCAATATAGAATCTACCCTATTATAAGAACACCACCATGTTTTCGGAGCGGCACCACTACTGGTGCACACGACACGAGGTTACAAAGGGCTCAGCATATGACTGGTCTGGTCACTTTTTCCATAAGATTACTCACATCATAAAAGGGTAGGCTGCATAACTACATTGTAAAAGCTAGCATATCCCAGACACACAGTATTCTCCAAAGAGACCCATCGTCGGCTAGTGAAAACAAATTTATACGGGCAGACAGAGCTGTAGAGAACTCCCTTATGTAGCACATGCTATCCGTCAGAAAGCCGGCTACTTTATAATTGAGTCTCCCTTCCTCCGGGAGAGGCAGTGAGACCTAGAGGAAGCCATTTGTATTCATCTATCACTAACTCTTCTTCAGTAAAGGTAAAACCAATTACCTTTACCAATTAAAGGACTGATCCAACTGGGATGAGAAATGGATGTAAATATGACCAGTCGTCCCTGCATTTTTACATACTGATTTCACCTCAGGCCTTATAATATAAACTGTCTACATATACATACATGTATAAATGTACACACAGACACATACAATCATTCATATATATATATATATATATATATATATATATATAAATCCCCTGATGAGTGGGCAACCACGAAACAGCTCTGTAGAGAGAAAAATGTAGTCTTGTGTTTTTTTCCTTATACCACACACATATACATATATATATATACATATACATATACATATACATATATATATATGCACATACACACACAAAGACACACACACACACATTATATATATATATGTATATACACACACACACACACACACATACACACACACACATATATATATACACACACACACACGCACACACGCACACACACATACACACACGGAAACAAATACATATACATACATTTATGGAAACAAACAGAACCTGGAAAGAAATACAATATTTAAAAAAACGTTGGATGATGAAAATAAAAACATCTAAATACTTTTAAGGACCTCATGGCATCCAAATAAATAGATTTTCTGAAAAGTCTGAACGTGTCCAATGGTCTGAGAGTCAATACTCCATACACCAAGTGTTTGCGCTGTGTTTAATGAAGGCCCACTGCAACTCAGTGGCCATGATTAATGTTAGTCCCATACTGCTCGGCTCTCTCGTGGTGATTTAGGACAACAATAATCACTCATACAGTTGCAGTGTACATTTCAGGCCATTAAAACCCATACAGCACAGCTCACTTCAACACAAGCACCTCATTTAAGCCATATTGCGGCCAACACTCGAGAGAACGTCTGCTAAGGTGTCATATTCAAGGCAATTATAGAAAAAAAAAGAAGCGAACTTTTAACTTGGTCTCTTAATACGTTCGTAATCCTCACACTTTTCTCACTATACAATGTTCAGGAAGTAAAACTACTGCTTTCATGTTTTAATTCCCCTTTGGATTCCTTTTAATGGAGTCCTTCAAAAGCAATCATACAGAAATCCTTATATAGATTCTATACACACCATCCTCAAACAATTCAAGATGGCGTGCCAGACCGCATACACGCAGGAGAAGACGCCTTTAGCGACAGTTTTATAGTCGCGTTATCTAATCCAGAAGATCAGGTGCGGGAATGATTAGCTTACATAGCTAATTATTATTATTATTACATTATTATTACATAGCTATTAAACTGCATTTATATTGATATCACATATCACATTCACCCCCTCAAGGGTGTTCAGCACATAATGAGTATCAGGTCCAGATTGTGGCAACTAGACAACACATTACCACCATTCATTTATATTGGAGACTCCAAAGCCACGCCGTCTCAGGTGTGCTACATCACCGAGGTGGTCACCGCTCGACCCATCCGCCTCCTGCAACACAAAGACCACAGCCAGAGCACAACACAGACTAAGGCCACCCTGGTGGCCATCAAAACACCCCCCCACCCCCCATCCCCATGAGCTTCACCTGTAAAAACGGCCTGTAACACGACTGCACGGTGAGGTTCAGGCCTCCCTCTCACATTAGCAACACGTTCAAACAGGGAGGAAAAAAAAAAAAAGTGAGTGAATACTTCATCAAACTTTGGTACCAGGCCAAAGTTACCCACCACGTCAAAAGTTTTCCAACTTTGTGAACTAGATTCCACAGTCTCCTCTGAGCTCTCCATATCACCTGTCAACTCACTAGCCCTAATTAGATCTAAATGGTATTGCTGAAACTCCAACTTTTCCTTTTCAACAGACTGCCTTAACCATTCGCTGCCCATGTCCAATTTATCACTCTCCATTTGCAACAACAACAACAGTTCCTTTTGTTGTCACTGTTCGTGAAACCTCAGCCCTTCCCACACATTTACAGAGACTCTTCACCTTAGCTGATAAAACTCCACTCTCCAGTAAAGCAGCTTTTGACGACATCCACCCCCCTACATCCACATGGTAAATGTGAATGAGTTTCACAAGTTGCTCCTTTGTACAAATATTCAAAACTTCCTCCGATGGTGACTAAAAGCAAAGCTAGCCACAGTAGCCACAACAGAACAGCAGTGATTTGTGCGGTGCAGAATAAACCAGAGCCCTCCCGCTAACTACCTACCCAAAAAATTCCTACTCTAAACCCTAGTCTTCATGCAGTTACTTACAGTGGGTATTCATGCACTAAAAACCACTGGAGTAAGGGAGGCAACTGCACCAACAGGGACCCCCTCGAAATCCACGGATGTGCCCCCGGAGACAACTGCTCTAACCGCATTCACCGCAACACTACCAAAATTTACCGAACGAATCCCAAAGGAGAAACGTTCCTTCACCGCACCAGGGAAAGCTCCAAGTCGAACATGCGCACCTGAAACAAGTCACACGGTCATGACGGCCCTAAATCCTCAAAAACTCTCTTCAGTCCCTCACAAGATCACATTAAAGCTCTCGACCTAGAAAATGCACCACTGAAACAAACCCAAATTTAAGCCATCTAAAGTGAGCGCACACAAATGGAGCAGTAGACTGCCACACAGTGCAGCGCCTGGAGAGTAGGAGGGGGGGGTAAGGTCCCTTCTCAAGGGCACCTCAGCCATGAAGCTGGAGCTCCACCCCTGCAGGTTCGGGAATTGAACCAGCCATCTTTTGCTCCCAAACCCACTTCGCTAACCATTAGGCCATGGCTGCCGCCAGGGCAGTGGACATCATCTCAACCTGAATCACCTTTTGACAAGTCCTTGCCTTGAATGCTTGGAAGCTGGACAAGTTTCTGCTCAAATCCATTACCAATGCACTCGTCCTTATCTTCCCGGTCTTGACTTAAAAAGTCCACTACCATCGTTCCACGAACAAAGTCCCTGCATTCCTTCTCCTCGGTGATGCACCTCAACTCGTCTCAAATAGGCACCGGACGGCAGAGCAGTGTCCACACGTGCGGCGCCGGCGTCAAATCAGCAGCATGACGTTTACTGTGACGCTCATCAACAGGTGCATCATGGTGTTCTCCAAAGTCCACGGTCTTACCTCAAGGCCTCGTTTATCATCGATGGACGAAAGACCAAGAGCGAGCTACGGCAGAAATGAGAAAGGAAAAGGAAACAACAAAGCCGGTGCCTTTATTTCTTCAAGACTCCAGGTTTGTCGTCACGCAGTGCTTATAGCACGGAGATCAGGAATTAGGCCCCATTAATCAGCGTGGTAGCAATGGGAAAAGTAGACGGGGCGACAGTTAGAAGTTAATTACAGCATTTTAAAATGGGACGTAAAGAGGAGTGAGTATATCCTCTGCATTACTTCATACGCTGCTGGACTACCAGTAGATCGATGCGCGCCTTTCTTAAAGAGCGGGCTTCCCAGCACAAGTTCTACTGACCTATCTGTCCACGCGTGAGTCAGCAGGAGATTCTCTTTATTTGCTTGTGCAGTGCAGCTGCACGCTCTCATTCGCCGACAATAAGATCTCGGATATTGGAAGGCTCAGGCAGAGAGCACCATGTCCCGCACCACCTCCCCCCGTCTCTTTCATCAACACACATTCTCCAGGGGCTCCGTTGTATGCTAATAGAGACATTGTACTGGATGATGAGCTACAATGGATCGTAATAAGGTTGAATAAATGGGACGCACTGGATCAAGGTACGCTGCCAAATGATATCCACGGTGTTTCACTGATCCAAATTAGAAGTGAATGATTATTTGAACTACACGATATACTCGCAAAACAACTAACTCTTTTTGAAATTGACATGTCTATTTATTTGTTGTTGTTTTTTTTTTGGGGGGGGGGGGTTATCCAAAAAGCAAGACCTATATATTGTACTGTATTTCTGTACGTTAGATAATAGCTAGGTTTATTGCTAGCGAGTCTGGAGATGCATATTTTCTACCACTGCCCTCATTCTGCATTTCAAGTCAAAGCCGAGCCATCAGACCTGGTGGCTTTATTCCTCCATTCCCGAGAATTTATTGGAGATCCCCTCATTATTCAGTCCCCTCATGAATGATGAACTGGAGAAGAAAACCGAGACCAAGACTCGACCACCAGCTCCGATCTGTAAGGCTGCCAACGAATCTTTTCCAAGCTGCATGTTTATCATTACATTTAGACACATTATTTTTTTTTAACTTAACTTTGGTATGAAATCCTTTCCTGAAATCTGCCTTTTTTTGTCCAGCACAGTCCAACTTGTGCTGCTCAGTATAGGGAACACCAAAAAGTCCACTTGCGTGTGTAACCCTGGGTTTACACTGACGCACGATGTCCGCTATTGAAAAATAAAAAAATTAACAATAAAAATATATTGTGGAACTCCATGATTTAGGAGCATACTTGGAGCATGAGGGGGTATAAAAAGGAGGCAGAGTGCATCCAAGAGATGTAATTGTGATGCCAAGTTCATCAAGATCCTCTACAATGGCACATTGAGGTCCGTTACGCTCTACCGCGCTTCGCATGTTCTAACACAATTGATTCCAAATCACAATACGTTGTAATAACTTTCCACGATCAGCACGGCGATCCACCAAGTTCCGTCATGATCGCGATTCGATCCCTCGACCCCCCAACTCTCATCAGGATTCTCTCAAATCGTGGACTTTCCCCTGAATTACATACTGATTAAAATCTCAGGGTTAGAAGTTAGTAGCCATGCACTCGAGTGGAGTGCCATACTTGCAGCAAGCATGATGGTTCTCGAGGATGCTGAAACCGGTCTATTCGTAATGTGGTAGTACGGGAGCCTGATAAGAGGCGGTCACTTGTTTCACTTCCTGCCCTGACGTCCATTTTTCTTCGCCATGTCTAATTTCGAAACGCCAGAATTTTGAATCCAGCACATCAGGACCACATTATTCCATTAAATAAAAAAATAAATAAAAATATCAGGAAATTAATACCAGGTGGCACTAATGCTGTGATTTCATGCCTCAAGAAAATGGCTACCGCTGGCTTAAAAATTTAATATTCGATCCGAGAGCAGAGTCAGTTTACAAGCACAATACCACCACTGTTGGTACTTGATTCGCAAATTACATAGCTTTCACATACATGCATTATACAACACTTACAACGATTTCTTATTCGCTCACTTAAACCATGTCAATAGTACAGAATAAAGGCGGCAGACATATAATGGACGCACAATTACCGCAGAAACACGAACGCAACGAGGCTCTCCATTAGACATTTTGTTCTCAGACGAGCAATATGTTGGATTAAAAAAAAAAAAAAAAAAAAAAAAAGATAAGAAAAAAGTGGATGCTTTTTTTCTTGCTCGAGTCAATGCAGTGCAAGCGAAAACTTAATTTCTGTGCAGAATCGAGGTCGTACAACAGTGAGGTGCGCCATATATAAGAGCGAGAACATTCCTCCTGCATGCGCTTCCATACTGCCAAAGCCGTTTGAAAGATCACTTTAATTACTAGCCGTCGAGTCCAATCCGGCTGTTTTGTTGGGTTTATGTAGGCTTTAGTGATGGATGTCGGAGGTTAATGGCGCCTTGTTGGAGTGAGTGACATAACACGGGGCCAATTTAGAGGCTGTTGCCTTGGCGCATTGACCCTACCATTAACACGACGCAGAACATTTTTCGCCATGAATATTCAGATGGGAGCGAGGGTACTCTCCGACCCTCCAGCCACTGTAAAAATCTCTCATCTCCAACCTACACAGCTGCTCAGTGCCCCCCAACATGACACACACGGTGTTCTAGAACGCTGCTCAGTGTGGCGAGGGGGTTGCATGCTAATGCAAATGTACGTTCAGCTCCAGTATTGTTGTCGAGTGCGAGTTATAGTCAGAAACGCACCCTATCGGCTTTGCAAACTATATACGAAACGTGGACAGTGTGATTTATTTGCGTCACCGTCGACGCTCCTGGACATTTCAGTCTTCAGACCCTTATTGGAAATCGCGCAAATCCGCCCCCTAGTTGAATATTTAATGAACATGGATAGATTACCCACCAATGAGATCTATGGAGTCTTCTCGAATTACCGCTGCAGCCAAACGACCCCAGATGTCCCCCACATACCTGTGATTAATGCCAGGATTTTCCGGTCCACCGTCATCGTTACTTAAAGGCCTTAGACTCCGCACAACTCTACAGAAATGCTAGTCGGCTCACTCGAGATGCTACGACTCCGGTTCATTCGGCTTGCCCAACACTCGCATGAGATTTCGCGGTGTCGGAGGTGTGAAGACAAAAAGTCAATAATTATATTTCATCCAGCTACCGACATTAAGTGCTGGCTGTTTTAGGGTACGCTCAGGGTTCGAGTCTGATACGAAATGCATAAACATTACACCAAGTAGTAAGACGTCCTCTTCAATGCACGATTTGTTTATTTTTTTGGTGCATAGGGGTGATCAGAGAACACATTTTTATCTTATTCTTTATTAACACAAAGAAAAATTGCAAAGCAAAGAATTTTTTTAATTCAAAGTTCTAAATTAAGCGTTTTCCCTCCAAAAGTCCTGTTGTGGGTGCAACCTTAACTGTCCCTGCATTAAATATCGACTGAACTTTTGGGGCACTTACTAAAGCCCCATTGTTCAAAGTGGATATGTGGAACATAAGGGACAGGGAGCAACAGCTCATGTACGCCTCATGGGTGCTTGACCAACTGCTTCATTTTCACCACCATCAAACTTCCCATGAGTGGAGGCCACACCCCTGCCGTTCTCATGGTCGCTCGTCGAATCTCTCCAAAAACTTTTGACAGATAAAGGATAATGCCGGTTGAAAGCCTCGCAGTTCACGTCGGGCGATAACAAACCGCGTCAGGGCTTTGAGACGACGATGCGGCGCTCCAGCCGGGCTTGGAACCGCACTGAGCTGCCGTCGCCGACGCCCCCTCCTGAACTCTGCTTTAGAACAACCTACTCGCCCAGTGCTAAAATCTCCAGCTTTCCGATGAGCTCAACGGAGGTCTTGTGTGCTCCTCTCTTTGGTTACAACTCTTTCACGAGCTCACACCGCCCTTTCATGAACAGACCTCCACAAAGTGCCACTCCCTGCGTGCATGTGCATGATAGAGGGGAAGGAAGGCAGATTAAAAGAGAGAGAGAGAGAGAGAGAGAGAGAGAGAGAGAGAGAGAGAGAGAGAGAGAGAGAGAGAGAGAGAGAGAGA
>JBCNYG010000025.1:4405745-4419504 GCA_039654305.1 Porochilus rendahli
AAGAAGACCACCATACTGAAAAATAGGTGAAAAAAAGAAAAAAAGAAAAAAAGAAATGGAAAAAAAAAAAAAAAAAAAAAAAAAACACTTATCCATAAACCAGCTGTTTCTTTTATTGCCTAAAGGAGCAAGTGGGTAATGACACGTCCTTCACTAGCACCCCATAAATCAACGAATGAAGGCTTCATCTTCAACACGGATAAAAAACCCCTCACTCCGAAATCCACTTTCATTATCTCCTTTCGTTTGATTGGCGGCCCGTCACCATGGAGTTGGACTTCTGTCATGGTGAAAGATGGCGTTTGACATATTTAAACTGGCACATGAAATACTCATGAATACCCAGACAATTCAGACCCAACACCACCGAACCACCTCCAACTGAAATGCAATTACTGCACCGTGGGGCGGCTCTCGGCGGCTGATCAACTCAATCATAGCACACAAAATCAGTCACCTGACTCGGGCTTTTGTTTCAATATTTTTAACCAAGCTCGATGCGGTCAAGATTAACGTATCAGTCTGGATAACGCTGAGCCGACAGCACCTTTAAAACGTGGAGCTTACTTTACGTGACTTCCAGTTTAACTAAACACGATAAAACCATGTCGCAGCCGCAGATGCTCGCATCATAGTCTGCGTGTAAACGAAATCAAATCAAACGTTAATTTAAATTTTAGACGGCTTATATACCTGGGGAAAAAATAAAAGAATCAGAAAAGCCTAAATAACTAAAATCACTGTGTTTTTTTTTTTACATAAACCGTAAACTTTAAAGGCTCTTGTGGTTTATCACATCAGGCCTTCATATATAGGGTGTGAGAATTGGGGCTGAGGGTAATGAGGCAGTAAAGGACATTCGGTTAGAACAGGAAACAACTTTCCAGCCCTCCCTGCATTAGAAAAGGACTCATTTATCTTGCGCCAATTTGCGGTTCCGGCAGGACAAATCGCACTGCGAGTATGAGGACTAAAGGCTATGAAGCTGTATTCATAATTCACTATAACTGCACTAATAACACAAGCATCTCAGATTACAGCACCACAGAATCGGGAAGCTCAGTGGTGTGTGGGGTTGGTGTGTGTGTGTGTGTGTGTGTGTGTGTGTGTGTGTGTGTGTGTGTGTGTGAATACTTATGCATGGGATATTACATAAATTAAGTGGCTGGCAAGTTTCTCACCTATTTCTACAATGCATGTAATCATGGCTAGTACTTTAGTGTCATTCTTGACAAAAACAAAAACAAAAATGACTCATGGTCCAATGGGCTAATTTGTGATTCCATTCAGGCAGATGCTGTTGCATGTCTAGCAGTTAGAGGGTTCCACACACCATACAATGCATTTTTAGCAACATGCTACCGACAAAACCGTAATTATCCAAAAAAAAAAAACGCCTGGTGAACTATTATGCTACAAATACAAAAGCCTTTTTGTAAAGGCTAAACGACGCAGCACATTAAGCAGGTGCCAGCCATTTCCCTGAAACGGCTTACCTTTTGGTTAGAGTTTAGACCATGTGGCTAGCTAGAGAGCAGATTGTGTGAAGCTATTATAGCCGTGTCCATGTTATTATCCAATAATGGTATGCGGTTTGGCACACGGAAGCAGGATCCCAGGTAAAGCTGCAACACCCCAATTACCTTTTAACCACTTTGTTTTACAGCACTCTAAATTTAAGGCGATACTTAAGCTGTGAGATTTAACACAAATATTATTTATCTTTGATGAATGGCGTAACGAGTGCAAAAGGTTTCATAACTCCCCCCCACCTCCCTCCTTCCAACAAACTAGCCTTATTAGTGCAGCAGTGGGAGCGTTTTGATTTTAATATGTGCGCCAGTGTAAATGGGACAGATGTGCATGCAGATGCTCTACCTCGTTGAATAAGACACCAGAGAAAGCCTCTTTAGGATCTTGGTATTCCACCCCCCATAATCCCCCCTCCCCTTTTTTTTCTTTGAAACCTGGCAGATTTCAGAAGACTCTTGAGGACCTGGCATTTGAAACATTGCATTATGACAGGCGTATTGCTCCCATGGACTAATTCAGGCTGTCCAGTGCTCATCATGCACTTGAAGCTGACGCTTCCTGCCCCGTTTGCTATTTTTAAAGACACTCGGCCGCCATCTGCACAGTACACCACCACTGCCGGACGATCTGCATTCTGGGGTCTTGTTAGGCCCAGATGATGGGCCCTGGAGAGAAGATTGTCCAGATGCCTCTCCTATTTTTTTTCCCCTGCCAAACGGACACTGCGCTCACGCTTCCAAACACTGCTGCTGCATCTGGGCTGCTCTGAACAGCAAGGGTGCACACACACAACAATCTTTACACAACTTTGCTCATTAGCTCCGCTCCTGAACGGCCAGGCAGAAAAGGCTTGGCGAACGAATGTGGGGAATTGCAGGCATATAGGATGATAACAGATTTTTAAAAAATAAGTTTGACTTTTAAACTGTAGAACAAAAAGTATATTTAAACCCCAAGCTTAAATAAAATGCTCATTAGCCCTTAGTATTTAGCAGCAGTACTTAAGATTTGCAAAACCCTATCCACATATTCCAAGGTCCTCCTTCTGTGCACGAGCATTCAATCAGTGATGTCCTTGTTTAATGGTGGACAGCTATTAACGGAGTAATAGCTCCCAAACGGAGCGCCACAGTCATGGAAGACAGCTTGGATGGTTGTCTCATCAATCCGGTGCCCGTGTGTGCCGAAAACAAGAAAGCTCCGTCACGGAGTCGATTGGCTGTTAGGTAACGCTTAAATATATATTTGAAGACATTACTAGTAAGACTGAACCCACTCCTCCCCTCCAAAAAAAAAAAAAAAAACCATACTCACACAAACACGACAGAGGCTCATAAACCACCACTCAGACTTGCACAGAATAAATACAAATATAATTCAAGTAAATGTCTGTGGAGCAAATTCTGAAACCATTCGCTTGACAGAACATGAACTTGTTAACTGGATATTTAAACTAATAAGACTTGGGCTTTTAGGTCATCATTCTAAGATTCAGTTTTCAACTAACAACCGATAAACTGGATGAAACAGCAGCTATAAATCTAAGATTCTGCACATAAAGATGGTAGTAGAGTTTTAATTGAGATTAACTTAACAAATTCCATCTTCTCGTTCACGTCTGCCTGTTGCACCAGATAGCCTTTTGGACACTGATTTATTATTCATTTTCAGGTAAAAAAAAAAAAAAAGAAAAAAAAAGAAAAAGCTTACCGTCTCTAATGGTCAAAAAAGGGGTTGCCAGTGCATGAAAACACGTAGCATGATGGGAAATGACATCAGACTTACATTCACATTAATAATTTCAATCCCTGCTTTAATAAAACTGTTTAAAAATTAGTTTTGAAGTAATGCAATATATTATAATATCAATCATTACTAATTATTATGCACAAATTATGTTTTCAGCCAATTTAAGCAATGGTACATTTACTGTAGAAATATCCTGAAAAAAAGAAACTCAAATCAATTTCAAATTTAAACCGGACTCGTATAGAACACGCAAGGATGTTGTTACTCCGTCAGCTATCGACCCACACAGCGTCACCCAATACACCACCATTCCACCCAAGAAAACAATCGATTACTAGCAAAAATAAACAGAAAGGAAGAGTAGTGAAGAACGCAATGGAACGGAATCAAAAACAGCAAAGCAGGCCATGTTTGCGTAGCTTAAAAGACGCGAGGAAGTTCGGCAGGTCCCCTGCGGTTTAAATGCCTTTTAAGCTACTTTAAAAAGTGAGGCCCAAGAGGGTAAGCCGGTACCTCTAGATATGCACAGTTCCACCTCATCAGAGTCACGGTGATATAAACCATGTAGTCTGATTATATTTCGGAAAATCAGCTTATTTACATTTAAGAAACTGTTTCAGTTGGGGGGGGGCTTGGCTGGGCAAAGGTCCAATTGAGCATAAATATGAAATTCAGTGATATAAATAAGGTTAATCTATTTGATGATGGCACAGGACCGTAATATTCAGACTCAAATTCAAGCAAAAGTGTAAAATAAACCTTTCCAGTATGTGAGGCGTGTTGAATAAAAGTAGGATTTTTGTGGATCACCGCATCATACGGTTTCGCCGCAGGAGCGCATGCCAAACTTCACTCAAACACCAAGTGACGCACAGAATCTAATGTCAGTCTCAGCCGTGAACCAATCGCATCTCTAAAGTTTCGCACGCAGAACGTCAACGCAACCCATTTACAGTCATTTCTTTGCTATAAACCCTTGACGCCCTTAACGAGCTAAATCCATGACAATCTCTGCCTGGAGGATCTTAACATATATGGCCTAACACACGCATGCATCATGAGATCGCAACACGGAAGGCATTTGATGTTTTGTAAAATGATGTTTTAGTTCAGGGAAAAAACCCCCAAAAACAACACCGAGCAGTACGTTATTGCCTCAGTGTAGAACACAATGTAGTTTTGAATGATCCTAGACAGCATTGGTCAGAACGCATGCTCCATCACAGTTTTCATGTTCAACATGCTTTACGCCTGTACCCTGATGGTCACAGGCTCACCCCCCGCCAAATCAACGGCGGGTAATTCGGATATACATTCGGATAGACGTATGCAGCCTAGCCTCAGGAGGATCTGTCCCCCAGTACAGCTGACCATTAAACAAGCCCCGAAAGTGCACTGGGCAGCAAATCCACCTCATTCTGTTATCTCCAGGCAACTCCCTGGCCCTCCTGATGCTCAGCCGCTCTCAGAAACCACAGGGCAGGGCATTTAAAACACTAATCCCAGTAGCACGCCCTCAAGAACTGACCTTTATGTAGCGCTCCCACAGCTTCGGACTTTGTGGGTCTCGGTAGACTCCTGGCCTAATTTAATAAGTTTCAACAACGAATATTGAAATCCAAAACATGCTAGCGTTGATGAATGCATAAGGGCAAGCGAGCAAAACAAAGTCCAGACACCAAAAGCTGCTGCTGCTTCGCATGAATGTGGTGCTGAATCCTAACAGGTTGAAAGACTACAGAGATTTGAGTCGTTATTTCATGCGGCTATCGAAACCAGAGAAAGGGAAATATCCTGCAATACACAGGTAAGCAAAAGCAAGCTGGATACGGTGATTGTTTATTTTGTGCGTACCTAGAGTTACTATGGATACTGGGGATTCAAACATAAGCGAGAAGTAGTGCCAATGTTAACAAAACCAATCTGAGAGCGCAAACCTCTGCCAAGCCAGAAAAGCACACAGCGCCCCCTGCTGGGCATGTCATACTTCCACAGTGCTAATCCTTTATATAACAATAACAAAAAAAGATTTAATTTTATCATCTCGTAAAAAAATTTGGGGGGTCTTCCTAGTCCAAAGCCAAACCTCAGATAGAACTTTCATGGAAGTGAACACTACTTTACATATTCTTGTTAACGTACAAGCAAACCACGGGTACCACATAACCACCCAGGCGGAGGTAACGCATACGTTCAGGGAAGTGTTCGGACTTAAATCAAGACTTTAACCTTTAGTCAAAAGGCTCGGTGGATAAAGAGGTAAGCATTAAATATAGGAGGAACAGTTTCTACAGTGCAGTGTTCACCACAGTCCATTTCTCCCACAATATACTACAGAATAACAGTTTAATTAGGCACGTCCAAAGCAAACAGCGTTATATACTCGTCTTTATGCGACAAAGCCCCAAACTCTGGCTTGATAGCCAGTCATTAAGGAATACACAGTCTGGCGAAGGGACATGTTCACTGCAGGTGCACCAGCACTGCAATTAGTATTTTCAAACGTGAAGCAAGAGGCTGATGTTCATAATTAAGTACTCGGAGATGATATGCTGAGTGCACACTGATTACTCTCGAGGGCACTAATAGACGGCGTTTCACTTTAAAGCAACTGCATGCTGACAAAGCAACAAGAAGAAAGTAGGGATTACACATCCACAGTTCCATTACTGCCTAGTCCTGGATAATAGCCCACGCCTCGACCAGACGAACCCCACCTGTGCTCTATCTATTGCTTGGTGGGTGGTTACGTGGTAAAGATCTGTAACCTCAAGAAACCTCAAGGTCCTAGGTTCTGCAACAAGACTAAATTCCGCCAGGCGAAGACCTTCCTGGCTCGTGCAAGGCCACGCCGTCCTCAATTCGACGACATCAGTTTCCCTGCAGACCGAAGACATTAACTCCTAACAAACACGCCACCGTACAAGACTTTCCCAACAATACAACGCAGATGTACATCAGGAATAAAGACGCAAATATCAAACGATGGACAAACGATGCAGCAATTTAACTCAAGATGGCCTAAACCACGAACACCCCCACACCACAGACTGGTCAGTCAATTAGAACACCTAATCTTGCAGGTGATTCTTTGTCGCTTGGCACACGTCATCCAGTCAGATTTAACAATCAAGCCATAATATTAACACCAACTTTCGGGAAATTATTACGCCGCCTGCTAATTAGTAATTGCTGCCGATCTCTAGCTACAAGTGGAAAAATTAATTAATTAATAAAAAATGTCTTCATCTTATATATGCTGTTGTCCAAAGCTGTTAAATGTACACTTGACAGTCATTAAAAACTTGGAGAGAAATGTCTATATCTGTACTCGTAGGGGGGTTGGGAGTGCACCCTGAGGCTTTATTGGTCATGGTACTCGGGCACTTGAAAAAATAATGAGCTGTTATTTTGTCACGCTTCATTGCACATGCGCAGGTCACGGCAAAAGTGGACCAAATGCAGTTTGAGCTAAACACAACGCGTCTCGATACAGTTTTAGGAGTGGTGTTGCAGTGGTGGTGGATGTTTAGTGGTTAAGGCGATGGGTTACTTATCCAAAAGGTCAGCGGTTCAATCCTCACCATCGCCCCTGTTTTGCCATCGAGTGAAGCCGTTATCCCTCGATTGCGCAGTTGTACAAAACGATCATTGTGAGTCGGTCGGGATAAGAGCGTCTGCCAAACGCTGTAAGTGTAGCGAGGCGTACAAACATGGACAGTACACAACCCACCATCAGAAACCTGATGGACTGCCACAACATGACCGGGTCAGATGACGGGCCACGTCCAGGGCGAGAGTGAGCGAGACTCCCCCCGAACAGGATCGCTACTTCCGGTTGCAGCGCTTGCGGGACCGGTTTCGCCGTGCTGTATCACCGCAAAAAGAAGCCATACCGGCGACTTACTGTTGGGACTTATTTTTGCAGGTGCCATTTTGTTTTGTTGTTTTTAACGTGCATAATTTATTCTTGGCACTTGTGTGTTTTTTTTTAAAAAGCCAACACGCTAAACGACACCTAGCACACACACACACACACACACACACCCTTTACTGCATACTTTGCTCGTTAAAACGTCCTCCTATTTAACGTTAAGGCTTGTTTTTTTTTCAAAAAATGGAATTTTATTCTAATATTCCCATAATTAAGCATGACTAACAATACAAACTGGAGAGAGAAAAAACAAGCCTGTTTTCCGTCTGTACTCTAATCCAGTGGCTAAAAGGTGAAATCAGTTAAGCATTATGATTTACTTAACATTAATTGGGATGAGACTGCCTGAGAGCTCTTTAATTACATGTTTAACATGCCTGAATTGTATTTAAAAACCGCTCTCTGGGTGATTAATATTCAAACAGACAGCAGTTTGCTCTGCTTGATTGTGCCTCTGCCCGATACGTGTACATGCAGAGGAGCTCTTTAATTTAGCCTCGTTTTAAGCGAGCACAGATTGGTTTACAGACACTGAGGGGCACGCCGACGTGACCATGACTTCGGACACTTTTCTTTTTAGTACTCAGTATTAAAAATAATTCATAAAATGTTTGTATTCACTGCTGCCATTTTCTGAAATGGACGAACTGGCGCAACGTGCTATTCAACCCACGTGCTACCCGCTTCGAACGTCGGAACCGGTGCTACACTACGCACACGCGCAGTTCTAAACAGATCATTGTTTTTCTTAATCAGCCAGTGACCAGTCAATTACGAGGTTGGACCTCTGACGGTCCCTTGTCCGTGCCGCTTCTCCGAGACATCCGTCAGACCGCTTTCGTTCAGATTCCCTTTACCGCCTACTTCGCTTTTTCCGGTCACGTTCCGGTTTAGGTCAGGGATGCATCAGCGTTGACGCGACAAACATTGCAGTCAGACGAGTCCCAGCCCACCTCCACATCTTGGTGGTCCCTAACACTCATTCAGTGCTGCCTACGTCTAATTTAATTGCTCCAGACACCTTAAAAATTAGCGTTAACAGGGTGAACTACACCAAAAGGAAAACGTGTCCAGTTTATAGCCCATAAAAAGCTTTGTTTTCTATTCTTTTAAAAGGATCTGAGACGGCACGATGGTTACTGACAGGCGATTTGGAAACCAAGGTAAATAGTTTTGTTTATTAGTCAAGAGGACCTCTCTAATAATTGGGTTTACCATACAGTATACCAGGTCCATGCTTCAAGCCCGGGAGTAGTTCCTTCTAAAACATTTACTCTTTTTCAGAACCGCTCAATCCGAATTAGGGACGTGGGGAGGCTGGCGCCCACCTCAGCCGACTCCTTACGAAAATCAGCGACGGTTCTTTTACATGCCTCTCACCACAGACAGTGAGAAACATGGCCGGCATTTGATAACCCAGTTAGCTGGTGATAGGGGAGCTTGGATCCCCGACCTCCGGCTCCACCATCTTAACCGCCAGGCCACCACTGCCCCCATTCTAAAACATTATTTTATTTTTTAAATCTGTGCTAGAGAGCTTAATTTCTGGAAGTACGATTTAATTCCGTATTCCCAAAATCTATACAACCGTGGTGTTTTTCACTTGGCAATACATGATTAATGCACTCCACACAACTATTAACGTATTCCAGGAGGTGCTGGGCCCGTGTCATCCAGATAAACACTCTAACGAGCTGATGACAGCCAGTCGGAGGACGAGGAGCCCGTCTGTACTCGGGTGTAAGCGAGTGCATCTGTGAAATTGCATCTCTCGCAATGTGTCACATAGCCGTGCGCTCTAATGGCCGTCCGAAAATGGAGCGGACTCTAAGGGTGCAATAGCAGGCGGGCTATCCATAAATGGCCCTGTCAGCCCAGCACACAGAGATCATTCACATCTCTGCTTATTGCCATTATCTGCAGGACAACGCAACGAGCGCCACACGCCGCGATCACAAAGGCTGCAGGTGTTCACCGCAGTGTCACATCATCCTTTCTTCAGTAATCTTCGCAAGACGGGACGGGACGGGACGGGGAGGGTGGGGGACGTGGCCCTCATCTCCCGTTTCATCAAACGGTGCTAATACTCATTTTACACACGAAGCACTAAGCCTGGGAGGAACGCGGTCTTCAATTAAGTGACGGAAAGACACGGTTCATCTTCATGAACACAATCCTGGTCAAGGTCATGGCAGATCATGGCAGGGAGTTCGGCAGAAAAACGATGGAAACAAGACAAGAGTACACACCATGAATGAGATACCAGTCAATCACCAGTACAAAAAAATACCACTAATAATAAAAAGAAAATAAGTATGACCTCCAGAAGAGTCAGGTCCAAGGGGCCATGCATTCGAAACGTGTTTCCGAGTAATCACTTCCTGTGTTTCTATGGAGGTTCACACCTGTTTTGATTTCGAACAGATGGCCACTGGTGCACTGGTTTATACTGTGGCACAAATACAAGCACCGTCGCCAAAGCCAGTTGCGTGAAATCAGGACGGCCGGCGTACTAGCAGCACATGACCAAACGCAAACGGTTCATAAATACACCGGGGTGAAGAAATGCTTACAGTAAAACACCAGGGGAGCGTGGATAACGCTACAGACGCACCAGTTCATCATGAGATCATGTGATGAGTTGCAAAGTGCATCTCCAGCATCAACGAACTCAAAACGAAACACGAGTCACTCGGCTTTTTCCAACAAACCGGACTTTCTATTAAATCAGTCTGTGGATAATTACTGAATGCAGGCTGACGGCCTTAAAATGATACGACACTGACACACACACACAAATGACACTGAATGACTGGAGTATAATCGAGATTTCAGCTATCAGGTCAAATCTAACAAGATCACTTGTACATTGTGAAATCTCAGTTTAGCAGATTGTCCTAAGAACGTTTCCTTGTATTTGTCGACTCCTACAGTCTGCTCTGCTTCCCCGGAGTACTAACACGCACAATACACTCATAATGGCGTGTGCGCACGCATGCATGCTCACGGTGGTGTCGGGGGTGAAGCAATAAGATCAAAATGTGTGTCCTTGGGCTTCCTGACTGCGGCTCAATAAGGATGCGATTCCTCAGAGCTGTCACATGGTAATGAGACGGCAGGGAGATTTTATAAAGAACTTTACAATACCCATCCAGATCTCAGGAGGCTTTGTGACTCCGGGTCAGATGCCATGGAAAATTGAAACGTAAAGCCAAGGGGACAACGCAATTTACCAATTCAAATAAGAGAAATGGCTGGCGGGAAGATAGCGTCGAACAATTATATCGAAGCCATTACATCATACGACGCCTGCCTTACAAACACCCACACGTTCAAGATACTGCCAAGCTGAACTTCTGAAACGAACACACCCGAGTACTGAAGGTAAGCCGTCACTTAACAACAACACCCACCACGCTAGTTATCTTTAATCTTTCAACTGTACACATACACGCATACATGAGGGGCAATCGAATAAATTACTGCGCCGTTTCTGAAGCAAAAGGATGAAACGCAGCATGGACACAAGCACTAATACTCGCCAGTATGCTGCGTGACATCACCATCCCATTACGACCCAAGAGACTCTTGAAATGCTTCAGCATTTCTCTGGCCATAAAAAAAAAAAGAAAAAAACTCAAATTTTTTAAATAATTTTTTTAAAAGAAATTTAAAAATAAAAGAAAAAAAAAAAGAATAAAGAACCACATTTTTATTTAAAAAAAAAAAAAAAAAAAAACCCACAGCTTAATTAAATTTTGTTTTGCCGCACTATATTAATCCTGCCTGGGAAATTGCTTCTGGAGTTAACTGTCCACAGTCAATATACACACACAGTGGGCTGCCACACACATTGGGGGCATCGAGAGAGCAGTTGGGGGTTAGGTGCCTTGCTCAGTAGCACTTCATCCATGAAGGCGGAGAAAGGGAAGGTACAGCTCACTCTCCCACATTTTTCCTGCTGGTTTGTGAATCGAACCAGCGACCTTTCGGCCCCAAAGCCGCTTCTCTAACCACCACGGCCGCCCCCACGTTCATTAAAATGTTCCTGAAATGAAACCCTTATGTTACCAGGCTTAACAGAGCACTGAAGAACCAAGCAGGAGCAAAAAACAGCCTGTTGAATTTCTACTGTACAAATTACAAGACTGGTGCTTAAGCCGTTTCCTTAGAAACAGCCACCATTTCCGTCGAGACGCCCTTGTGGTGGAAAAAAGAACTGCGCCTTCACTTGTCATTTTTTACTTGCTCCCCATAGACTGATTAAGGAACTCATCTCTTCATTCATGATCTTCACCTTCCATCTCTCTTCCCTCCTGAGGCACGGTGCTTTGGTAAAGACAGAGAATTTAACAGGACATCAATTAGGCCGGCAGATTGTGATGCAGGTTCATGCAAGTACGCCACGGTTACTCAAATGAGGCATCCGCTTAAGAGCAACGAACGCAGGACACACTTCACTTGTATTTTTAACTCGATTAGTCACATAGATTAGATTTTACAGAAGAAATACAGAAGATTTCCCTCGATCTGAATTTAACTGAAGCACAAAGGAAGTGTTATTCATCCTGTCCTGTTAACAAGCATGTCATGGAGGCAGACAGCAAGATTACATCCAGGGAGATATTGATAGGACATAGCGGCGCTGGATCGATTCGAGGGAACCGAAGCCTGCTTGTACGAGCCCCCCCCCAATCCCAGCCTAACCCTGCCCTCCAGCACATTTGCACGTAGCATCGGGGACAACACCGGTCATGAGCAAAAGATAAAGATTAGCATGGATCATGGTTACGGTCATGGATCTCCAAGTGCACAAACCCACTGAAACAAGCAGCGCGTAACGCTCGCCACGTGGAACGTTCCAGGGAGGTAGCGCCCTTCTCTGGGAAGTCAATCAGTAAGGAGGATTAAAAGGTGGGTCAATCACTGGGGATTACATCACCAAGCGTGGAGGTCATGTGACGTGCTGGCAGAAAATCGTGCCAGACATGGAATCCGGCCCATGGTAGGTCACTAAGAGGTCTAGCCCGTGTAATGTAATTTTGGGACAAGTGTAAGTCATGTGACACACCGGTGAGACATTGGGACACAGGCAGAAGGGCACAGTTTGGCCCTTAAGTGGAGCATTGCCAAGTGGTTGGCCATTACATAAGACATCCGACACCAAGAAGCCAGAACCTGCAAAACCCGAGCAAAGGGAAGAGTTTAACACACACGGCTCAGACACAAGAAAAGCAGTAGTTATGTAACCGCACGTCACATTTCCCTTTGCAGCCTTACGCGAGCAATGATGACGCGTCACGAACACACTGACCTCCGGGTGGACAAAATGTGCATGGGGCGAGACCTTATTTGCTTTGGGCTGGAATTATTTACTGGTGCTCTTTGTTGCTATTCCATAAACAGTTCCTCAAACCACTCAGTGACTGCACAGCTCAGGTCACCCGGGACCAATTACACAACAAAACCCAAATTCCCTTTACTCCATTTAATAACACAGCAGACACCCAACACCTCGTCTTGAGCGTTTCGTATCGGAAAAGTCATTCTACCATCATCTCCAGTCAAAGCTTCAAAAACAACAACAACAAAAAAAACAACCCACACCACACTCGAGACTTTAGTTTACAAATCCAAGCATGCACAGAGTTTGTATTTGCACCCATCCTCACATTGTTCAATTTAAGTCCCTTCATGCCTTGTAGTTATCCGTACGTCACTATTTGGCAACAGCATGAACCACATCACTGTCTGATAGGGCTTAATTCTATACTTAGATGAGAATCTTTGTGTCGCCGCGGATAAAAGTAAAGTGTGACGCAGACAGACGACAGACATGACACGACTCATCGATTTCCGGCCTCTGCCCTACTAAGCAGGTGACAACCAGGTAGCACACGCTGGTATAGCGGTCAACTGTCAATATCAACTCTGACAGGCGTCATCAGCCCATTTAAATATCCTGCACAGCAACTAAACGGTTTTACTCGTCCAAAGCTAACAATATTATACAGCACGGTCATGCAGACGGAATTTGAAAAACCCGAGCGTATTTTATGCACGCCGTGCCGGGTTGGTCTGGTCCATCTACACTGCTTCACTGCTTGGCGTGATCGGGTCGTGGACTCGTCCCGGTACCGACAGCTCCGCCTGCGGCGTGCAGGGCTGTGAAGGGGATTTTGAACATTGATCACGTTGGAACAAATTTTGTTCACGCTGCTTCTTCAGAGCCTTCAGCAATGCAACACCTCCACGAATAACATCGAGCAGCAGATGACCGCTTTTCACGGGTCATAAATCCACCGAGCGTAGGAGAAGCCACAGCGAATCTCCCTGTTGTTCTTATGATGCTGATGTTACAGCCAGGACAAAAACATAACCATTACAACTTCAAAAAAATAAAAAAAATTATTTCCTGCAGGTCCTTTTCTACCCAACCCATCACCAAACTTCATTTTCTGAACCACTTATTCCTAATTAGGGTCGCGGCGAGGCTGGCGCCCATCTCAGCCGACTCTGGGCGAGGGCGGGGTACACCCTGGA
>JBCNYG010000025.1:4428433-4440037 GCA_039654305.1 Porochilus rendahli
ATATACACACACACACAATCACACACATACAAATATATACATATACTACACACACACACACACACACACACACACAATATATAAGTGTATAGAAGATAATCTCTTTTGCTCGTGTTTAAAGCACAGTATATACTAAAACTAGGTGCCTTAAGCTCAGTACATATCAAATTGAACAGCCTGGAATATTTAACATTATCCATCTCACCATCAGTTCATAATTCTTAGTCAATTCTTTTGTTCACACTCTGAAACCAGGCACAACTCCTGCTCTGAATGCTGTTAATGTTTTTATTTAGTTAATCTTGGACCCATTTTAACAGGTATTTTCGGTAGCAATAGGGACACAGGTCCATTGTTGTTTTAGTACTTCAGGTACCTTATTGTAAACTTTGGTGCTACCGTAAATTTAAGTCTAGTTTGAGTTCACGAACACCTATAAAGCCACCGAGAAGTTCCGATTATTAACATACTGAAGGGCCGACACTCAAGTCGCAGAGCCCCGATCACACAGAGACGTCAAAAAGCCCGAAGTGCGTGAATAATTCCTAAAGAACGGTTCAGATCTGTAGACAATGACGATTGTTCTGGGGTGCATGTGAGAGAAATTTCGCAGTCATATGAATTAAAGATGACAGTGAGCTCTCTTTGAGGATTTTAGGGCAGGCTTGACTCAGGAGGGTGAAAGAGTAAAAAGGCTGCTGTCACTCATCCTGAAACCACTGCACTCCTCAGCTCTGCCAGCGCTCGCACTCGGGACCATGTCTACTTACAACTAGCACGGAAACACTTATTAAAACAAAACAAACAAACGAAAAAAAACCCACCTCAATTCAGCCATTTCCTTAATGACACCGTACTTCCTGTTACCTGACCTTACGCCCTCCCCCCACCCGAATATCGCCATCACCTTGCACAAGTTATAAATTCATCGTCTGCTGCGTGTCCATGTGTTTGCCCCCGTGATGAATCTACTGTGTAATGGGCCAAGTAACCTTTTGCTTATCTACTGGTACCTTGCTGAGTACTGCCAGCTGTGCAGGCACACAGTCAGCATCTGGAAGCTAACGCCGACATGTACGCAGTAAAATAATTGCAAAACAAATAAATAAAAACACAATTCTATATATACCTCTACCTCGATACAGTCCTCCAACCAAACATTTATCCAGTGGCATTCGATCTGATTTATAAAGTGCTTAGACGAACATGGTCACAAAGGTTTTGCAAATGTATATCCTGCATAAGGATGAATAATCTAAATTAAATATTGGAGCAGCAGCATACACAAACCCAGGCATCACAGCAAATTATGTTTCGCTAGCTGTGCACGGTGAAAAAAAAAAAATACAAATCTGATGTTTGGTTTATACACTGCCTCGGTTCTGTCAGTCAATGGGACAAAAATGGCTTGAAGTAAGCCACACAACACTATACCAGCCAATCAGCAACAGACTGTTTGTTCACTCTGTTCCTGATTGGCTGGAAGGAAGAAGTGGTTGCCATTAGTAACGTTGCCTTGGCATTGCTGAGCTTCTGAAGTTCAAAGAACATTCTCCAGAATTAACAAGTCTCCCTGTAAATATTAGATCTTCACTTCATCAATAAGCGAGACTGACGCATTTGCACGGATGGTTTCGTACACAAAACACGGAAATGCACCACGGACCATGTAACCGCCTCTGAAAGCACAAGAGTGCTCACCTATAGATATCCACCGTCAGGACAGTCACTTTGTTCCAAACTTATCTTTCCCCTAATGAAGCAATAGTTGCAATCATAGAGATCTCCCAAGACAGCTTCCCTTTTTAATGACCCGCCGCTAATCGCCTACAGACGGGACCAACAGAACTTCACATCCCAGACGGTCACTGACAAAATAAATGACCCGTCAAACTAATTATGGCAGTGAGGCTTGAACCCATTCAAGACGTTGTACATTCATTACAACCGGCATCAAGTTTCCAGGCCTCAAAGATCTGTTTGGTCACTCATCACTACTCCTCATTTGCCAACATGAGTAATTTATTGGACTCACTGTAATCAGCTGTACAAGAGAATATAAAGGGACTGTCTGAAATAAAAGCATGAAGCGAGACCCCAGTGGACAAACACACCACTGATAGCATCGCACGGTAGCACGCGTGAGGAAGGGTTAAAGAGAAATCAAGATTATAGACCAACAAAACACCACGTAATAGATATTATTTCGTCAGCGTCCGTTAACCAAAGCTGCAAGTTCGGAGAGGACACCGGGACACCGGCACACGTTCTGATGAATTGGAAATCCAGTAGTGAGGTAGCACTACCGCGAGACCCTGCGCTTTGCTTAGATCGCATTCACTAACTGTGCCTGATATTCTTTTAAAAATAAATTTAAAGGGGTCATATGAAAGCATGGTAGAACAGATCAAGATCAAAATCCAGCTGGACATCTACAAGCCCAAGCGTAAATATGATGAAGATTGTGGAGACAAAACAACCATAAGTTTGACATGATGGAACAGTAGGCAAGATTGAGTTTCTGTTCAAAATGCCACTAACACAAACAGTGTACGCTTCTTTGAAACTACAATTTTTTGTTTTTTAATTGTTCACGTTTACGGTCTATAGTGGAATAATAGCCTGAACAATTTGGCTAAACAGCATGAGGTGATCAATATACATCTTGCTTGGATTATAACATGCTAAAATATGCAACAGCTGCTGAACTTGTCTGAATTGTTCTGATGGTAAAAGGTATGCGGCTGTGCCAAGAGCTGATGAGGTTCAGCCGTTTTTCTCTAAACAAGGACAAGGCGTTGAGAGGACAACACTAGGCAAGGCCTAATTTAAAGAAATAAATCAAAACAATTGACCAGAGTCCCAGTTAAACAAGCATTTCAGCCCACAGCCAGACAGATTTATTTAATACAAATAACGTCCCACAAAGTTAAGTTTTCGTACAAGATTTAGTTGCTTTCTTGATGGATTACGGCATTACGCATGAGCATATTTGAGTAAACAGGAAGTGCATTAACTTGCGCTTATTATTCATAGAAATCGAGCCGTTTGAAGTAGCAACGCCACCGGCTCGCTATCCTTATTCACCATTACCTCCGTACTACCTGATAACTACTTCGAATCACTTCACAAGACTGTCTTCACGTGATCAGGAGGCGCAACCAGTATGTTACGTAACCTCTTGAGACCCCACTGCCCTCTTAGGAAGACGTTATATTTTTTCCCCACACAATATGGTGTGTATGTCCTCACATGAGAACCAGTGGGTGTTACTCTGTCGCCAAACTTCCCCTTGTTTGAAGCATTGATCAAGTTTAATAGTTATTGGGTGTCGCGAGACAGAAGCAGTCTGAAGAAATGACAAGACACACAATAATTTTTGGGTCTTTAGTGCACACTGGAGAAAGATCACTAGATCAGCTTCTGAAACCCAAGAACGACATGTCCGATAACAATCAGAAGAGTAGCGACATCACGGACCGCCCACTACGTTTAGTGTCCCGGCAGAGCGCCTGTTATTTTCGCTGACAGCTAAGCTAATATTGCAGCTAACCGCTGAACAGGAAGTGTTTCATATTCATATAAACTGGCCTGCAATAAACCCATTAGCATCTTCGGTCAGAACTGATCAGCTAGGCGCCTTCGGTCGGACTTTCCAACCTGTTTGAAGAGCCATGCATTGATGTAGAAAGGACATGAACGACACGTTCGACGCACGTTAAAGAGAGCCGCTGATCATGGCGGGCCCGCTCACGACCAGTAGTAACCAAATGGTATTTCCTTTCCTGTTTTAATTGGCTGAAATTACAGCATGCTTGGTTAAATGGTGTTCACTGTCATTTAAAACCCACATACAACACATATTGAAATTTAATTCTAATATTTCTGTTGGCGTTTATAGATTTGGCTGGTCAATGAAATGCGATAATTAGTACAGCAGCTTCTCCTCTTCCTCCTCCTCCTCCTCCTCCTCGTCCGTCCATACCTTCACCACACGGCCATCTACTTGCCAATACTAGCATCCCTCACTGTCCCCATTCTCACCTAGGGGACTTATAAAGCCAGCTGTGAAGAATCGCACCAGCTGTGAGGAAAGGCACTGACCTGGAACAAGCCCCTACATGTGACAGCAACCCTTAAATCAGAAGGAACGTGTTATTTATAGAGATTGCTCTCTCCAGAGGTTACCGCCGTAAGGGGGGAAATGGATTGAGGTCCGCGAGTAATACGTCTTTGTCACATCTGATAATCAGCAGAACTAAGCTGGACGGCACAAGCGGTGCTTCTCCGAGTGGATGAATTGGGATGTGATGTCCTTCTTGGTGGGAGGATCCTCCGAAACTCATCTGACCGTGTCTCGTCATGTGGAGCGATCTGATCTCATGCAAAATTCATAGGGATTTTGACAAGGAAGCAGGATTCGGATGGCTTTCAGACAAATTAAGTCATAAGCAAGAGCTATGAGCCCTTGCGACACCCACTCTCTAAAACTTCGAGCTTTCCAAGAGTTGATCAAACGGATATGCAACAAGCCGTTGTGCGTAGACGAGGTCCCGCTCTCTCGATGGGTGAAGTCATTTAGCATAAGCGGCTCATTAGCGGTCATGGTTAACGTGTAACAGTAAGTGATTTTTTCCTGCTTTGATAACGCATTCACAAATACCTATATTCTGACATCGAATCGTGAACACTGATTGGTTGAATCATTTTCTACAGCAGCGCTTGGATGATAGTGCAGGTCTTTAAATATTAACTTTCTCTAGGAGGAACTATTTCACAGGAACTTTATATAGACCAGGCTTTCCATGCAGCGTAATAAAACAGCAATGTTACGTTAAAAAGTTCAGGGACTTTCAGACTGAGCAGTTCTAGGAACTTCTTGAAAGAAACTACACCCTGAGGGATTGCCAAAACAAAAAAAATAGGGATGCAAGTCACCTGGGAGGAGGACAGGTTGGTTAGGATACAAGCTCAGTAAACCCTCAACTTTAATGTCTGCCCATTTTTTTATTTATTTATTTGTTTTTAATAAACAGAGCCAATATAAAAAGGTGCTTTTTGCACCAGAGCAATCACGGTACACTCACACTCCTCACGGTTCCTTGAGTGCTGGGATCATACCTACGATTAACCGAAATAAAACTTCACCTCCTTCTATGCACGCAAAAAAAAAAAAAAAAAATACTTCCAAAAGTTTAGAACTATAAAAAGTTCCTCCAGTCCGTGTATGCTTATTAATATGTACAAGCTCTCCGTTAAGCGTTTGCACTGAATGGAAGGAGTCTCCAATATCACCAGATTTGTTCTGACCTTCAGAATAAAAAATTATTCTTGCTTTCGGTTTAAAGAGCAGTGAAGAAGCCTGTTTGTTTGCCCCTGCTATACCAGCTATACTAGCCTTGCAGATGTTCCACTATATCAGTTAAACAAAAATAAATTATTATATAAATAAAGTACAGCCAGCTGGTCATGATCGCAAACAGGCAGGGTGATGCAGAAAGCCTGAAGTGAGCCAAAGGGGTCCGGTGTCACCATGAAGAGGGCGTGTGATAATTGACCCGCTCGCTGTACATTAATGGCTCCCAATACATATCTACTTATACAGAAAATGATAATTGGACTTTTATTCTAAAAGGGTGATATAGTCCAAAGAAATGGTACGTTATTCAAAAAAGGTTCAGATATACATGTTCAGAGGTAACAGAGGGCAGAATATTGACAGTGACCAATCAGAATTAGGCAGCCAATTAAGTCACGTAAAGGTAATAAAATGTATTAAGAATAACCTATATAATAAATAATTGGAACAACTGGCAAACTGCTGTGGTACGGGAGGAATAAAGCACGCCAGGGCACGCGGTAATTAGAAAATAATCAATTTTAGAATTGTAACTATTTGTTCCTCTATCAGCACATGGGGTTGTTTTATTCCTATTTTAACCCGAGAGACCTGGCAACCTGATTTGCAAACACTAGATTGAAAAGACTCCAACTTTTCCCAATGACTACTTGTTTCGTTCTCTCCGAAAGAACACCGGCAGTTCGTCTCCCTGTCAGCTGTGGTTAACGCCTGGATAAGGTGCTCTAGGGTGACGGGGAACAAGCGAAAGGCTGTTGCTCTAATTGCAAAAAGGTATAGAGTCAATATAGAGAGCAAATTGAAAATGGCATTGGAATAGGAAGAGGACACAGTTGGCTGCACCGACGAGAAGGATGTTAGACATAACAGTTCAGCAAACAGCAAGGTAGAGGAGCAAAGTTCTACTCTCCTAACTGTGTGAGGAACAAGGTCTCACTCGTTACAGTTTTGGCTTTTAGTAACGAGTTCCGTCGAAGAGTTATCATTCTGACACTCACTGTTGCCATGGATATTATTTCCTTTCTCAAAGGTCCATCGAAAACGACGACGTCAACCATTATTTATGCGCAGTCGTGTGGAGTACAGTGCAATTCCGGATCGGCACGCCCGCCGGAAAGTTGGGCACTGATGCCCCGCTCTCGGAGAAGAGGGAAGAAGGGCAAGGGCATGTCGTTTCGCTCTCTTTTCCTCTATGGCCGCGAGACGCTGGTGCGAGAAGCTTTGGACTGCAGTGTCCACGGTCCAACTAAACGGTGCATGGTCCTCGGCGAGAGTTTCCAGTTGAGCTGGTTGGATGCGACATCCATGGATCAGTGTAACTGCTAGTTGGTCTTTAGCATTTCCTCTGTCCACCTCGAGACCGTCTGCCAGTCTTCAGCCGTCCGTAGAAAATATGACGCGGGAGGCACGACTCGGACAGTCCGATAACGTGGCCAGTCCAGCGCAGGCGTCTTTGTATGATTGAGAGTACGATGCTTGCGGAGCTGGACCCTCAAAGGACACGATCCTCCCAGGCGACATGGAGGATCTTCTGGAGGCATCGGATATGGAAGGCTTCAAGGGTCTCGATCTGGCAGCTGTAGAGGGTCCATGTTTCCGCTCGGTACAAAAGGATGGAGAGACAGATGGCATGATAGAAAGTGACCTTTGTGCGCATGGCCAGGTTCCGAGTTTCAAATACCCTGGAACGTAGATGCCCAAACGTCATCATTGAGGAGCTTTTGGTTTGGGAAGACTTCGGGAGCCATGGATTCTTTGCTGTTGATCCGATGAGGTGCGTTGCTGAAACAGAACCACTTTTTCTAGGTCCGTCCGCCATGGACACAGGAAAAGCGAGCCCTAAATAGGGCTGCCTGGTCACGCTCCTGCTGCAGAGGGGTTCGGCCGTTCCTTGCCGCATGTGAAGCAGTTTGTAAACAGATGGGTGGCAGCATCGCATGTCACGGAGGGGGTACTCCCTGGTTGGTGGTGGTCGTGCGATAGGGAAGGCAACACTTGGGTGAGAATTGGATACGACTAAAATTAAGGAGGAAAATCCGCCCCCCAACACGTGTTCTTTTAATGGTACTCCTGTGGCTCCACAAGCTAAGTTAAATAAAAGCATTGCATGTTTCATTTATTCTTTTTATTTAAAAAAATATATATATACACAACAAGAAATGCAACACTCGACGGAATTATGGTTAAACATTTTGTCAGCTGACAGTAAAGTTAGCAAGCCAACGCCCCTCACCTCGTCTCCCTCAGCCAGCGTGCTATTTCAGAAAGAAAAATTAACATTTACTTTAGTAATAAATACAGTACAGTAAATAATCTGATAGTCGGTGACGTGGTCACGAAAACCTTTGAGTTTTGCTCTCCACGGCGAAACTGATGAATATTGAGGTTGACATTATGGAATGGACTACAATTTCAGTCCAATCAAAAACAAAATGGGCTGCAACCACAGCTGACCCTGGATAAATTGGCCTCCAGTGATCTCATCATTGTCCCTAATCTTAATTTGCCTTCTTACTGTTTGGGGTTTAATGACTGCTCCGATGGCGAGAAAATTAAAGGAGGTGAATTGGGGTGACACGGATGTCCGCGATTTTAACACGGGGTTAACAAACCTTCTGTTTTTCATCTCGGGCTTAATAAGGAGTTCCCATCCTCGCTCAGTCTACTTACATTTCCATGCAAATGTCTCATTGCTTAGAAAAATTAATGCAGGAAATACAACTTTTAATGTCGGATATTCTGAAAGGGTGCTTAAAAACTTCAGCTGAAATTCTACCCAGTAAATTGTGCAGCCCTGCATGTGATTCAGGTCACGCCTGTAAAAAACTATCATTCAAATCTTGCGAATACAGCAGTAGCTCCAAACAAAAATGTATGTCCAAGTTGTGTGTGGGTATATACACACGCACACACGCACACACACGCGCGCACACGCGCACACACGCGCACACACATGGCTTACCTGTGCTCAAAAT
The DNA here is from genome assembly GCA_039654305.1 of Porochilus rendahli. Lineage (NCBI taxonomy): Eukaryota > Metazoa > Chordata > Actinopteri > Siluriformes > Plotosidae > Porochilus > Porochilus rendahli. The sequence continues at coordinate 4,436,768 of JBCNYG010000025.1, forward strand.
TCAAGAATCATTAACATGCCAGGTGCTGACCTTGAAATCTGTATGCTGGCAAGACTTACCTTTAAAGATAGCTTCAGATTCAGAGCCGCAGTTTTGATGTTAGGGGAAAAAAAATCCTTGATACAAACCTTAAACATTAAAACAGTGTTTTTAGGTAAATTTAACCAAACCTGAAGCGTCCCGGATCCACAGAGAAAAAAACACCACATCTAATGGGTCCAGAAGAAAGCTGCATGCGGTCAAGCCGTGGTCTCACCTTTAGAATAAAATTAAAATATATTAATATTATAGAAAATCATTCCACTAAACCAGGGGTGCCAAAGAATGTTCTTGGTGATCTACCTTCCCAAAGATTTTAACTCCCAACTGACAAATCCAACTAAACATTTCACAAAATGAGGATTCAGGAGCGTTAATAAATAAAAGCTTAAATTAAACTTAGCTTTAGTTTAATCAGAAAAATTCAATAACTAGAAACATGTCTACCCTCATATAAACCTGAAGAAATGTTAAAAATTTTTAAAAAGCTTTTTAAATGATACAAAAAAAACCAAACAAACCTTTGTTCCAGGCTTCATCCTGAATCTCATTTGCTTCCAGAATGTTTTTTCTTCCCCCTAGTCACCTGAGGGTTGCTACACCTGCATAAGTTAGAGTAAATCAAGCAAATTAGACACAGTGGGCGGAGCTTGTTTTCACATAGCTTCAGTTGAACTCAAATTGATTGAAAGTCATCCAGTGAGCTCAATGTTTTTTTTTGTTTTTTTTTTTAAGTATATTTGAATTTAAAAACAGTGGTCATAACACCTCTGCGCTTTCAACAAGGACACAAATTTAAAACCACCAGCCTCATGATTGCAGTACACTTCTTATGCTAATCAGGCTACAATAATATTGTGCAATATAATCTACAAACAAGAACTCAAATGCTATATACTGAAGCAACAAACAGCTATATGGCATAAACTACAGAAACCTACAGTGCTTGATTTTATTTTGGGCATTTTTTAAATTGTTTTTAAACATTCCTTAGGCTACTTACACAAGTATATCATAAATGCCACATAGACCTTGCAAAGTAAAATGAGCTTATTTAAATAACAGGAAAAAAAGAACAAAAAAGAGGAACAAGAAAGAAAGGCATCCAATTACATTGCTTCACTGCCCCAGCATTCCAAATTACCAAAAAAAAATTCCAATAAATTTTATTTCCCACACCTCACCAGAGACTTGCTGGATGACTTGATCTTGAGCTCAGTAGAAAATCTGGGGTGGCCTCCTCAAACTCAGCTAATGGCTCGTCTTGCACTGAGCTCACGGCTTTCCAACAACTTGGATTGATGGTTTTTTTAGCACCAAAAGAATCTGACGTTTTAAAGGCCCTGATTATATAAGCTACATGGAAAAAAGTTACCCAAACAATGAAAGAGCTCCACCTAAAGGCTGGGAGGAAAAGTACAACAAACCAAAAACAAAACCCAAACCCACGTTTAACGTATTTATTGAGCTTGTATACATGGAAGTGTCCACTTTTGCCATTTGATGCAAGAAAGGCTTGACAGAAGATACATGGATTTTAGAAAATCCATGGTTGGGATTCTATTAGGATGGATAGTGGGGTAGCCGAGGACAATAGACCCTGCCTCCACCGCTTGGTCTCTGATGTCCCACATACAGTATCTCCAGCAACATCTCTGGTGCCCCACATGCGTCTGGCAACAACTCTGATACCCCATATATCTCCAGCGGCATCCCTGGTGGCCCATATACCTCAGGCAGCATGCCTCACATGCCTCTGCCAGCACCTCTGGAGCCCTACATTCCTCTGGCAGTGTCTCTAGTGTCCCATATGTCTAATGCAGCATCTCTGGTGCCCCACGGCACACGACCCGATTATCAGTGGTTATAGCTCTAGAGATCGGTTTGGACCGAAAAAGAGCAGGGCATGATGGGGGCTTTTGCTATTCGAGCAATTCCACTTTAAGGTTGTGTTTCGTGAGATGCTTTTCTGCTAATCATGGTTGTAAAGACTGGTTATTTAGGGTATCATAGCCTTCCAGCATGAGCAAGTCTGGCTATTCATAGGTGATCTCTCATAGATTTGTGGATATGTTTTCGCCTTTTTGGTCATAAATGTGAACCAATTGCATCACCTTATTTATACACCTGAGCACCTGAGGGTTAAGGGTCTTGCTCAAGGACTTAACAGTTGCAGTTTGGTAAGACTGAGCCATCTGAGCCACCAATAACCTTTCACAAAATGTTCCTCAAGTTTAATTTAACTGTCACAAGATACTTGATTGCAGATGCAAATAAAGTGAAAGAGATTTATATTAGTTTGTCTCCTAATACATACATTTCAAGGAACTCAGAATTGGTGACCAGAGTCGCCCCACAACCGTAGAATGAATGAATGAAAGACTGATGTTTGATTATTACCATTACACTGCTACAACAACACCTAACAACCCCCCAAACCCCCACCCCCAACCCCCGCTTTTTTTTTCCTCCTTTCTGTGTTTTGCTGAGGTACACATGCTATGCTGTGGATATCGGTGATCCTGATCCTCCTGATCCCTCTGCTCTGTGAGTCCTGTGGTCCGTCCTGGTGTGCTAATGCTGGCTGGAGTTCTCGTCATGGAAGCCCCTAGCTCGTGCTGATGAAGATCCATGTGGGCTTAGATCTGCACTCAGTGACTGTGGAGATGACTTTTTGCTGCTGGTGACACACACTCTTGCTGCAGTTATCTAGGACTTACAGCTGTGGTAGAACCAACCCGACTACATGTTGGACTGAAATGAAATTTTCTTATGTGGTTTGTATTGTATGGTTTCACCCGGAAATTTTGTAGAGATTCCTCCCTAGTTTAATTTTACTGTGTAAAGCTGCCTTGTGACAATGTCAATTGTGAAAAGCGCAATACAAATAAAACTGAATTGAATTGAATTATGAGTTAAAATAGCACAGATTAGAAGGATGACATTTCAGTTGATTTTCTTCGGCACTGATGAAATCGTTTGGTTTTTGGGAGGCTTAATGCAGATGTTAGCTCCTAATAAATGTACCAATGGGTCCGCACTGGGACACTGTTCTCACTCGACTCAAATGTTCGGTTAGGGGTGTACTCTTCTAAATTTGTCCTTTAATATGCCTATATGGACACTGTGCATTAAGTACTTGAAGATTTACAAATAAGGCGGCACGGTGGCGTAGTGGTTAGCACGTCCGCCTCACAGCAAGAAGGTCCTGGGTTCGATTCCCAGCTCGGG
>JBCNYG010000025.1:4515220-4528472 GCA_039654305.1 Porochilus rendahli
CCCCCCCCCCCCCCCCCCCCCCCCCCCCCCCCCCCCCCCCCCCCCCCCCCCCCCCCCCCCCCCCCCCCCTTATACGTATAATACAGTGGTATTATTTAACAACAGACTTGACTATAGGAAAAGAGAACCAATGTTGTTGTCTTACATGGGCGTCATCCAACAGAGAATAGATGACGATGGCTCGAAGAAGAGAGTCATGGGTAGTGGAGGAGGGCCAGCAATGGGAGGGATAAAAGGAAGGAAGATGGGCAGGTAGAGGAGGAGGGGTTGAGAGAGATGGGTAGGGCTAGAAGAGGAGAGAGAGAGACAGGTACAGGGGCTAGAAGGATGAGCCGGTCTAGAGGGAGGAGATGAAAGGGTTGAAGAGCCTTGAAGGAAGGAGTAGAGGGAAGAGTGGGAGAGTTGGGGTAAGATAGGAGGGCCGGGGAGGAGAGGGAAGAGGAGGAAAGATAGGTGAGGGAGAGTGGGTAAGACTTTGAATTAAAATTTCTCTCTGCATGGTTTTCCTCTGGGTACTCCGGTTTCTTCCCACAGTCCACAGATAATTGGTTGTTCCAAATTGCCCCTCGGTGTAAGTATGAATGCCTGTGATAGTCTGGTGAGATGTTCAGGGTGTGTCGGCTGAGATAGGCTCCAGCTTCCTTGTGACCCGGACAGGATTAAGTTTAGGCAGTGAGTTTTGGAGTGAGAGTGGTCGCGTATTACTAAATAAATAGAGATGTTTTATTCCCTCTACGTCTCTTTCCATGTTTAAAAAGGCCGAGAACATTTAGGCTTTTATTGAGTCCTTCAACGCTGTTCTTCCCAGCTTACAGAAAGTAAAACCTTCCATTTTCACAAGTGCACAAGATGATTTAATGGCCCAGAAAGCCTTCCATACAAACAACTTTGGATAAATCAATCTGACGCGCTGCTTCTGAAATACTAATCAATTACAGGATCAAGCACACTGCCGGCTAAAATCAAAGACACCGAGGTGGCTGGTCTGACATGGCATCGAACGTGATTGGTCACTCCACATATCATGGATGAAAGGTCCACGGTGAAGCACTGAGTCGATTGCGACCAATGGAAAGCCCTTGTCTTCCCCTTCCCCTTCCCCGTGTGTGCTAGAACATATGGTCCCCCGTCAGGTGTCTGTAGTGCACGTCCAAATCCTGACGTTCACACCCCCGTTAGCCAGAACCAGCGCTATCTTTGCTTTCCTTCTCATTTTCCTTTAGGTGAGTCCTTCCGGATTCGCTCTGCCACTAGAAAAAGCACAGACGCAGCGCTGTAAGGGTTCGCCTGTTCTGGGCTACCGTCGCCGTACAGCAGGAAGGGGGCAATAAATGGTATATTCCAAATTATTCGGCTAATCGATACGCACGGTGGGCCTTTAAGGGCTCGCCGGCAGATTTTCTTTCTGGCTGTGATTCCTAGTGCGACACTCACTGTGGGGGGACATGGGCTCATGATGGAGGAGGAACCATTCTCGCCTCCTTCGGATACGGAGACCGGACAAGCACGCAACACCTCCTTTACTTCCAAGTCGACCTGCCTATTTATCTATTGATTAAAGTGTCGACCTAATTATCTATCCGCATGTCTGTCTGTCTCCCTGTTGATGAAGCTATTGATTTATTAATACATCTATATATTTAACCATCTATCTATGTGTCTATCCAGCCGTCTGCCTATCCATCAATCTACTGATTTATCTATCTATTTGCATGTCTGTCTAAAAGTCTATCCATCCACCCCTCTCTCTCTCTTTCTCTATCGTTCTCTCTGGGTTTATGATGGGATATAAAGCCTGCGTGGCATGTTAATTGTCAGCGCGTGTTTTATAGGCCTGGAATCCTTCCTTTTGCTAGATGGCTTCTTTCAAGCCACCATTCATAATCTATTTATAATCCAATCCCCTCGCGAAATGCAAACTGAAGAGTATTATTGTGCACTGCATTGATTACACATGAAGCAGAAAAATATATGAGTGTTGTACGAGAGAAGCCTGGAGGGGAAAGGGCGAATCGATCAGCGAATTTCGCCGGATTAAAGCCGTTCTTCTCAGCCGCCTGCGCATTTCACCGCGCATATAAATTGGAAATGCTATTTTAGTGAACGATTGGAGAGACAAGTCAACTCCGATGTCACGCTTCTTAACAAACTGTATTCTATTAGAGAAGGTATAGTACTGTGTCACAGCGCCGGTATCTGAAGACTGGAGTGGGCGTGGCCTACACCAGAAGCTTTTTCCCTGACTTTTTTAAAATGTGTTTATTTATAAAGTAGAAATAGGAGTTCGGACAGTTTCTCGGCCTCGGCTACATCACCTGGGTTTATAATCAATCACAACCATATTTGTAGCAATGTTCAGTATTTTTAGTTTTTTTAAGTATATCGCAGACTCTTTATTCATAAAGACATAAAAACATAAAGTATATAGTAGTCTAATTTAATGCACTGTAAATGTTTAATAAATAAACAAATGCTGGTTTGTCCTATTAGGGACGAAGGGAGGCTGGAGCCTATCTCAGCCAGCACTGGGTGAAAGCAGGGTATACTATGAACAATCAGGCCATTGCAGGGCCAACACAAACACAACCATTTTCACTTCGGGGCAACTTGCAACAGCCTATTAGCCTACTGTGCTTGTGTTTTTTTTGGGAGGGGTTGGATGTAAATTCAACACAGAAACCCCATCGCCGATTTCGGAACTCGGACCCAGGACCTTCTTGCGGCGAGGCGGACGTGCGACCCACTACGCCACCATGAAATAAGCAGTTCTATGGTTTTACGTAGTCAGTACGTGAGCATCATAATGTATGATGTTCATTTCAGAGAACAGAACCGTCCTCCGCCTTTTAAAACAGAGCTCACGTTGAAACTCTGCGCTTGGCCGAATAAATCCCATCACCACTCATGGGAAAGTCATTTAAGCGCTAACGCAAAACCTCTTGCCCAATCTAGCGAGCTGTGATGAAAATACCAAATCATTAATTAACCAAAGTTATCTCAGCAATGATTTTGGAATAAGTGCTAATATAGTCCTGAAAGCAATTACGCGTCTCTGTGATGGTGAAACAAATTATAACAGAAAGCTAATTGGAAGCGAATTAAAATAAAGATTATGCTGATTAGACTGCCATATGGGCAGAGCAGGATGAAGTGCAGAAATGTGGGAAATCTAAGCGATCACATGATCACATGGCGATGAAATAATAACGAGCAAAATAAATGTTGCGCTAAATCTGTTCTGAATGTTTGGCTTAAAAGAATACGCAATAAAATCTCAGCAATTAAACATATCTCGTGTCAATGGTTTGCTGTGGAAACAAAATAGTTTTTTTTTGTTTGTTTGTTTTTTTTACCCCCTTTGATCCTTCCTCTACACAAGGGCAACAATGACTTGTTTACAGAATGCATCAAAGGAGCTGGCACAAAATTCCCAGAATCCATTTATTCGTTTTTGTTTCGATAGCATGTGAGAATTTGCTCCAGAGCGTCTTGTTCTGGGTGCAACTTGCTGTCTGAACACAATCAGTGTCAAGTAGGAGGGTTTGTGTGCGGTGGTATCCAATCAGGACGTTCTGTGGGCTCTCGTGGCAGACGGACGGATTTGCGTTGTCTTTGTGTTTGTAGAGAATCTACTGCGATCAAAGTACAAAACTTTGATGTACAAAAATAAAAGTGACTCCCTCTCTTTGATGTCGTGCTTGAAACATTCTAAAATGACGCCATTCTTTATCGCTGCCTTACTAGCACCTTGTAATCATTGAAGTTCTTGCCCGACCTTGCGTATCGTCAGTCTAACTTCCAGCTCGCCACCGATTTAAGAGAGACCGTGTAAACACATAGGGGAGACATTCCAGGGGGCAAAATGTTCCCATTGCCTGCGAAAAAGCAGCTGGTGGGACAAAAGGCCCCCGTAGAGCACCGCTCTGTCCAGAACATGGGACATCTGACAATAAAGAGACACTAATCAGTGATAATTTCAGCTAATGGATAAGCGACATCAAAATTTTAATCATAAGCATGGCAGGTGCAGTATTATTTTTATTAACAACATCTGGATGGTATATCATCATCCTGGCATTGATTATTTTTTAAATAGCTTTTGAAATATTTTATTTCATATTTAGTATAGCACTTTTTAAGCACATATGAGGAAAAACTTAACGGTCTGTCCCAGGTTTAAAATATTATTTATAGCGTCGTTAACAATGGGCTGTTTTACATCTAATTTCTGAATCTCTGAAAAGACCACGAGGTAAACATTAAAATGTCCATATTATCATTAAGTAAATTTTGAATCCTTGACATTTAAAAGGTTTCCTGTTTAGCAAATCCACAAATAAATATGTAGCTCTCAGCTGAACAAGCCTGTAATAAGTTATGATGTCAAACTCACTCCCTAATTAAAGTACTAATTACATGCATACCTGAACAGCAGGATTATTAATTACATGAAGTCTGCGCTCTAGTTAACTGACCCTGAGATTATTAAGCGAAGCATTAAACATCTCCTGGGGGCAGACAGTTTTCCTGGGGGAGTTTTTGCCCGAATAAAAGGGGGGTAAAATGCTAATTTTCACAAAAAAAGGATCACAAGAAAGAAAGAAATAAACAATCAAGGAAAAGTTGTGCAACGTACTGCACTAATACTTATCCACTCAATTTCTTCTTTCATATTAAAAAAATACGATTGGCGTTTATTTAGTAGTGTTCCCGTGTCGGGAGGTTGTAATGAAACATGGCTGAAACAGCTTAGGAAAGAGGCTGCTTGGTGTAATGATTACAGACTTCAAGAATTTACACGAGCCTGTTGGTACGAGTGATCGGCGGCTATAGCTTGATTTGTACGCAATCTAACGGAATTGCTTAATAAATCCCCATCAATTCTGTATGAGATCTGGTATACACGAACATATCTTTGGTAGCCTGTTTTTGCCATGTACGTTTCTTTATCGATTACTTAAGTGAGGGTACTTGCTTTAGATCAAACACTTTTCCTTTGATATTTTATTTACAAGCATGTTTCTTTGGGTGGTGTAGAAATAATGATAATTACGCACACCACTGCATATCTGCAAGCATACAATGGGTATAGAACTCCACCCCCCACCCTCACCCTTGACATTAAGACCCAAAAAAAAAACCCCAAAAAAAGCACAGCTATATTTATGTAACAGCCAAGTGACAAGTGCCTCAGTCCCTGATGCAAAGAAACACCCGAAGAACATGATGCAACCACCCTCATGCTTTACTGTATGGTGTTTGTACAGGGGGTAAGCTGTATTGGCTTTCCACCAGATATATCGTGGCTCATTGAGGAAAAGCTCAACAGAGATTTGACTTATCTCTTGCAACCCTTCCTTACAAGACACATTTGTGGGGTATTTTTGATATTGTTGTTCCGTGCACACAATGCCCACTCTTTCATTTTAACAGAACTTCATGTAGCTGCTTCATAGTCGTCATAGACCCCTTGGTAGCCGTTCTGACCAGTTTCCGTCTCACTTGTTTGGAGGGATGGCTTGATCAGGGAAGGGTCATGATACTACAAAACTCTCTACCGTTCTTGATTATGGATTTGCTGTGCTCTAAGTGATAAATAAAGCCTTTGAAATATTTGTGTATCCTTCTCTTGACTTGCGCCTGTGCACGTCTTTATCCCTGAAATCTTTTGACAATATCTTCCCACCGATAGTTGATGGCTTTCAGTTACACATCTGAGCACTGGTATTGTGTAGGAATAGATATGTTTTTTATGCAAAACTGATCAGAATGACTGCATTTGGTCACAGGTGGAAGCCAATTAACTTGTTGTGCAATGGAAAAGGTGACTAGTCACACCTGATATGAGGTTAAAAGTGTTAATTACAGGAATGATCCTTTACCTCTTTCCGAATTGTTGATTTGGCTGCTGTAAGCTGCAATGAGCAAAAAAAGGGAAAAAAATTAGTCTGCCCTAATTTTAACAATGTACATTTTTTAAAGGATGTTCACACAGACACCGGAACCCAGACTGTCCTTATTTGCTGAAACCAGTAGGGATAATAACAAAAATGACAAATTCCTGTACCCGCTATCAAGTCAGTAATCTGGGTCACCGTTTAAAAAAAAAACATTGTCATTAAAGCACTTTTTTGCACTGAAAAAAACAAACATATTAATAACCGTGCACAAAACAAAACTGCACATGACGGTTGGTGGCCTTTTGACCCAGCCCGAGGTGAGAGGAGCCATGCACATGCACACACCACATGCACACACAGGTGCTGCTTGCTGCTAGGGGTTTGGTGCGATGAGTTCCAGTGCTGTCTCTCTAAAGCCTGTTGGCCCGGCCCTGCTGAGCTGGCACCTGTGTCGGAAAAGAGAAGCCAAGCTTTCAAGCTCCAAATCCTTAATTTCCTCTTTTTCTGTCTAGCATCATCTTTTACATGCCGGGTAGTCTCGAGGAGGTTTAACGTATATCGATGTACGTGTCTTGAATGTTGGCACTTTTATTAAAGAATTCTCTCTTATGAGCCATGATCTGATTACAAACTAAATAAAAGATGGTTTTTCTAATGATGGCACAAAATCTATCCAATTATGTTGTCACTCGATGCATGGAGACATTTTGTTTACCTGGTAAACTTTAACCTTATATCTGCTCTAACTTTTGCTGAACCAAGACAATGTTCGAAAGTAAAGAAAGGATTTCGGTGTCATTTTATGAGACCACCTACCAAAAATTAAAAAATAATAAAAAGTTGATTTTGGCTATGGATGTATATATATATAATAAAAAGAAAACACCAATTATATACATCAAATTACATGTCGTAGAGGTTGTATTAACAAGAAACCACAATCTTAAACACTGGAAATGATGGACTGGTCAGGACTCTAGATTTGAACCCAGGAGGCCACTTGAGGTCATACAAATTCTTTTGTTAAATTTTACAGATTACATTTAAGAAAATTATTCAAGTTTCTTTCTTAACCTAAAAAACTAATTTATGAAATTTTATGTAATAAATTTTTTACAAATATTTGCATTTTTTTCATTTTACACAGGTGGTCTAATAAATTAGTTCGATGCTGTATTAATACATTTTGAAGCAACGTTTCTCGTTATGTTGTAATACTTTACCCATAAACGGGCAAATGCTGAGTTCTTACATAATTACACAGCAAAAAATAATCATAAAAAAATAAAAATAAATAAAAATAAAAAAGCAGGATAATAATAATATATTACGAATATATGAAATAAGTTAAAAATATTAAATAATAAATTAATGACTAATAATTCACAGTAAGGTTTGGAATTACCATATAAGTAACTGAGCTGATAAGTTTGAGCAAATCAAACCGCATTTTCTAATATTCGTAAGGATGAAAAAGTAGGTACTTATCGCATAATGTGTGCTTTATCACCACAATACTTTGCGCCAAAAGCTTTTCAATAGTTTTTTGCTTTTTTTTCCATCAAGGAACACTGAGGAAAATTAGGGTATGAGGGGAAAAAAATGTACTGCATGGTGTAATTTCCTTGCTGTCTCCCCGTGTGAAAGGATTTGCCTGCAGGCATGTCGATGTGAAAAATCTTAATAATAACACCAAATCTTTATAATACACTAATGAGTCATATTTTCAGTTTAACTACTCAGGATAATTTCAGAGAACTGGTGTCGCCTCTAATGTGGGATCACATAGCCCCGGCTAATTTTCATCTTTTCAGAGAATTTTGTCATTGAATCTCACAGGAGGTGATATCGATTCTCTGAAATAGCCTGTGCGGTTCATTTGCGAACTTTATGGCCATTATATCACAAAATTTTACCAGAACTATTTTATTAGAGGTTTCTTGGACAGTGAAAGGAATCATTAAATTACACAGCTACCTTCAGTGTATAACTTACTAGCTACAATGAATTCTGGGTATTTAGTAATAAATCAGTACTGTTGTGCTCTTCAACTACTGTTTTACTGCTCAACTAATAAAAATCTGCTAACTTTGGCATGGCATTGCATTGCTATAAGATGATTCTTCTTTTTTTACTGATGAGAGCGGTCAAGACTGAGCAGACAGGATACCTTCAGTAACCCAAATACAGAGCTTTGGGCTTCAGCAGCAGAAACTTCATTGGGTTTCACTCGTGTGAAGTACAAGCTTACTACAAATGAGTAGTTCAGGACTGGAAAAGATTGCTTTCACACTTTCACTCTTGATGTTGAGGTGATGTTTTCCCCACTTTATCCTTTAAAGAGAAAATTCTCATAAATATATTAAGCCTTGAGAGAAATGTTAGCAGTCTTTAGACATTAGTAGAGTTTTAATGAGAGCCTTGAAAGACACTTGAGTCCTTTTCATTCTACCTTCTGTAGTCATTATCGTCTGTGATTATAAAGAGAAGAAACGGCAATTTAAGGCTTGGTGTCTCTTTTGAACAAAAAGGATGGGAGATGTCGCAAGTTTCAATTAAACATGCTTAACTGAAGTTTTTTTTTAATGCCTAAATATCTTTCTGCAAAAAATGTCAAAAGAATTGATAGGTGAGATTCGTAGGCTTATATAACTACAACTTTTTTTTTTTTTTTTTTTTTTAATTGATATTCCTACAGCTTCTGGGGTAAAAGGAATATTTTAAGCCCCACAATATAGAATTTAGGGGGATCTATTAATAGAAATGGAACATGGTTGGAAATATAGTATTTATAACCATCTTCATTAGTAAAAAAATGACCGTTAACTATGAAGCTGATGAAACTCTAAGTACATACACATGTGGACTTTGTGCAACAATTGGAATCGTGCTATTTCCCACTTCTCAAGACAGAAGTACGAGTGTGTCACATTCAACTGCTTTGTTGTCAGAACAAAATCAAAAATAGTGGATTCAAGGCTAACGTTGTTGTTCCCATGACAACCGCTTCCCTATTATAACTTCGCAGCACACTAGCAGACTAGGACAATTACTATGCATAGAACAATGAATAGCATTGCTCCATGTCATGCTACGTGCACAACAATCGCAGATTACATTTAAATACACAAGCAACAGTTAAGAAAACTAGCACTGTTGTTAATACAGAATTACGTGCTACCCATTACTGATTCTGCCCTCTGGTCCGCCATGTTGAAAGGATGAAGTTCACCCTGACACGCAAACCCGGGTTCTGAATTCCTTGCTCAATATTATGACGTGAAGGGGCAATCATGAGCAATTTCCGAGTCTACAGTTCCGTATTTTTGCTGATGTTAATCTTGAGAGCACATGACGGTAGCACTGAGGGAGGGGCAATCAGTCTACTGACAGGGAGTAATCCAACATAGTAGGCCTTTAGGCAGTGGCTTGTAAAGGTGTTGAGAGTGTGTGTGGGATATACATATTTGCATAAGGTGATGGTCACCATCAGGGGCAACTTGGAAAGTGGTGAAAAAATAAAGTTGGGGAAAAAAAACATTACATGCAAACGAGTGTGTCTCAAGCCCCTGAGTAATGGTTGATTAGATGGCGGGTGATATAGTAAAGTGATATTATGTAAGGAAGAATAGGGTTCTTTCTTCAAAAAAAGAATACTGGAAAAAAAAAACAAGAGTGGGAGAGGAGGGGCAAGATGAAGGTCACCTGGGACTCAGATTAATTGTATTTTTGCAATCAGCTGATGGCGAGGCAGTCCCCGGAGACCTCAAACAAAAAAGGGCTGCTAATCTTTTAATGCATGAACTTTAATCTTTCATTTCTTTTGTTCAGATTAATCTATTTCTGTGATTCTGCACAGCGAGGTTGGCAAAATAAAACGTGACAAGGACACCATTGTCATTTCCTCACTCGTATTGGATTTATTCCTTCAGGAATTCTTATAATGTTTATATCTTCTAGCAAAACGGAAGACGTTTCTATGCCGTATATTCATCAGTCACTTTTGTAAACAGGCGCATATATATATCCTGATGTTCCAGGATAACCACTCTTTACAACTGCAGTGAGCAGAAAAGGAAATTCCAATCAATCTCTACTGCATGTTTTTTCTAACCCACATGGATGGGTGGAGGAGGCCATTACACTCGTTTGCCAAACCGCTTAATCCTACTATTAGGATGGCTGGAGCCTTTTTTCAGCCGACACTTCGCAAAGGCAGGGTACACCCTGAACCACACCCAACCATTCACACTCACACCTAGGGGCAGTTTGGACAGCCGGTTAACCTCATGTGCATGTCTTTGGGCTGTGGTGGAAAATCGGGGTACCTGGAGGAAACCGACGCAAGTACAGGGTCAATTTTGCACCGAAACACCCGAGCCTGGGACTCGAACACAGGACCTTCTTGCTGTGAGGCGGACGTGCTATCCAGTATGGTGCAGAAACCATGGAGACAATCATCAAAGGCTCAAGGCAGGATCAAAACATATAATGCAAGCAGTGCCGCCTGCTGTGCCGCCACGCCATTCGCCGCTGTTTTGCTCCGAATGCTACACAAACACAACATTAACACACAAAAACAAACTATTTTTTTTTTTACACTCCATCAAAAACTATTTTCGTTTTTTCATTCATGCTCATGGAATATCCCAGACTGCACTGCAATACAAACTGCCTAGACAAAACGCAATCCCTTAAGAGACAGCGTGAGATTGTTAAAGTTACAACATAAGGCACTGCAGTGAAGAATTAGTGCGAGCAAGGCCAACAGATTCGCTCAGCATGAAAACATTACAGAAAGAAGAAGAAGAAGAAGAAGGAGAAAAAAAAGCACACACACGACATCAGAGAACGTTCCAGACAGATTCATTTCTGACCTCTGCCGTGTGTGATGTTCTCTTGAGAAGAACCAAGACCAATTTAAATCGACATGGTCGGCCACAGAGGGTTTTAATGGTCGTGTTTTTTAAAACAGCTCGTCAATGCCAGCTAGAGCTCTGGAGTCTTGTTAGAAACTCAATTGCTCTTCAATTTGGGAGCGCGCCTGGCCAGGGTGCGTCTAACCATATAGTGTTTCCAGGCATCCCGTGCTCAAATTGAGCTGGAGCGCGGCCGGTTAAGGTGCGGGAGCAAATGTCTCTGTTGCTAATAAAGCAACAACCGAGTCTTGCGATCTGTTTGTAAACCATTAAGCCAGCATGAAGTCACACAATTGCAAACAGTTAAGTCTAGTCAAGTTTGGCTGAGCAGGTTTTTTTCTTTTAGTGGCATTCACTGATACTTATTATAACCACAAAGAATTCAGCCGCCAACAGGAAACTGCTTCTGTGTGTGATATTTCTACTGTAGAAATTCAGTACATCACCAGGAAGTCTTACATTTCTAACACCACCAATTAACTTCGCGGATAACGGAATTCAGAAAGGTTCCAACAGCAGATGTTACCAGCTAAATATTTCACATTTTCCAATCGGTGTAATCTTTGATTCTATAAATACACAGGAACTGCAGCCTAGCCTGGAAACGAGGCTGGAATATACCCTGGGCAAGCATTCACACACCGATGGCTTATGTGTTGCCTCACTACAACTTCATCAACTTGAGTTTGAGAGCTACAGTGGTACAGTATGTGTATGTAGACAGTCGAATGATGACACCTATTGAATTGAAGGCTACAAAAAAAGCACAAAAGTCAACTGGTAACCGTCTTCAGTATGCCGAAAAATGAACACAACTAGACAACACAACCAAATAAACAAGACGTCTGCTGCCAAAATGCCGCGCTATTCTATCCTTTATTAATATTCCACTTATTACTTTTCCTTCGTTTCGCCTTCCTGCTTTTTGAATACGTGCTATGCTAGTCAGTAAACGCAAGTCGTAGCAGCACGCACGGTGTTGCACATCCTAAATTGTGGATACCGTCTGACAATTCTCACAGGTTGTTATTTTTGTTCACAAGACCATGACAACAGCACTCTTTGCACCCCTCACATTTTTAAGGGCTGCATCTTAATTCAAATTCGCTTTATACAACACGCAGTCGCAGTACTGATGCGCAGTCAAATCCCCATTTCTAATTAAGCCATGCTCATTTTTGGCGTTCAATAAACTGCACCAGTTTTTTTTTTTTTTTTTTTTTTTAAAGACGAACCAATTTTCTTTGGTACATTAATGTTGTCAAGCTTTTCTTCTAAGACTATTTCCTACATGAGGAATTACTAGAAAGAAGATTTTTTCTCCCCAGTTCTTTATTTTAAAGTCTCAGGACTCCTATTAGGGAAGCTTGTTAAGGAAACCCTCTTTGTGTATTACTACGACGCCATTTATCACCAGTCGCACAGGAAGGAATTGCAGGTTGTTAAAATATTAAAATGTGCACACGCAGAAGAGAACAAATTAGTACTTGAATACGAACAGGCATGAAGATGGTATAAGGCTGGAGTTACAAAAGTTACAGATGTTAGCATCGAACAGCATTAGAATATACATTCTCTCAGATACCAGGATCCTATCCTGCGAACAGTCGTACGATCCATCATAGGGCAACATCCACTCACTATTTAGTTGTTCAGCGGACCATCCCACCAAATCGGAGGACACTGGACAACCTGGAAGAAACCCAGAGTCTATATGACAACAACTGATACTTGCATTTGTGTATTTTTTTTGTGTGTGTGTGATTTTCTTAGTACCTCTATCAGCAGAAGTCCAAATCATTTAACAAACGTTATGTGCTTGGTGAGAAGCTAACACCTTGGTGTTAATTACAGTGTTAATGCGGAATATATTATTGCTATTCATACAAGTTCTAGAGAGGCATAACAGATAGCACTAGTCAGCCATGAGCAGAACAGAGTAGCGCACACACTGAGTACTGTGACATCCATCAGCGCACTCGCGTTCATTACACGTTTCTGTATACTGTAGAGTGTACAGGCAGAGCTTAAGATAATTGGCAAATTATCTACCCCCTGGACAGCTCACCAGGCCGACGCAGGGCAGAGACACGCTGGCGGCAATGCAGCCTGTGTGTAAAAATTCTTCCTCATGATCCCGTGACCACTCTGTCACTATCTGTGCCCTAATATTTTTTCTGTGGCATCGGGAAAGAAGTTCATTGATGGGACTGTCTGGTCATTCAGTACATTTATTGACACGACGTTGCTGAGCTCTATATATATACTCACATATATATATGAGCTATATATATATATACACACACACATATACATATATACACACACACACACATATACATATACACACACACATATACATATCTAAATTACACTGTTCTCTACTCATTACACTAACACACACACACACACACACACACACACTCAAAATAG
>JBCNYG010000025.1:4535753-4549787 GCA_039654305.1 Porochilus rendahli
CCAAGTGTTGCAGTTTTTGGAAGCCCTTGGCCCAAAAAGGGGGGTGGAGTTTTGGGAAGAAAGGGAAAGGGGGAAAAAAAAAAAAAAAAAAAAAAAAAGGTAAAATAAATGTTCAACACCCCCACCCAATCGCATAAGAGCCAATACTGACGAGTCGCATGGCAGCTAAGCTTATTTGACAGGAAAATATATCAGAAAATGGTTACTTGGCTTCATACATTTAAAGGTAGATTAACATACTCTGTCATTTGAGCTGCTACATAACTGTTAACCTTATTTATAACTACACGTTTTTCTTTATACCACTGTCTCGGGTTATTGTCTAGCACTGGAATGTAGTTATTTTTGCCAAACCTGTAAGCGGGCTTAACATGCTATCTCGTAAAGCAGCCCATCCTGGGTTTAAATACTGGACCCAGCACTCATCTTACAAATTGACCCAAATTCGCTCATTCTTATTCCACATTTTAAAAGGGTAATGAAGTCATTTTCCCTTTTCGTTATTTCCCTTTTCAGTACCACTTGTTCCGGAAGCATTTTATTCATCGTGATAAATGACTGATCAGGACAAGTGTAGGAGCTAGCATGAGTGGTGGTGACACACAGGCCTAAAAACTATGTGACGTACAGTTGACCGGCCCAGAAGCAAAAGAGAACTTGACATGGCTTTGCTTTTGCTACTTTCCTTTTAATGACCTGAGATGCAAGTCAATACCTTTACCAAAGTGTCGCACTTAACAAGCATCCTAAGATAAATATGCACTGATTACATGATATGAGGGCGAGCAAATTCTACAAGCTGAAGAATGAGGAAACCCACAACATGACTTCCAAAATCTAATTTCACACTAAACGCTCGGTGATTAGACACTGCATACTCAACTGTGCCTGGAGAGCATGTGAACATGAATAATATTGGGTCAAAACAAACGTATATGTGATTGTTACATAGCATCGATTAGTATGACGACCAGTTTCCTTACAATGTGTATACTCCGACAGAGGCACACATGGTTTCTTCCATTATCTTCCACTGTGTGATTCATATGCTTGTGCTCCTAATAATAGTCCACAAATAATCATTCATGGTCATTTGATGAACAAATTGTGAGTAAGTGCCATTCACAGAGGACCGAATAGAGAACCCTGATGCACTCCCTGGCTCAATAAATCAGAAGAAATGGTTCACAGTAAAAGTTGACTCTCAGAAATGTACGAGTTGGTCGGATTAAGCGTATGATACATTTTGCTCAAAGCATAAAACTATGCTGATGGCACATTTCACGAAACATATGCTCAGCTTTGCAGAATCATCATTATTACGCTGTATTGCTTAACATGAAATGTTGGTGTTTATTATTTATCGGTGAGTACTTTCTTTGAAATATGATTCGCTTTGTGCCAAAACGTAATGTCTCCTTGCATGCTGGCAGCATGGACCAGTTCCTCTTTCAAACCTCCACACTTTCATGAAGTGCGAATTCAGGAGGACATGGCATTCCTTCTCAGAAGCTACTAAAATACTTGGATGTATCTTGACTGTACAAACCCTCTTCAGCGACCTGGCTTTAGGGTCATAGGCTTATAGGATGATCAGGTTGGAAATGTAGAGCGTGCAGACCTTCCGAGAAGTCCGCCTTATGAGTCTTTGTGGAGGTTCTCCTCCTGCACTTGGGAAAACAGTCAATTCCGATGTCCATTAGTCCATTGTCGGTCAGCGCTTGTCAGCACACAGCCAAGGTTCAACATGCGGTTTAACGTATAGATAACACGGGTTGCTCTTTTCTCAGAGGACGGTGGGACAAAGGTAGACAGGTCTGATATCGGACGATGGTCTGAAAGTTCAGCCTCCATTCTCTTTAGCAGCAAGGCGAAAAACATCATTTATACTAAGGGACAAGGCATACAGCAAATTTATAGATGGACAAAATACCACATGGGGAAACCAAAGTGATTTAAAAAAAAGCATATAAATTTGTGCTTCTTTAGTTGAACCTCATCATGGTCTGAACCATGATTAGTCTCAGAAGTTGTAGTCATTGTCCATGTCTTGATACGTAGGTAATATATCATATACAGGCAAAACTGTACAGGCTATCTTCTATTCAGCTCATTTAACCAGACAGCATGAGGTTTAGTGTCTCATTTTATTAAGCCTTCCTCATCGGAGAAATCTCCTTCCTACATCCTGCTTTTCCTTCACCAGAACTCCGGTTTCTGTGTAGGACCGTTCAGGGCTAAGACCCAAGTTGCTTTGAAGGGCGTTTCTGCCCTGATTTGCCCCGACCTTCTCTTCATCTGAAGAACCGCCATCATCTTTGGTAGCATAATTGACACTTTGGTGTGTCGGCAACACACAAAAAGGTGCAGAGGTAGGGTAGTGGGGGAAAACATGAAAAATATATATATAATAGACTGACGAGGTGGTTGATGCAGATATTAAGAATAGTATAAACGTGGATATGACTAGTATCCATGTTCAGAGACATATACAGAGAGATAGACTACAGAGACAGTGGTGGGTGCAATCAAAGGGGTGATCAAGCCAAGCATGGAGAAATATGACCAGGAAACGCAAGGGCGGTATAAATGATGAGGGGGGGGGGAGACGGGTGGAAGGAGAAGGGAAAGAACAGATCTGGGCAGTGTTGGTTGATGCCACAGGGGGGCGGTGGGGGCGAGGGTGTGAAGGGGTGGATCGTCCATCATCTGGAGAAGAGCAGGACGTAGAGGCACAGAGAGCTAACAAGCAACTTGGTCAGTGTAACAGGCTGAAGACGTCGGGCTGCTCCTGGAAGCACGGCTGGGGACAGAAAAAAATGGAGATTAGTGATTTCAGGCGGATCACTAAAAACCAAGTGCACCTCACCTCACTAATGTACACTTGTACTTTAGAAATACTGCTGTAATCATGAAGACAGTCTGGTCTGTTGGATCTCAATGAATCATGACTGCAATTGATTGATTTTGCCTGCCTCCTCGAACCAGTTTTTCTTCCTTTTCTTTTTTTTTTTTTTTAACCTCTGGCTTGTTTATTACGGCTTTACATCTCCAACTTGATTCTTCTGCGATGTCACTCCATGACTCTAGAGGTTTTCTAAGCAGGGCGAGTCAGCATGAAGCTGCGATTTAAAACAAGGCCCCGTGGGAGTGGTCAAGCCTTTGGCTGCGTTAATAAAGCAAAAATTTATCATCACAAATCCAAGCAAGGCATCAAGAGCAGCACAGATTACTGTACGGACGCAAACTTGCTTGTTTTGGCGATCCATGCGTTTCGAGAACGTCTTCCATGGGCATTCCAAGTAAACCAACACGAGTGGAGAAAATTCTCTCTCTTCGATGTCATGCATTCGTTCCTGAGCCAAAACGAAAATGAATTGTTTGGAAGAGAAACTACAGTCTGATAAAACAAAAATAAGCTGCTTGCACGCTCGCTCTGCCTTCGTGCTGACAGACACCTGCGCACTTGCTTGCGGTGTCTCCCTCTCACTCTCAACATCTTTGCAAAATTGAGACCTGATTTCTTTTGGGGCGGTAAATATTGACACAGTCAACAGCAAACTGACCATCGCAAAAGTTACGAAGTCATGTTGCATTAACTCTTACAACAGATTTCACACAAATTTTGCAATTTGACAAAAATTCAAAAAAATGTCAAAAATTGTTCCCTCTCACAATGTTAAAGAATCCTTAAAAAATTCCGGGATCTAGAATTGGATCCAGACTCTCTCATCATTTGTCATCATTTTCTGAACTGCTTAATCGTAATTAGGTTCGCGGGGAGGCCGGCGCCCATCTCAGCCAACCCTGCCGAGGGCAAAGTACGCCCCGGTCAGCTCGCCAGGCCATCGCAGGGCAGAAACACGTTGCTTCCAGAATGCTTTCAACAATTCCTGGATCCAGAACTCGATCCAGATCGTCCTCAAAAAGTGATGGAGATTTCCTTGTCCGAAGCCTCACCTCTGGTAAAAATGTCATGCCAATCCCCATACGCCAAACCGCGGTAAAACATCGCCTCCTTGTCAACGCACGTCCTTAGTAAACCCAGACAGACGTTTCTAACATTAGAGCGCTCGTGCATGCCGCAATCGTATATCTGGCCCCATGTCTCTTGTTAAATGTGCAATAAAAATAAAATTGAATTGAATTGATTATGTTGTTATGGGGATTTGACACTTTTGTTTTAAGCTGAAGACGGAAAAAAAAACCCATTTCTGTCTGAGCTTTACACAGAATACTTATTAGAGACGATTGATTTGAGCTTCTTTAGTTTTTTTTGATGCTCGTCGTGAGCAGTAGTCACAACGTCAGTGCATTTGTGAAGTGAGATATTTCGAAAGGTTTTGTTTTTTCTTCTGGTTCAGATTCAGACTGTGGACTCGACTCGACTTGAAATAATAAATAATCTGTCAGATAATATTATAACACATTGCTGGGATAAAAACAAGCACTTGCATGAGTCAGGGAGTGAAATATTGTTATTCTTTCCTGTGAAACACGATATTGTTGTCATAATGGGTCGGGGGGAAAAAATCCAAAGACATTTCCTAAGTTTATTGCTAATTGCCATGGCGAGCGCATATGTGGCACAGACAGCTCTGTTTCATTCCAGCATCGAGAAATTGGGAGTATTTACGGTTAGCCTTGTTCTGAGGTATTGACTCCGTTACACTGTTACTCGACAGGACGAAGCTAATATTTGCTCTCAGTGCTAGCTGGTCCCCGGATTTGTCTCCGTGCTGTGACTCTGTATAATTCGATCCTAGCCTGTTCAACATTACTCTGGATTCACCCGTGATACATCTGCGCGCCTGTTCTCCTCACCTGCGCCTGTCTTGACCTACTCGGTGAATTGTGTTTCTATAGATTACAGGTGAAACTCAAAAGATTTTAATATCATACAAAAAAAATATTACATATAGACTATTAGACTAATATTATTATTACTTGCAAAGTGAAATATTTCAAGCCTTTATTTCTTATAATTTTAATGATTATGACTTACAGCTTATGAAAACCCCAAATCTCACAAAATTAGAACATTTTGTCAAAAAGTTCAATATTGTAGGGTCAAAGTGTCGTACTGCAATCAGCTAATCAATCCCAAACACCTGTAAAGGGTTCCTGAGCCTTTAAATGGTCTCTCAGTCGGGTTCGGTAGAATCCACAATCACGGGGAAGCTGCTACTGCTGACCTGATGTACAGAAAACCATCACTGACCCCCTCCACAAGGAGGAAAAGCCTCAAACGGATTGGAAAGAAGTTGGATGTTGTCAAAGCGGGAAAAGTGTGGAAGAAATTCAGAAGTGTGGGCGAGCTTTTGGACCTGGGCTTCAAATACCGTACTCCTTGTGAAGGCGCTCCTGAACATCAAACAACCTCAGAAGCGTCAAACCCGGGCTAAAGAAAAAAGAACTGGTCTCTTGCTCAGTGGTCCTCTTTTCTGATGAGAGCAAATTTTGCATTGCTGACTTAATTTTCCAGCAGGACTTGGCCCCTGCCCACACTGCCAAAAGTACCAAATTCTGGTGGGTTTTTTTTTTTGGACTTCTCATTTTTATCCCTAATTTAGTCGTATCCAATTCTCACCCATCAACTTTTTGCCTTTCCTATCACATGACCACCACCAACCAGGGATTGGACGTACACATGCACATGCCCCCTCTGTGACATGCAATGCTACCGCCTGCATTTTTTCGAACAGCTGCGCATGCGTATTTAGGGGCCGTCTAACACACTCGGAGGGAAATCGCTATCCAAACCCTCGTATGAGTGACGCCCGTGATTGGCCGACGATCGCTGTGAGCGGCAGGGAAGTGAGCGTATGCCATCCCTCCCTCCCGTGGGACCTCGGCCAATTAGTTCCCATAGACTCCCGGTCACGGATGGCTGTGGCATCAATCCGGATTCGAACCTGCGATCTCCGGGTTGATAGTGGCGCACCCTGTCGATGCCTGACTCGGGAGCCCAGCAAAACCTGGTTTAATGACCGTGGGATTACTGTGCTGGACTGGCCAGCAAACTCGCCTGACCTGAACCCCGTAAGGCATTGCCAAGAGAAAGATGTGAACAGCGCTGAAGGCCGCTATTGAAGCATCCTGGACTTCCATAACACATCAGCAGTGCCACGGGCAGCTAGAATCCATGCCACTCCGCACTGACGCAGTAATTCATGCAAAAGGAGTGCAAACCCAGTACAGAGAACAAAAGCGTGATTATACTTTTCAGACAGATGACATTTCTAAATTTAAAATCATTTGTTTTGTTTTGTTTTCATGTAATAATTACATTTTCTGAGATTTTGGATTTGGGGTTTTCATGAGCTGTAAGCCCTAATCATCAAAATGATAAATAAAGCCTGGATATATTACACTTCGCATGTAAAGACTCTAGATAATATATTACTTTTATATTAGTTGAATTACTGAAATAAATGAACTTCTGCACAATATCCTAATTATTGGGGTTTCACCTGTAATTCGTTAAAAAAAATGGAAAGCTGTTTAATTCCCCAATCCACACAAACGACGCTAACGCTCGTGTATATTTTATATGAATTACGGAAATAAAAACAACAGTTAAGTGATGAGTTTCAGTTCAACTCTTCACCTTCTGGCTGTATACTGGACGGATATCTGTGCGGTGTTTTGTTTTAAACGACAGTAATATTAGGCTAACCCCCCCCCCCCCTTTTTTTTAAACCACACTTTCCAACACTATAACCATCAGCTTTCACGTATCAGTCCATTTCTTAGGCGGTACAGGAAGAGGAAAGAAGGTTTTTAAGTGCATGACGGTTCAAGGCTTGTTTTTTTGGAAAGGAAATGGGGAATAGTGAAAATGGTTTTGCATCGCTCCAATCAGGGCAGAGAATTAGAAGTGATGTCTCGGATGAAAGCAGAACCATGACCGCGTCGCACAGCAAGATGACAATTTAAAAAAAACAAAAAAAAAAACAACAATTTATATGAGAAACGTTCCACAAAACCTTTAGCTCTGCATGACAGACAAAGTAAACTCTGCTGTATTTTGGTACTGGAATGCAAGCTCTCTCTCTGTCTCTCCCTCTCTTTCTCCCTCTCTTTCTCCCTCCCTCTCTCTCTCTTTCTCTCTTCCTCTCTTTCTCTCTCCCTCTCTCTCTTTTTCTCTCTCATTCTCTTTCTCTCTCTCTCCCTCGCTCTCCCTTCCTTTCTCTCTCCCTCTCTTTCTCTCTCTCCCTCGCTCTCCCTTTCTTTCTCTCTCTCCCTCTCTTTCTCTCTCTCCCTCGCTCTCCCTTTCTTTCTCTCTCTCCCTCGCTCTCCCTTTCTTTCTCTCTCCCTCTCTTTCTCTCTCTCCCTCGCTCTCCCTTTTTTCATTTTCCCTCTCTCTCTCTTTCTCTCTCTCCCTCTTTCTCTCTGTCTCCCTCTCTCTCTCTGCCTCTTTCTCCCTCTCTCTCTCTCTGCCTCTTTCTCTCTTTCTCTCTCTCTGTCTCCCTCTCTCTTTGCCTTTTTCTTTCTTTCGCTCTCTCTCTCTTTCTCTCTCTTTCTCTCTCTTTCTCTCTCTGTCGCTTTCTCTCTCTCTCTCTCTCTCTCTCTCTCTCTCAAGCATGCATGCGGGCAAACACACACACGGAGGTGCATTATGCATACATGCCACCAACAAAATAGGTTTAATACATAAAGAGTAGCGTTCTTTTGAAGAGATCAATATTACTTATATAAAAGGTTTTCTCGAGCTGGCAGTAAATCAATACATTTTTAATAAAGTTCCTTATTCTTCCGTTTCACTGAAGTACAACAGAAGTGTCTGTCACTTCTCAAGGACCTTTGAAGGAGTTGGCAAGTTTTGAAGAGCTGGGTCAGGAACAACAGGTGTGTTTACTGGATGCATGCCGCGTACAGCGAACTACATGTGCACGCACGTCAGTATCCGGGCTGGAGATGTCCGATTTCATTACCATTTTCACAATAGCTGCTTAATTGAAGGAAAAACTACTTTAGTTTTTCATGTTCAAACGTGCGCTTTGATATTACGACCTGTAGCCTAATGATTAACGAGATCTTTACATTTCTCCATGTTGTGGTTCATTCTGAGCTGAACTATAAAGAGTTAACTATAATAAGTTCAATATTCAGTCAGCTCCAGGGTTACTAGTGAACTTAGGAAGTAAAGATATAAGGACATAATAGTAAAACTTAGAAGTAAAAAAAAAAAAAAATTCTACAAATAGCTTAAAAAAAAAAAAAAAAATTAAAAAAAAAAAAAAAGAAAAAAGTCTCCCAGATGATCCATACTGGGATTTTAAAACAGAGCACTATGGCTATATATGGCTTTTATGTAAGGTATTATTACCTTATATGCGAAAGGAAATATACACTGTTTGAAATATCCAAGTCTTCGATCAAACCCTTCTCCTCTTTTCTGTCACACGTAGGCGTAAGCACGAAATATACAAAAATAAAAAAAGGAACAACAAGAGATGTGAAGCACTATGAAACAGCACAAACTCAAGTAAACACTACACTAGAATCAGGATGGGGTTCAAAGCTGAAGCTCCAAACACACACACACACACACACACACACACACACACACACACACACACACGTGATGCTGCCACGGCTACCCATTATTTTTCATCTAAAAGAAAACAGAAAGAAGACAAGCCATCAGAGGCTCCTGATATGATAGCCAACAGTGGAGAGAACACCAGACACAAGCCTTACTTTTAGACAGAAGTGACACAGCAAATAAAAAAGAAAAAAAAAAACAAGGATAAAAGATCACAGAAAAATCAAACATAACGCAACAAAACAGAATAGAAAATGCTATCATAAAAAAACCCACAATAGAACAGAATAGAACGGTGTTTCTGTGTGGAGTTCTTCTCCCCATGCTTAGATGGGTTTCCTCTGGGTACGCCAGTTTCCTCCCTTAATCCTAAATGTCCAGCCTTAACCTCAGTAGGATTAAGCAGTTTGGTAAAAAATGAGTGAGTGATTGAGAATAGAATGAAATACAACAAAAGATCAAAGGGCAAAACATTATAAAACACAATGGAACAAGGTGAAACAGAACTTGTAAAAACATACTAAACTGGAACTTTCCTTGTCGCTGGCGAAGAAAAGGAACGTTTCAAGTATTTAACTTTTTTTTACTGCAAAGTAAAGACAGCTTGTTGGTCTAAGAATGCAGTGGGGGGGGGGGTTACAACACGTTGGGGAAACAAGACGCAGTGCATCAAGCTACGCGGGTGGCGTGAAAACACGACGAGTTAAACACAACTCGACTTTTCGTTCTCTTTAGCCTTCCATCCACCTGAAGGAGGACATCACGACAGGTACAGAGAGAGTCGGACCGCTGAAGGGGTATCTCTCGAAAAGGTAGTATTCTATAAATGCTGGTGAACTGGGGCGAAATAAATTATTCAAAAATGTGCACTTTTTGTTTTTTCCTTTTTTTTTGTTAAGATTTTTATTTATGAATTTATTTATATCGCGCATTGTTTGTTTTTTAGGGTCAGGGAATCATAAGGAACTTTTGGGGGCTTTTTGGTAAAATCAATTCATCACTATTCTCCAACAATTCTACTACACTAAACATATTGTTCATTTAAGTTCATTTAATTAATTCAACCGAGCACACCAACGTGTCCTGCTTGGAAAATCCTCTGGAATCCGCTCCACTTAACAAGAAATGAATAAAAAGAAAAAGAGCAAAAAGAAAGTACATTAGAACAGAACCAACAATAACAAAACCAAACAAAGCTAAATTCTGTAACACGCCCCCACACGCCCTTCCAGCGCTGCTTTTTTATGCTCAGAACACCACGGGAAAGGAAAGGAACGCCGGAATAAACTTGCCCTACACGGATGTCCATCTCTGATCGGTCCGCGGTCACCGACTTTATCGCGACCAATGAAAACAAACTCATCTGCTAAGAAAGCATTCCATCAATAACCCGAACGTTTATTGCTCCCCAGCCTCCTACACAGATTGCATTTAAGTGTTTAGATTGTACTGAACACTTTCTGGCATTCTTTGGATTAATAAATTAAACACAAAGTAAAATACATTTTTATCTAAAGAGGATGTTTGGGTTTTCCGATACTCACAAAGCACAATAAACAACGTCAAAAAGTCACTGTTGATAATTAAATTACATTTCATTACTTTAAACCAATAATTAACAAAAAATTTTTTTTATTGCTGCAAACACAGACAAAAGAATTTAACTTTCTGAACAATGAGGTTAAAATTGTTTTTTTTTTACCTCTGAGTGTATCTCCTTATTCAGCTTTAATATAAATCATGAAACACATTAAATGTAAAGAGCAGGAAGTGCAAAGCCTGTGATACGTGAAAGGGCGGATGGCTATTACTATTTATTTTCCTACAGTAGCTCACCCTGTTGTGATTCTCTTTTCATTTCTGTTTAGTTTAATATCTGCCTTTAATAACATCAATAGAGGGAGAGGGAGATAGAGGGAACACAGAGGACGTGTCTATGAGGAAAAATAAATAAATGGAGGGAGAGGTAGATAGAGGGACAGGTGGGTAGAGGTAAACAGAAGGAGAGGTGGATGAATGAAGAATAAATCAAGGGAAAGGTAGATAAAGGGGGATTAGACGGAGGTAGAAAGAGGGAGAATAGATGGAGATGTATACAGGGAAAATAGACCGAGGAAGAACACATGGGGGGAAAACAGACAGAAAGGCGGATAGGTGTAGAAAGGGGGAGAATGCATAAAGGGAGGATAGATTACGGAAGCGGACATAGTGGGAGAAGGAGAGAATAGTTGGAGAGGAAAATGGATAGAAGGAGAAAAAATGGAGATGTACGTAGAGGGAGGCAATAGCGGTTGGTAGAGAAAGGGAGAAAAGATAGAGGGAGAGGTAGGCAGTGGAAGAACAGATGAAGGGAGAGGCAAACAGAGGGAAAGAAATATAGATTTATATGGAGAGGAAGATCTGTGACGCTCTAATTTCGTCACCTGAACTTTAAGTGTTCGAAAAAGCGCAAGGTTGAGATTGCGATTTCGTGGCTTCTTTGTTTCCCGCCGAAGGTTGGGCGACATGTTCCTAACGGTAACGGGGTTCCATGTCAATGCAGTGTCAGGTGCCGGGTTAAAGATACCGTCAGAGAAGAAAGCAGGCGAAAGGTCGATGGCGAATATAGACAGAATGATGAACAACGCGTCTTCGATGTCAATACTGTACAAACACTTGGCTCCACAGGTACAAGCTGGGTATTGATTTGAAATTTCACATCATATGCAATGAGGGGGATGAGTGGAATGGATTGTTATACTGTATATTCCTCTCACGTGTCCAAGACCCACAGTGCAAACCAATCCAGGCAGGGCGGGGCAAGGCAGGGCGGGGCAAGGCGGGGCGCTACCGGGACCGCGCCACCCCAAAAAAACCCTCTCTGAGCGCCAAACTCAGTGAAAGTTGCGTTTTGATGCAAACTGGAAACAACGACGGTATTCTATACATTAGAACCTGACCTCGTCTTCTGGTTGGCGCATACTGCTTGGTGTTTTTTTTTTTTTCTGAAGCATTCAGAAGCAGTGGGAGCCTAAATGCATTACCTCCATCCCAGCGTATGATTTATACACGCCCCGTTTCTTTTAAATGTATTCCGGGTTGATTTAGGGTGATTCCAGCTCTACGGCTGCACTCGTGTCGGCGTAAGGAAACGTCTCCCAGCAGAGACGAGCTGAAGATCAATGAGTCCATACGCATACGCTGTCAGTTAAGCTCTTGAGGACATGGCACACGAGCGTTTAAATCTCATGCCCTGATTTATGTACATCCGCGTTCAAACCCCCCGCGATTCATCAGTATTACAGACGAAACACAAACATGTCTGAGGAGGTTGGACGCAGGACTTTAATCTATATCAGCCGTAACACCATCATGGAAAACCTCATGCGTATAACTTGAGTTAAGGTATAGATTTGAAAATGTTTTTTGGACTATATTATGAAGAAGTAAACAGCGTTATGGACGCAATATGTCCGTCATACACACTGTATACACTCACCACAGGCGACGGTTGGCTAATATACAGATTTGGGTACTGTGGTGGCTCGGTGGTTATGGGGCCAAGCTGACAATATCTGGGCCCCTGATCAAGGCCCTTAACTCTCGACTGCTCTGCTGTATGAATGAGATAAATTTAAGTCGCTCTGGATTCGGGCGGCTGCCAAATGCCAAAAATATAAATGTACTGCCTTAATGCTCAGATTCCTGCTGGCTGTGTTACTTTTTCTAATAAAATGTCTAAACATGTATATACATGTCACACGTCAAGTTCCTGCCAAAACAGCCAAAAAGCATCACGATACATAAATTAGCATTACAGCCATACAGCATGGCGGTGCATAAGAGCCAATCAGCAGAGCAGTACAAAACAGCCAATTAGCTTTGGGACGCGTAACAGCCAATAGGCTTTCAGATTGAATCAAACTGTTTGCTTGGGAATCAGAATCAAATCTAATTCGGGTACCCGTGCCCATACTAAACCCTATTTAAGAGTGTGTGCGCATGCACGCATATTAAAATTAAATATTGAATTATTTAAAATACCTAGTATCATTTATTATTAAAGAATTTTTAATAGTGACAATTCCACTGCTCTTCCAACATCAACGTACATTTACGCCGCCCTGGGAAACAACGGCACTCTGGATTGGTGCCTGCTCTCTTTTAGTATTTTCAAGGTGATTTTTTTCCTGTCACCGAGCCCGTACTTACTCTAGAGGAGTGTTTGTCCTCCACTTTGCCACTGGGTCTAAGTACACAAAGCAAAGGGACAGAGGCCCCAGCGCTGTGCCAGGCACGAGCTCTTCTAGCTTTCACTGGATTGGCTGGAACGCGCCCAGAGTGGTCTCAGAATAAGAAATCACTTCAAGGATGCGTCGTTCTTTTAGATTTTTTTCCCCATTAGTACCAGGCTTTGTGATGTTCACTTAAAGAGGAACCAAGTAGAAAAAAATCAAGATTTATTGTTCTTAAGTCTCCCTCTTCTTAAAATCCTGGTTTTGTTTATATAAAGCCTTAAAAACTAAATCCTACTTCACCTTGCTTACAATCTTTCTCTCAATCTTTCTATTTAAGGGCAAACAAATTCAACATTTGTGTACGAGGTATAGAAAATTTCAAGTATACATGTTTTTTTATTCAACAAATCATTTATGTCAGAATAATTTTTTTTAGTATATGCTACATGGGAATGGCGTAATCTGATTGGTTCCTTATCTTGGGATATTAGACATTATTCACCCCACAATCTCAGGATAATGCTAAAATCAATTAAACCAATAAAAGTCATATTTTGGTTTACTTTATTATGTTCCCATGTAGTACATACCAAAATAATTCTTCAGCTGTTATATAATTATATATTCTTATGCTACAATAATAAAAAAATAATGATATTACAATATGCATCATAATTATTATTGGTTATATTATTAAATATTATTGCTTGTACTATAATTTTTAACACAGTTTGATAGCATTACTTAGGAAGATAAGTGGCTCAGTGCCTGCTGTACCAACCTGTCTCGGGGGCCTTCTCTTGCTTGCACTTCCCTTTAGTGACGGAGACATCATCAATAGCGATGTCACCCTCAAACCCCTCACCACGGATGCCCTCAAACACCACCTGGAAGTAAATATCGAAAGTGATACAAAATATATGCTTCTATCATCATGGCCTCAACAGCAAAATGATAAGAATCAATAAGAATAAGAAATACTACTGGTCTTTGTAAACGCTAGCTTGCATTCCTGTATGGAAATAAAGCTTTTGTTAAATAAATATTTCATATAAAAAATTCTTATTTATTGAAATGACAAATCAGGCAAATCCTGACAAATGCAATCAAATGTTGGCTGAAATATTTTTATTTGATCACAAAAATTCTATGAATTTTTTTCATTCATTCATTCAGTTTCCGAACCGCTTAATCCTAATTAGGGTCGCGTGGAGGCTGGCGCCCATCTCAGCCGACTCTGGGCGAGGGCGGGGTACACCCTGGACA
>JBCNYG010000025.1:4606964-4618509 GCA_039654305.1 Porochilus rendahli
TTCTTTCTTTCTTTCTTTCTTTCTTTCTTTCTTTCTTTCTTTCTTTCTTTCTTTCTTTCTTTCTTTCTTTCTTTCACCAAAATATAAACACCAGAGCAAAGTTACATTGTTGGCAATAGTATACCCTACCATTATCCTTTCCCACAGGCGTCCATAAGCATGAGACCACCCATCCAGCTAATGCTGTATTTTTCCCTCAACGAGTTCTATTCCGCAAGCAATGTCAATTTCGGGGCACATTTCATCCCGAACGCGTATCTTGATTCCTGTCTACTTACCATTTTCCCCCCAATGCCGTGCTGGAGATAGCAGTGTTTTAATATCCACACGCTCCAACAGATGCTGGTAGGTAATGTGTCTTGTTTGAAGTCATCATACGAGAACTTCTGCCGTGCTCAATAAATCGCCCACCACTTGGGTGACTTATAAATCTAAAAACCCCCTTTTGCAATATCCGCGAGCTTTCAACTCCCTGACACCTCAGCAGCTTTCTGTCAACAAGCAGAAAGAATAAAAAAGATCAAAATAAGAGCGAAAGTGAGAGAGAGAGGGGGGGAGAGATACGCGATTGGAATAACTCCCCCAGAAAGCTGATAGCCTATATAGGCTTAGATTTACGTGGTGGACTCGTACAGACGCACGAACGCCCTAACGTGATTGAAATCAAGCCCAGACACTGAAGTTTTGGCGCGCACGAGCAAAACTGACCGGCAAAATCTCTCTCTCCCGCTTTCACTCGCCCCCTCTCTCCCTCTCTCTCTCTCTCCCACTCTGTGTGTGTGTGTGTGTGTGTGTGTGTGCATTCATCTCACCTGCATCTGGATATAAAAGGAAAAGAGAATGCACTGAGGTCAGAGGTGTATTTTGGCCTGCAGGTGTCAGTATGTGTGTGTGTGTGTGTGTGTGTGTGTGTGTGCGTGTGTGTGTGTGTGTGTGTGTGTGTGTGTGCGTGTGTGTGTGTGTGTGTGTGTGCGCACGCGTATAATGAATCGGGTACCTGAGATAAAGAAGGTGCAGGTCGAGGTGCCCACCCCGTTGCTGACCTTACACTCATAGGTGCCGTTGTTGGTGGGATCGAGGATGAAACGGTGCTGAGGGACATCCTGAGGATCCACGGGTGGGGTGCGGATTAGATTTGTGTTCCGATACCAGCGCGCGCTGGCTATGCTGTTGGGATTGGACTTGAGAACGACGCAGCGCAAAATAACAGTCTTGTAGTTGGGAGAGCGGATATCCTGGAAGACTGGCTCCACCACAGGGGGGTCTGGGAAGAAGAGGTTAATACATTTGGTGCAAACGCAGAATAAAGAACAGCTGCCCCTTACTGCTTCGGGTTTATTATCCAGTAATTTTATCTGAAATCATTTTCCGACAAACTTGAAGGTGTGATTCTGATTGGTCAGAGGGTGCTGATTCATTTGAAGTATACCCATTTTCATAAGTCATAACTGGAGCTTACTTTTGCTATTTTTATTTTTTTTTTGTAAAACATTAAGTTAAACGGCAAATGGTTGAAAAAAAATAAAAAAATTTTTAATAGCGTCATTACACACTTTCAAACCAACACTGATCACCCCCCCCCCCCATTACTGTATTTTTCCCATTTCCCAATTCATGTTTACGTCATGACTCCATGAAGGACTTTTCTCTGTATATAATAGTTTTTAATGAGGCATTCTAGAATTAGGTGAGCACAAGTTTGTTTTAGTTTATTAGTTTATAAAATAAATGCAGTTCTTAATTAAAGCATACTTTTAGGGCCGGGAGTAATCGCTCTTCTTCCTTTTAATCGGGTGTAATTAGCATGAAGGCGAGCGACTACATCAACGAGAAAGACTTCAGTACTAGCTGTAAATGTAATTGTACATAATCGGATTTTGAATGCGCTAGTGTTAGCAATTAATTCCCAGCAGCTCTATTTGAAAATAGCCACCGATGATGAAGAACTACAGCGAGAATGTGAATTAGAAGAACTCCAGTCATGAAATAGTAGATAATTATTTGATTAAAATGAAATGAACCGGGACCAAAGCTACGCACACATTGATTCTTGAGCCCACTTTTCATTACAAACGTGTTTACAAACTCCCAGAGATGTTCATATTTCCTCGGTGCATTCTCGCATGACTCATTCACCAACTTCACTGCCAGCTCTTACACTTGCTTCTTCCATAAACGCGATCCTCGTTTACAAGATGGCAAAGCCCCATGTGGGTACCAGCATGGTGGCAAACACTAAGTGGGAATTACGAGGTAAAGCCAACATTCGCTGTGGGTAGAGACGCCGGTGCCAGAGAAGCAAGTTTGCAGGGAACAGCGGAGACAGAGACAACGAGACGCATCGCTTCAAATCCGAATCAACTAATAAATGTCCTCACACATTTGTTTAGCTCTGACCTGGGGCAACAGAACATGATTAGATTTCAAGTAACAGGATTACAGAAACAGTTCTGGGACAGACCGGGTGTCTTGTTTTAGTGAACCTTGCCAGTTTTCTTTCGAGTGTAAAGAAACAAACTCGTTCATCCGTTCATTTTCTGAACCGCGTGATCCTAATTAGGGCGCCGGGAGGCTGGTGCCCATCTCAGCCGACTCTGGGCGAGGGCAGAGTACACCCACCCTGGACAGCTCGCCAGGCCGTCGTAGAGAAACAAACTCTTTTGTGAGTTACTAATATTACACCACGGTGATCTACTGTACGGGAGGTGCCTACAAATAAATATTAACTGGAAAATTACA
Source organism: Porochilus rendahli (assembly GCA_039654305.1). NCBI lineage: Eukaryota > Metazoa > Chordata > Actinopteri > Siluriformes > Plotosidae > Porochilus > Porochilus rendahli. The sequence continues at coordinate 4,609,704 of JBCNYG010000025.1, forward strand.
TTTTTAGTGTTTTTTAAATTTTTTAATTATACCTTCCAACTACAAAATCCGTGCAAGTTTCTTAAGTCCATTTTTAGTAAAAATTAAAGAAGTTAATTGTGATTTTCTTTTTTTGTTTGTTTGTTTTTTGAGATTAGAGAAGTTGTGCTTTTTAAAAGAAACTAATAATGAGACACGTCAAAATAATTACATAACTTCAGGATTAGAGCCTCCGTATGATGGCAACAACACAAATACTGCTAACTAACATGGGCTCAGCGGAGCAAGGAAACCGCAAAGTAGTAGATGTACCGAGCCATGGAGGAGAAGGAAAGACCGAAAGAGTGGATGATACTGTGTGTAATATTTAGGGAAAGATCGGATACGCTAATGGAAAGGAGCTGGTCGTGGTAATTACAGAGCTGCCGCTAATAAAAAAAAACGACAGCGATTTTTTTTTCTTTTGTGAATTGTTCGAATAGAATAAAATAAAGCAAACAAAAGTAAAACAGAGGGGATGTGTTACCCATAATCAGCGGATAAGTGGAAATGCGCAGCCCCGACTGGGTGAATCATACATTAAGATTATTAAAGAGGAAAACGCTGGCAATGAACTCAGTCCAATTCAAGTGAATCTGACTGTATCGGATCGAATATCATAACACTGATGGTACGTCATTTGTACTTTTCTCATGAGTAAGAGTGTGAAATAGGGCAGAGCCAGAATAAAAATTTGGGTATGTGTGAAACTGTAGGACAATGAGCACAATGATTACTGCAATAAGACAACCCATGCATAATCCACTTCATAAAGTACACTATGTATGTACCCAATATTAAGCCTACCAGTTTCCCAGCTTTGATGAATACGCCGTTCTGGTTTTTAATTATGGTATTTTACGGTGTCCTATACAGGGTGACCCAAATAACCTCCCACATTTCAAAGTTAAATGGGGGTGGGGGGGAAGTGGGGTTTTTTGGGTCACCCTGTACCTTTAGAACAGAAAGTATAACAAAAGCTCTTAATTTTTTCTTTTTTTTTAATCAATAAAGTCATTTTTAATGATGCTATTCTTCAGGTTCCTGCATCACCCTGTGTGTTTACTGCACAATAAAAACCAGCTCATTGTTTGTTCTCCCTTAAATAATTCTCCCATCTATAATGAAATTGATTTATTTTTTATTTTTTAATATACGTTGCTTTAGTCTGGCTCTAACATCGTGCGAGTCTTCTAAATTTTTCCCAAATCCTTCTGTCGGTGTTCATCCCTGCACATTACACTCACAGGGTGATGAGTTCTGCAAGACCAGGTTCGATACATAACCTGCATTAATAAGGCGGAGTAGATCGCTCTGGGCTAATAGCCTCGTGAGAAAAGCGCTGAAGAGCATTGAATGATACAGTGTTATCCTCGACGCTAATGAACTCAGAGCCTCTTTAGCTCGGGCTCTTAGGAAACACACTTTGAGCAGGCGTCATAATGGACACATTATTGAGAGCGTAAATGCATTAGCGCATGAGCCGCTTCCAGTAGGCTGCATTTAAATACAATAATAATAGGCATCCGTTCGGAGTGGTTTAATGGAATATGTGTTTGTGTGTAGTTGTGTGCATGTCTGTGTGTGTGTTAGTGTGCGGTTGTTGGACATGTCCCAAGGGAGCTCAGTCAAAGCGTTGTGTTAAAGCCCAGATTAACAGCACTTTAGAACAAGCTTCATCAAACCAGATCTAATCGCAGCATTTATTGTGATAAAACTCTGGAGTCTACACTGCTGTGGGTTTTTTTTTTATTGCATCTCACATCTTGTCATCAATTTATGTAATAGGTCTGTGTAAATGAAGGTAAGTAATGACTTTAATCAAATTATAAAGGCTTGAAAATCCAGTGTGAGAGGAGGATGGTGGGTGTTGTGGAAATGCAGTTTCTCGTCGAAGATGACAGTTTTAGTGCATGCACTACCCTAACCTAATACTTGGAGAGGAAAAAAAAAAAGCAGTTGCGTTGTGGCTTACAATCGTGCTGAGATCAGTGAGACAAGATAATAAATGTAATACACTGATCAGCCATTGCATTAAAACCATCTGCCTATTATGGTGTAGGTCCTGTTGGGGTCACCGGAATGGCTCTATCCGATCAAGGCATGGACTCGACACGGACCCTGAGGATACGCCGTGGTATCAGGCATCAAGCATTTCCCAGCACGTTCGGTAATTCTTCTAAGTTGCAAGGGTAGGAACTTCATGGTTTGGACTTGTTTGTCCAGTATGAGCTATACATAGGCTAGTTTTTGTCAAATAATTTCTAAACATTTCCTCTAAAAGAAGCTACTGGCATTAGAAAACATTGTGGTCTTAAAGGGGCCTTGATGATCTGCAACAATGTTTAGGTTAAATAGTACGTGTCAAACTAGCATCCACAGGAATTGAACGACCAAGGATGTCCCAGCAGAACCTCATTGGCCACAACTTCACACTGCTTCTTGTAGCTTGCCTTCTTATCAAAGTCCATCCTTTTGCCATCTCCTCAGCAAGAAACGGATATACATGCACTCAGATTGCTCTTATCAAAGTCCCTCAGATCGTTACTCTTGCCCATTTTTCCTGCTTGCAACACATCGGTTTCTATTATTTCCTCTACATTTTGGTGTTTTTAAAGTTATGGCTGAGAGGTGTAAATATTTGCTTCAGAGATAAACGGCAGTGAGTTCTAACGAATCATAATTTGAAATAATGTTGTGGATACTCACACTCCACATTGAGCTGCACCTGTGCAAGCCTGCGTTTGATGTTGAGGCCGTTGTATGGCGCCGTTTGGCATCGGTAAGGCCCCGCCATATCTCGTGTGACATTGGTAATGCGCAGGCGTCCGTCACGTGTTTCCGTCATCCATTCACCTGATGGCATGGGTGTGTCTTTGTTGGCCCGTGTCCAGAGAACTGGGGGGCGTGGTTTACCCTCAGCTAGGCATACCAACTCTGCAGTTCCACCTTCGCTCGCGTTGACCACATTTCCACCCACAGGTACACTCAGGACTGGAGGGATTACTAACAAAACATGAAACGAAAGAACAAATAGGAGATGGACGATGGACAACGCAAAAAGTCATTCATTCTTCATGTTTTAACTTCAGACCGGTCACGTGTTCAGGCATGGGTAAACCTTTAAACAAGAAACAAGACATGCTTCAAAATGGAGGTTTAACAGTCTATAAATGGAGTTGGGGACCATCCGAATCAAATTCTGGATCCGGGAATTTTTTCAAAGATTATTTAACATTGACAGATAGCAAGACTTCTGACATTTTGGTTCATACAGGAATTGCTGGGCTTGGCGGAGGTTTGTGCTCTCAGAGTGCTCTTGTTTTAAGTATGCCGACTCCAGGTTGAGCACGGGGCGGCAATCGACACACTATTCTTTAGCAGAATCATGCATATCAATGGCGCTGATGCTGATGGGGAAGAGTCGTTCTATTTCTTTTCAGAAGCGGTCTGTAACAGACATTCAGGGACGTGGCACGAATTGAGCGGAGAAAAAAATAACTGAGAGAGAGAAAGTGCGAGCGCGAATAGAGGAGACTGATCCTGGTAGGGAGCCCCAAAAAAAGCCCTACTAACACCCACAGAAGGTCAAAAGCGTGGAAAGGAGTAAGAACAAAGAAAGTGAGACGAAAGGTCTTTCCGAAGAAGAGAGAACAGGAGATTACAGGGGCTGCACAGGGAATTCCAGCATGCACAACCACTTCCCAAGGGAAAGACAGCACTGGAGTCTGCAAAATATTTTCTTTTTCCTGTTGGCATGGAGGTCTAACAAAGGATACTCCACGGCAGAACTAAACAAGCTCTCATTTCGGCACCATCTAAGGCAATATCTTCCCATCTGAAGAGACGTCCGAGACGCCGTGGTCATTTGAAATATGGTTGGATTCACCTGCAGGGTTTTGGCAAAGCTCATCGAGTTTAAGTGGCAACAACTCATGCGGCTGTCAACAGCGAGTCGGTGTGCTTAGTTTGATGGGGACGACGGGAATTTTTGATCGTCCGCTCCACATTTAAAGACATATTTAGGAGAATATTAAATTACCCTGTGCTTGAGTATGAAGCGTGAAAGATGGGCTTCTGATGTGATTGAAACTGACATTTGGTGCTAAGATTTTGCCAAAAATGCCTCACCATTACTGAACTGCACTAGATGTGAGATTCTAAACCTCAGAACTTTTCTAAACGTGTTGAAAATGGGACGCAGGTAGACGTGTACTCGAGTAGAAAGGCTTGTCGGAGCACTTCTGGTGGGTAAGTAAGGACAGCATCATACAAGGTCACCCACTCCTCTCTGCAAGGGAAGGCCACCAGCTATCTGAACTGATCAAAAGCTCTAGATGAAAATTTATTGTAGATTCGATCGGATTGAAAAATAAAATGGATCCTCTCAGATAAAAACATCCATCGCAACAGAAATCACAAAAGTAGCCCAATGCATCATGGGTGTAGAAATGGAGTGGGGTGGGGGGTGGCGGTGGGGGCAACCTTTGATGACAAATTAAAAATCAGAAATAAAAGCAAATACAGCCACACGCAGCGGCTAGCAGTTCTTACAAGTTACTTACTTACTGCTAAAGAGACCAAAGGTCAATTTCACCAGGTTTTGATAATCATTTGTTTGGAGAAGAAGCCAAAAATTCCAGGACTAGTCGACAAATATAGGTAAGTAAGAAAGAGGGAAAGGTCCAAATGGTCCAATGCCATTCCATACCTGTCCTGTAACAGAGAAAGGCAGAGAGAGCGAGATAGAAATTCCACACTCACCACTGCTTTGTGTGATATTAACTTCCACTCGGAGCTCGGGAACAGTACTGCCGGGGAAGTTGGCCACGCAGCTATAGGTCGCTTGATCTCGGAACTTCATGTCCACAATCTCCAGGCTGCTAGTTCCAGGGGGCATGTCCGGGTCAGTGCGCAGCACAATGAGGCTGTCTGAGGGGTACACAGGGGCGCCGTTCTTGTACCAGGTGTAGTTGACCTTATCCTGGGGCTGAGCATCCACGTGGCACGACAGCTTGAGGTCCCGACCCATCTGGATGCTCTCGCTGTCCTTGTTCGAATCCGGTGTGATCTGGAACGTCAGGTTCTTCATCGCTGTGCGGAGCCAAAGGAATCAGGAAAAGGGATTGGATGGTTTTGCATGCAAGCGTCGAGATGCCAGGTTCTCTCTGGCACTTTATATAACTTTATATAACGTGCGTTTGGGTAATTATTAAGATATCGCACAAGTGTGGAAATCTTTTGCCAAATAGTATTGTGACATACCATGATAAAACAAGACCCTTTATTTTTATTCATAGCCATCAACTTGTTGTTAATAGTTAAAAATTACCTGTTGACATTTATTCATGTTAGTTGCTTATCCCAACCTTTATGTCTAAGATTTATGGAACTGAACTTGCTAAACAGACCTGATGTTAATTATATATAGCTCAGTAAACAAGTCAGACACAGGACCGAAACGTTCGCTGACCTGCAGCCGCAAAAAAACAACATCAGGCTAAACCTCAAGCCATCTACAAATACTGAATGAAAAATACAGACAGTGTAGTGCACATACTTCTAACGATAAGGTTGACGTTTCTCCTGGCTGGGTTCCCCACATTGTTGACAGCGGTGCAGTTGTAAAACCCCGAGTCAGCCGGAGAGACGGAGCGCAGTGTAAGAGAACCACCACGGACGGTGGCAAGGCGTGGCAGGGGGCCGGGATATCTCGCCCATGTCACTGTGGGCGTTGGGAAACCAGCTGTAACCTCACACGACATGGTGACATCCTGGCCTGGGTCCACCACGTATGTCTCATTGACTGAGAGCTTCAAGGTTGGGGGAGCTAGAAGATGAGAGGACAGCTTATTTACACTTTCCATGACTACAACATAAACAATGTCAAGTGTGTACTCCTGTATTAGGGCTTTGCACATCATCTATCCTGGATACAACACAACTCTACGATGAGTCACTCTCTTCCCACAGGCATGTATATAATTAAGATGGCAACACTATTTGACTCAATTCAAAAGAGTGAAGGTTCACTGGGTAAACAGTTTGTGAAATCTAGAGAAATGAAGTGTGGGGAGGCATGTGGCATTAAACACAGCTTACTATGTCTATGTGTGTGTGTATATATATATATGATTGATTCTGATTGGTCAAGCAGCTGGTTCTGATTGGTCAAATTGATGTCAAGCTTTTTGTATGTAGAAGTTTATTTAGCATTTATAGAAGGAGTCGTTCATGTTAGCGCTGGTGAGGTAGTTTTTCTCCACAGGAGACTCTTCAATGACAAGCCATGCGTCCCCATTATAACCCCAAGAGAAGCGATCTATACTATACTGTAGCTGCTATAAAGTACGTGATAACACAAACTTAATTGACATTACACAGTAAATTAGCAAAATACCGTTGATAAATCCATTATCAAATAAAACACATGAATTCATCAGACTGCAATATAAAATATACAAAAACAACTGCTTAAAAAAATAAATAAATAAAAAACTTATAATGAAAAAAATATATATATTTGGGGGAATGTAGCCACAATACACCCCCCCCCCCCTCCCCGTGATTATTTTTCAATGACAGTATACCCATAGCATGTATTTATTTTCTATATTCATTGAGCCACAAATCATACTCATTTAACTTCAGTCAACGAGTCTCACAAGTCTTTCCAAAAAAAAAGGTCAAAAAGTGAAGTGGTAAAAAAGCAAAATGTAATTATTAAACAATTCAAACAATTTTATCATCAAGATTCTCTGAAAATGTTAAGAAAACAAGCATACATTCAATTTACTTAACCAAAAAACAAGAAAAGAAAAATTATAATACAATGTATTTTAGGGAAAGAAAAAATAGCAGGCAAGGAAAAACTGCATGAGGTCACATGAAACGTGCTTTTGAATGTGCCGTCACGTTTGGTTCAATAGAAACCATATTTAGTTGAAGCTCTTTTTATCTTGAGAACCTTTTCAAGCACATGAAAGAGTTCTTTTTTTTTCTTTTCTTTTTTTTTTTACGTTTGTTCACAAAATGGAGTAATGTAGGAAGGGAGAAGAGCAAAAAGGCCCATTTTTCAGAAAAAGTGGATTATGTCACCACCTGCAGCCAGATATTTAGGGTTACTTTATACATTATTAAAGTTATTTTATAAAAAAATGATGTGTTGATATAGTTGGGGGGGGGCATTAGGGGGCTTGGAACTCAATCATTTCCTCATTCGCTCAACGAGCTAATACAACCTTGTGCTAAAATTACTGGTTACGTTTAAGAATATTGTCAAAGTAAGTGAATAATCTTTGCTAAAGGAAATGGTTTCATTTCAAATGTTCCTGCTTCTGCTCTGTATCATTTCTACACAATCTTTCTTTGATAAGCCTAAATGATCACTTTAATGTTGACCTAGCGCATGATGCTATACTAGCTTGTAGCTTGGTCAGTTCAAGAGAAGGAAACACATCGCGGGCCTGGAAGAAAGCCAAACGTGTTACTCTTCCACTAAATGATATGTCTGCCTACATGAAACGATTACAACTGTGATATGCTGACCATCATAAAACTCTGCATGATTGAGTACCAAGACATCAGAAATATACTTCCGAGGCTGACTTAGAACTTAATTTTATAGCTGTACTCCATCACCGGGCAGAGCCATCAGAAATGTCATCAGAAAATGAAGAAAGATGACAGATGACCAAAGATAAACAAAAGGGAACAAGAAGAAGACAGCAGCCATTATTTATTTACCGTGTGTACCGTCATCAAATCCGATACAAAAATGAGTGTATGCAAAATTTCTAAATCAATTTCGGTACCAAGACGTATCATGCAGCAAGGATAATAGGTTGAAAATGCATCAGAATCTTAAATAAAGTGAAATATGTATCTCAAATGTACCTCAAGCACGCAATTCAAAACACTTTTGCAGGGATTGTCCTGGCCTAAAATGCTAAATTTCAGTGGTGTAGTGGTTAGCACATGTATCTCACATCATCAAGTCCTGGGTTCGAGTCCAGGGCTCAGTGAGGGTCTTTGTGTTGACGCGTTGCTTGCGTAACTTTCACATGAAGACCTTTTATTGAAGCCCGCATTCCCTGCTGCCTGAACTAGAGCATCGTATCTGTAGCTAGTTTTATGCTGCCTTCTGAAATCGTAGCTCGACATACAAACAGATCAACTTACTATTTCCCTATTTATAGTTTAGGTCCATTTTTTTTAAACTTTGTACATCTTTTCCTATCAGAGTCAGCGGCATGCAGGACCTTTCACGTTGTGACCTCAACATGTTGGGACTCAATCAAGCATGTCAGAGTTACACCAGCTGAGGGCTGAGGTCAGTCAGTCGTAGTCAAGTCACGAAACAGAAATGTGTTCAAGCACACATCATTCCACGTACCAAGATTTAAACTATTCACCCCATTATAAACTATTTTGTTTTATAATGGCAAATTGGTGTATATGAGGGCATGACAGAGATACTGGGGTTAAAAAAAGACGAAGGGATGTATAATTAGCACACCCACCAATCAGCAAGAAGATCCTGGGCTTGATTCCTGGCCTTGGGCATTTCTGTGTGGAGTTTGCATGTTCTGCTCATGCTTGTGTGGGTTTTCTCTGGGGGCAGATCAGCCCCATGTACCCCAGTCCCTATGCTCTCCAGTTCCTATGTTTCCCAGTCTCTATGTTCCACAGACCCAATGCACCCCAGTCCGTATGTTCCACAGACCCAATGCACCCCAGTCCGTATGTTCCACAGACCCAATGCACCCCAGTCCGTATGTTCCACAGA
>JBCNYG010000025.1:4662494-4682823 GCA_039654305.1 Porochilus rendahli
GGCGTTTCTGTGTGGAGTTTGCATGTTCTCCCCTTGCTTGCGTGGGTTTCCTCCGGGTACTCCGGTTTCCTCCCACAACCCAAAAACATGCCCAGTAGGTTAACTGGCTGTTCCAAATCACCCCTAGGTGTGAGCGTGAGTGCGAATGGTTGCGTGACTGATGGCCCTGCGATGGTCTGGTGAGCTGTCCAGGGTGTACCCCGCCCTCGCCCAGAGTTGGCTGAGAGTTGGCACCAGCCTCCCCGCGACCATAATTAGGAATAAGCGGTTTGGAAAATGAACGAGTGTAGAATGGACTGAAAGAGAAACACCCTGATTCCACCTTGACATCACCTTAAGCACCGGTTAGCGTTGCCTGGCCCATGGATTACCGTAGAAATACTCGGGGTTCTGGCCTCACGGTAGCAATAAGAAGGCAGGATCATTCCCTAGAAGTGCCAGCAGAAATGGTAATAGTCTTGGCTCACCCTTGCACCCAACAAGCTATGGCTCGATAGTGTGGAAAGCAGCTATTGTATTTTCGTAAGCTTGGAATGACCCCTTTATATCTACACAGAGAGTTGGTCCTCTGCCCGACCTGGCCCCTTACTACGATAGACCAGAACAGACAAAACCATAGATCAACCATAGAATCAACTGAAAGCTCCACCGGGGACTTTCTCGTTTAATCCCCATCTCTTTAGCAACACTGAAATCTACACTTTGTATATGAGTGACTAAGAACATAAAGAAAGTCCCAGGCAGATAAGAATTTCAGCTAGATCCCTTGTTTTCACGCCCTGCGATGAACTGGTGTCCCACTGGGTGTGACTTCTTGTTAGGCACCCAGTGGTCACTGAACTTCTGCCACCCTGAGCAGCTCTTACTCTCTTACTCAATGACTGATCGAAAGCTCTAATTCACTTAACTGTTGGTAGAAGTGGCTCTACTTTTCTATGCACAGCAAAATCTTAATAACAGCAATACACACCACAAAGAAGCTTTACAGAGATCTGGGCATTGAGATGAACTGGACACAAACCTGGCCTCTTCTGGGTGACTGCATAGTGGTGTAAAAAAATAGATTACACTATACAGGTGTAAAAGCGTATAGAGAAATATTGTCTGGAATGTACTGGCTCGATCAGGAGTCTACCGCTTCTTATTATGGCACTGTATGACCAGTACTGTTTTCCTTTGGATACAGACTTCAGCCACAGCCAGAATCATAGTCCGTTTTTCTTTCCATCTTCCGATCAGTGGGTTCCTTTGAACCTGACAGCGTGAGCAAGTGCAAGCATGCGTCCTCAATGGTAGCAAACAGCACTCGCACAGCGTACTGACCACAAGCTGACCACAAGCAAGCCAAGGCAGAAAATACCATCCTCTACTGCACTTTTCCCCTTTAGTCGGAGCTAATTAATCTTACCGGACGCACGACCCTCAAATACCTGCTTCCCTGCTCACATACCGTTACACTTCCCTTCTTCCAGCTTAACAAACGCAATTACGAGGCTTCCTTTTCCCTGAAATGCTGTCAAGACTGTCTCTCCAGGCTAAAGGTCAGGCTCTGGAAAGTATAAAGGAAAGGATCTTTCCGGAACCATCTCCAGCTCACATTTGATAACTGAATAAGTCAGTGCTGGCACAGGCCATGGAAAACATGATGACAAACCCCAAATATAGTCCTCACCGCCCGAATTGTCAGTCCCAGGGCTCATACATTCAAGATGTAGTTGTTTGTTTTGCATTTTCCGGGTTACGTCCCGGTGTCCACGCAACCCACATCTGACCCACCTGAAAACTGCTGGGTTTGGTTTCGAATAAGATGCGACTGTACCATGTGTAAAAGATAGTCTGCAATACAAATAATACAAAATGTCAAGTGCCGGCGTTGTTGCTGTTGTGGAAAAAACCTCTGTCTTGTCTGGTGTCCCACCAGTGTGTCAAGTAACTACACACCCTGTGACATCACCAACTGACTGACTTACACATTCTGTTATGATGTCACAGAGAGGGGCGCTACCATCCTGGGACATTCCACCTGCGGAGCTTTACACACTACCATTGTTTTTTTTAAATCGTGCTAGCATTCTCGAATAGGAAACGCTAAGTACGGATTATAGCACAACGGTGTGCGCTTTTACAGAAAAATAGAATAATCACCGGTGCGGTGGGATGGCCCAGGGTGTGAAGTGAAACAGGTTAGTGCCGTCAGAAAATGAGCACTGCATCGTGTGCTGATCAGAAATAACAACCGCATGCAACAACTGCATAAGTGGCCAAGACCTCGACCATACGATCGGTGCACATCATAAAAGTATTAGTAGCACACTTGATGTAGGTGTACTTCATAGTGTGAGTGCACTTGTGCGAGCAAATTATCAGCAATCAGTTGAGACGCTTTTAAATGTCCAGGGTTATTTCTATAGCGAATGAATGAAGCATGTCTGTGCCAGGCTCCATTTGCTTTCTACAGGAATAGTCCTGAAACTCTTTGATCGCATCTCCTCCATCACTGCAAGCATTCCCTCACTATCCCCATCCTTCTTGACCCGAAAGAAAACACACAGCCCATCGTGCCACATACAAAGCACAAATCCCCCTGTCCTTAAGACTTTTAAATCGTATTTCGCTAAACTTAAAAGACTTGAGCCATACATTAGACACAAGTTCCTGAACTTCATGAAAGGTGTCAAACGGTACTAGCGCAAAACCGCAAGGCAAGCAAAGAAACCTGACAAGTCGTGCCAGGCTCCAGCGATACGAAGCGTTTACATTAAATCGCCAGCAATGTGCTCTGGATACACAGCAGCAGCTGCCACACTTGCAAGCACATCCACCTCCACACACACACACACGAGAAACGAGAGCTCTATTCTTGCAGCAGCCGGAATGACGTGCCGTGCTCCCTCAAAGCACGGCACGTAGAGGGGACAGTGTCTCGGGTGTCTGGCTCCTTTGTGGGGAGTTCTTCTCAAAATAATTCCAAGGTCACTTCTTTTGGCACTGTGGGTCTCACATGAGCACAGTGCTAATTAGCCACGACGTGGGGGGGGGTGTAAAAGCTCAGCCCAGAATATTCTTTCAACTTGCAAATGGAAGGCGTTTCCAGTGCTATATACACACTCGCTTCAGTAAGAACACATGCTTGCCTGTTCATCTGTGCAATCTTACCATCAGCATGCAATCCTACCAAATAGTATCTCTAAAATAGTATCTCGACTCAAACATGATCATTGAAGAAAACATGTAAGCTTGACGGCAGGATTGGCTGATGAGAGCAGTCGGTGGACAACCAGTTCAACATAAAGGCCCCGGTAGCTAAAATAACCACGGTGAGGAGAAAAGCAATCTTCAGATGCTCAGCTTTTGGTGAACTGGAATAGCCTTAGATTAGCTAACAGAAGAAGCCTTTATTGGCAGCACGGTGAAGTACTTTTCTTCACATATCCCAGTTTGTTGGGGTCAGAGCGCAGGGTGATCCCTACGCCTGGAGGAGACAGGGTTAAGGGCCTTATTCAAGGGCCCACCAGAGGCAGCTTGGTGGAACTAGAGCTTGGACCCCCAACTTTCTGATCCGTAACCCACAGCATTATCCACTGAGCCACCGCTTCCACAACATGATCCACCTCAAGCTGTGTGATGTCTCTTCTGGAATACTTATCTGCTGAAACACTATTTCGGTTCCTGTCGCAGGTCTATCAAAGCAGTTTACAAACTGACCTCTCTTCCGCAACAGCCCTGCAGAACTGCCATTGTAGGTGTGTTTTTCAAGCCATTTTGCTTGAACTTAGCAGACTGCCGCGAGCGGAAAATCCCAGGAGATCGGCAGTTTCTGAAACTCGCAAACCAGCCCATCTGGCAACAACGATCAACGACCACACCAAGATAGACGTTTCCTTCTCAACTGATAACATCAACATTGTTCGCTTGGGTGGTAATTTGTATATACACTATATGTGAGCTTTATTTTTTGATTATCAGAGGATAATTTGATTTCATTTTATTTCCTGAACCTCTTTACCCTTTATTAGGGTGGAGGAAAGGTTGGAGCCCATCCCAGCTGACTCCAGGACAAAGTCGGGTACACTTGAACAGCTTGTGAGAAAAACATATACTATCGTTCCTGGTTTTTGCAATAAAATGACGTTTGATTAAACACTATTGTATACATGACTCACTGTACAGGGAAGACAATCTTCACTTAGAGTCAACTAAAAAGAACAGGAATTAAATCACTAACCACAAAAATACTGTTGAAATAAAGAGGAAAAAAAAGAAAACGTTAAAAATTTTACAAGAATTTACCAATTCATTGCATCGGTGTCAATAATATTAAACCCACTAAATTCCTGGCTAGTTCGTCTTCATGTTAAATTTCATTATAGTATGCCTTCATATGTTGAACCGAATGTATTTATCGCATGTTATTTATTTCATTTCTGTTGCCGTCTATATAATAAAATAAATATCATGAAAAATAAATATAAATGACCCATTAATTCTAAACTATAATCTCTTGATCTCACACACCCTCCCTTATTGTGCGGGTTTGGGGGAAAAGCCTGCGCGACTAGCTGCAGCCTTGAAAGGTCCAATTTTAAAAGCAATCAATTTCTCGTTATAATCCACTGCTACACTTCTCCATCTCACTTAGGATGAAAATTAGGGACAAAGGGGCTGTAGCCACACTCTGCATAGTCAATATACATCAATAAACGACAAATTTACATCCAATTAGAGACTTAGCTTTTCGTGACTAAGCACGCGTGCAGTTCTGCACACCAGCGGAACCATACTGTCTGCTTAATGTTATATAATATATGTTAAGATAGAGTAAAACATTTTTATATAAAATTAACTACATTCTTCATCACAAAAAAAATCATAGTCTGATATTTAAAATTAAACGTTCGCATATTAATAATGCATGTGTGTATACTTATTATTATGCTATAAATGTGTTATAAAGGCTACATAGGTATATTATCTTATAAGGACATACGTGTGGCACAAATTACTGATGAGACTTTGCTGCATGGCTAATTAACTGTGACATTAAGACATTTCTCCAAATGAAAAATAACACCCAGCCAGTGGCTGATTACTAGAATAGCAGTGTTATATATGTGATGAATTTGACATTCAAGCACACCAAAACGAATGGAGTTGAATCAAAAATCAGCTCTTCACATTAGTTTTAGATCGAGAGTAAGCCATTGTGGGTATTATGTCACCTGTAACTTGAAAAAAAAAAATGGACCTTTCACAACTCATAATAAAAAATAATAATAATTTTAAAAAATAATTTTTTAAAGTAAAAAAAAAAAAAGCAGACGTGCAGGAAACATTTGAATAGGAAAAAAAATACCATCTCGGTGTATTCTTATCAGAAAAAAAGCAAAACTTCAAAATTATTCAGTTCCTTTTTTGCGTATTCATCTTTGGTCTTGTTATAAATTTAAATCTGCATAACGGAATGGCAGAAGGAAAGAATGTGATAAACTTTTCTTTTCAGAGGATGCAAGGTAAGCCTATCACCTTGACCATGCAGCTTCCAAATTATCTTAGTTGAAGTTAATAGCTAGCAAGACAGCAGTGTTCAAAGACACTTACTTCAAGCCAATTTCACACACAGACTCAAAAGGACAATCTTTAAGGATGGCAGCAGCTCCTTCCCATTTATAGGCAGTAATAAAAACCCATGACAGCTCAGACAAAAGCCATCCACAGTGCTGAGCTGTGCTGCTATATACCTCTTCAATTGGAGACTTGCTGAAATGTCAAGACGTACACGTTAAACGAAAATGCACAGCCAATAAAGCGAACACCACATGCAGAACAATGGCCGTGTTCTAGGAACTCTTGCATTCAGAATTGCTTCCTTAATTTCTCCATTACTTTCCCCGAGTTGTTGATTCTGCCCAATGGACTAAACTTGCAAACGTAGGCGACCTGGCCGAGAATGCCCAAGGTTACATTTCAACAGTTAAAGAAGCACTGGCTGGTGGGAGCCAACATCTTGCCAACCATCATGAGTCTGTGGCCCAGTAAATGTAGAGACCAGTTGCGGGCCAAAGCATCCTGTCCCAAAGGCCTTTCCAGATCTGTCAGGGAGAACCAAATCTACACATACCTACCGAACCCTCTTCAAGTTCTGTACTAACCCGAAGTTGTGCCACACCACTCCTTTGGGAACTTCTTGGTCCACCACACTATTGGCAGCCTTGATGGATAACTTGTTACGTCAACACAGAACTTGTTTTGGAACGTATGGTCCACTCTGAACTACATGTATACTGGGGGGCACCTGCTCCCGGTTCCACTGTCACTTTCTTGTGATCTTCACTTACGAGTTTGTAATTGAACTGTATGAGTGTTTTACACTAGGCTTGGTATCCTCCCACCTCCCAATATTAAATTGCCCCTGGTTGTGAACGTACATGTGCACCAAGCCCTATAACGGACTGGAGTCCTATACTCCACCCAGCGTACCTACGGTTCTGGGGATAACAAGCCTCTGACTGGGACACTGCAATAACTAATAATAATTGAATGAATATTTATATTTGATGATACATAATTATTACCATGGTGATATTTTGTCCTTCCTTGGAAAATTAAGAATAACCTTGCATAGCCTGAATCATCACCTGAGTCATATGAATCGCACGAATATTTATATAAATTTTGTATATTAAACACACTGTGAGAACATTCTTTAGACATCTAATAACATGATATATCTATAAATTAAAAACTGTTTCTCGGAAGTTCTTAGCAAGTGATAAGAATAATGTTATTTAAGTCCTGATCCTTGGACTGTCTTAAGACCAAAGCATGCCCCTTATCCCTCAACCGCTCAGCCACATGCTTGGATTGTACCCTGCTCGCATAAAAGGGAATAAATGAATATATTATAATATAAATATAAATGGAAATGGAGCTCAAAGGTTAAAGTTCTGTGCAAGTTTCTCCCTCAGCTCTGCAACAGAGTTACTACTAGGTCCTTAATACCGCATATATTTCAGCCTTGATTGCATGATGTCACGCTTGTACATTTTAAAATGAATAAACATACAGAACATTAAAATGGCATATTTGCAAATTATTTACTTCGAATACACTGCGGTACAAAGTTATATGCCGGAATAAGTTGAGGTTTTTAATCATACAAACGATTCCGACTTCCAAAAAGTGTCCAATCTTGGCAATTTCTCTGCGTTTAGACAAATTCAGAGGTTTAATAGTACGACTGCAGTGTAAACATCATTTTCTTTTCAATAAGCCTTGCTTATGAAAGCTTGCTTCGCTGCTGCAAGGATAGTTTGGAGAGTGGAGGGTGTGTGATATGGCTCAAGACAAAGCTCAGTTACTGTTACCATTCGGCAATCGCCGGTGCACAGCTCCCTCGAGTTATCGGTGGCAGGATTGAGCAAATCATTAAGACAACTCGGGTAATTTATTCGTAATCTGAAAACTAGATGGGTTAAATACTTACCTCTTCCCCCTCGCCGCCATTGTTTACCTTCCTTGTAAACTGTCGTTAGAAAAGAAACATGGTCCCAAACATGGCGTATTGCACCTTTGTTCTGAACAATTTCAGTCCTTACAACTTCCATCCATAATCCATGATATAATCCAAGTCCAGTAAAAGAATTGCAAAACAAAATTACTTTGACACCATGAACGCTGATTACCCGAAAACAGGGTTACGTTGTCTACGAAGATAGATGTGCAAAGCACATGGTCATCGAGAGCTGCAACGGAGACTCCAACAATTTATCCCAAATATAATTGATGAAAAAACAAAAAAATGATACATGCTTTGAAAAACAGTGACTATTTTAACCATTACAGAGGAACGAAGCATGCTCCGACTAGAGCCAAGCACTGTGGAGCCAACAACGTGTCTTTAAACTCATCCATGGTAAAGTGATTTAACCATTTTTAAAGAGTGATAATGAAGATGCACCAAGTGACCATGACAGCTGAAGATCCATCATTTTACATTCATTATCCACAAAAAGAGATATACTCTTTAATCCCTGGACCGTAGACCAATTAGATCACGCCATTCCTGTGCAGCATGCAGTGATACAGTTGGTATTAGAGACAGCGAGTTGCTTTTTCACATCTTGATAATGACTGTTTCCTTTCCAACAGTAACACCAGTTGGCAGGCACAGGGTTCAAAACAGCGTTCTAGTAAATGCCAGAAGTGCACAAGGTTGTTGAACTTATAGTTCTCTCTGACAGAGAGGGAGGGGGGGGAGAGAGAGAGAGAGAGAGAGAGAGAGAGAGAGATGGTAAATCAAGGACAAAGGGAAATGACAGAAAGAAGCGTTTATGAATGGCCTTCAATTTAATTGAGGCTTCAACCACAAAGAACAAAAGAAACAATGGCGTAATGAATGAGAGAGATCCTGAATCATTTAAATTCTTCTCAGGCACACATTCACAATATTGTCTTTGCTTGAGACAAACATTCTGAGACTACGAAATTAGGAACGCGAGCCAAAGAAATAAATAAAAACATCGTTCGCTACGTGCTCTCTACCCAAAACCTATTTCCACACATATCCTTATAAGAAAGTTTAGGAATATTATGATAACCAATAAGGTTATCAGTGCTAACAATCCGTACTGGGTGGCTTCGAGTTCCACAGAAGAGCCAGCCCCCAATTTCAACGAGGCTTTGTTCTGCTGGAACGCCTAGAGATATTTATTAGGAGCATATGAAATTTTCATACAGTGTAAAACATTCCCTTTCATCCTGCAGCCCGAGCCGAGGCCCGGGCAGGAAGCAGCGTCGGAAAGCTCCACAGGAGGAGAGCTGTGAGGATGAAAGGAAGGAGACGAGGAGAAGTCTGGGCCGTGCCTTTGGGTGACATCAGCTAAAACAAGGGCGCCACCTACAACCAGTACGTTATCTATCACCGGTAACTCGGATGACGTAGATTTTCATTTTTCCCTGTTAGAGACGAGCGCCCTCTAACTTTACTGGCACAATCATGCAATTGTCCAGTCATGTGGAAGCAGCATGTAAGATCATTCAATGCTTCAGTTAATGGAAGTTAATTCAGGACATGTGACCTCACCGACTTTATGATGGTTGATGTTCCCATATGATGCACGTCAGAAACTGGTCATGTTTATTATTTTTATGCACAACAGACCCCATGATTTATACAAAATGGTGCGAAAAACAAAAAACAGTCCAGTACGTGGTAGTTCTGTGGGCAAAAATGGCTTGCTACTACAAGAGGTTGGAGAAGAATGGCTAGACCAGAAAATGGTTTACTGCTTTTTTCCTCAGTTTCATTCATTCATTCATCTTCAGCTTGTTTCTGGGTCAGAGCAGTGGGGTCCAGACGTCCCTCTCCCCAGCCACTTCCTCCAGCACTTCCAGAGTGACGCCAAGGCGTTCCAAGACCAGCCGAGAGACCTAGTTCCTCCAGCGTGTTCTGGGCCGACCCCGGGGTCTCTTCCCGGTCGGGCATGCCCGAAACACCACACCAGGGAGGCGTTCGGTAGGCATTCTAATCAGAATCTTATCTTCACTTTATTTAAAGTCAATAATAATTATTATGTTGGGAGAAAATACAACGCATAAAATAAATAATGTACTATTACCACTGCCAAAGAGATTATATTTTACCCTTGGATTGTATGTCTGTTTGCTAGAAGGATTACGCAAAACGTTATAGGTGTACTTTCAATAAATTTCCACAAGAGTCGAGACTTTGGATAAGGAAGGCTGTTTTCAGATGATCCGGAACACTTTTTGACACTCCGCTTCATACGGGTAATTTCAGGGCTTGGTGGAGGTTTGCGCTCTCTTGGTTAGAACCAGGATAGATCGGTCATCGTTTGTTTAAAAAAAACGATTTGTTAATTTCTTGTAATTATTTTTTGACACATTGACTAGAGCATTGACTGTTTTGGAAATGACACCAGCAAAAAACAGTAAATAAAGCTTATTTAAGTTGCATGACTTGCATCAACAGTAAAACGAATGATTATAAACCCAATCAAATTTACAAAAGTTGGTGCAAATGTCCAAAAGAATCCAACACGGATCATAAATAAGTGCAGAAAACCATACTGGAGTAGGACTGAGAGCATCAGCTCACACAAATCATTCGAATTTTAAGAACGTCTGATTAAACAGACGCCGTCCGCCACGCCCGCTCTCTTTGCACTAATTATTGCTAAAAACCTGCGGTACTCATCACCCTCTCTCAGTTATCTTTTGATCTTCAAGTCATCAGTGTTTCTTTTCCTTCCTTACGCCGCCTTGCTCTCTTCCAGCTTTCATAAGCACTAAATACGGCGCGGCTTCAGGTTCTATTAGTTGAACAAACATGACACATAACCATCCAAAAATGCTTTCATGGATTCGGGTCTGCCAAATAACTCTCAAGGTTCTAATATCGTGTGCTTGTTTGTTGTCCTTGAATGTGTGAATGCGCGAGCACCCGTGTAAAGCTCCAGACTGATCTCCAGCTCATTCTCATTCCCGTCCAGTGCCTCTGCTCCGTGCCCAGTACAAGGGGTTCATTGTGGGGACTGGTGGGGCCATGTTTTTAGGGACACACTTACCTCTCCTCCTCTACTTGATTCAGCTGCCCTCACAAACACCATTAAACCAACCAAGTCTAACAGCCATACAGAATAAATACACCACAGCTACACCCCGTCTCTCGCACCAATTCTAAACTCTACTCCACCAAGGATTTCAGCAGATACCATCACGTAAAAAGGGGGGAACGGAAATGAGCTACTTAATTGCTACGTGAAATCAAGTGGAATGTGTGACAACCTAAATACGTTGCTGAAAAAGAGTCTTTCCCAGCCAGGAAGTGGGTCCAATACTGGATTGTCTCTGGGTTCCATAGTGGCCCAATGTCAACTGCCTACACATGTATGTGAGCCCAACCGGAGATATGCCTGGACTACATGGGAACCAAGTAGGCATGGGAGCACAATGGGCATCTTAACCGGTGCCCACTTGTGTCAGCTTAATGCGTCCCACTTTGGCAAATACAGACGGTCCCCTCATATGGATTTTAGTCGGGTTACTAATGGGAAACGGATTCATGAGGCCACTATGGAACATGTGGACAATCCCATATGGGACCCGTTTTACAGCCCACTAACTACCCACATGGATCCAACCAAGTGCTGGCTAGATTGCCATCAACTATAAACCATCTATATCGTTCTCAAACCAAAAAATATACCAAATATTTCAATGAATTTGTTAAAATTTTAAAAGTTGAAATTGGTATCAAGTAAAATTAAATTCAAACGTCCACTGCCGCTTTTCTCCAAGCAGTATCATGTACAGAAACACAGCTGAGAAGCATCCCATGTGGTCTTGACACAATACGTCTGGGCATGAATTCAGTCTCAGTCACGGTATCAGCTAATGAAACGCAGTGAAAAGAAAACTCTCTCAAACTATTATGTCCTCCAGGGCTGAAAATGATTGAGCCTTTAAAGGACCCACGCTCCTGTTATAACCCCAGCCTTGGACACCCATCATAGAGATGTCTAATAGGGAGCTTTGCTTTTAGGTAGTGCCTGAATCCATATATTAAAAATCCATAACAACATTGGCAAGAAAAAAAACTTCCTAAGCCAACCAGAAAAAAAATTATCAGACGGTACCAGAATCAAGATCAGTTAGGTATAGAGGAGTACACTCAAGCAGCAATAAGGGTGTTAAAAGGATATTTAATATGAGTACATGATAAAGGTTTGAGTCCTGAAACGAACACAGGACACTCCTTTATAATTCCAGCAGCAGCTCTTACATACAAGTCCCAGGATCCGGCTGAGATTATCCACCAAAACAAAGAACCTTGGGTACGTGTTCATCGTAGGACAGTCCTGGTGTGTTCTGTCCTTTCAACCCTCACCTTAGAGAAGCTAAGCTTAATGAAGCGGTGGGGGGGATTGGCGTCCATTATCTTACTGACTCCCCTGTCTGAGTATAGCCTCAAGCTTTCAGTTTGCAAAAAAAAAACAAAAAAAAAAAAAAAACTATGAAATAAGGTACTGGAACCCTGCCATACTTTATCCATATCTAGTGATCCCAGCACCCCAAATACAGCCAATCAAGCTCTAATGTTGTTAGCAGTTGCTTCTACTCTTAACGTCATCATACGATTTTTATCCATTTTCCGATTGGTTTGTGCTGTGGTCATAATTGTGACGGTGTTTAAAAAGATACATGGCACACGGTACAGCACTGACGCGAGCCGTTTGGACTGTCCACGTAACCCTAGCACTGATCATTATCACCGTGTTGCATTGTTACTGAAATCTTACAATATTACGTTTAGTTTCAACTACTACTCTTGTAATATATCCAAAGCTCTCTCTCGAAAAAAAAAAAAAAAAAACCTTTATTTTGCCCGGAGTGGGCTTATTAAAACTGCCTGCTGCTTAGCTCCACTTGGAATGTCATCAGAATTCAAATATGCAGACGGTCAGTGAACAAGCTGCAGCCAATATCGTACAGGAGCACAGGCTCCGCCGGCCCAGTGCACGATCCGGACACATAAATATGCATTAGATATCAGCCTACCTGATATTAAGGCAGTGCCGTTAATGTATTCCACTACTATTCAAGCAAGCTTCAATAAGAACTGTCCAGAAATGAGGTGGTCATTCAACGTCAGTATAATTGGTCTAAGATATTTGATTAGGGTTTTTATTATACCTTCTTTTTCATTTTTTAGCCCTTTCAATGGTACACTATGGTGTCAGAAATACAATTTCTCACAAGTATGAGTTTCTTAGATCAAAGACTTTTCAGCTTCTGCAAGAAAAAAAAATAACAGAAGACTCTGAGGATGACATGCGCTCTTTCAAATGTCAAATAGTGAAGAAATTTTGGTTAAGGGTTACATTATATACCACTACATGTAACACTTTGAAGACTTACTAAGACTTTATATGTACAAAGCTAGGTAGAATGATCCATCACTTAAATAATATCTGGCAGTCTTACTGTGGTCTTTTCCGCCAACGGAAAGAGTGGAGGTGAAAGAAAAACGTAAACGACTTATTAACTGAGTGCGAGGTCTGTACTAAAGACCTCGGACTGAGATTTCTCTGTACAGACCAAGCTAATGAGGATTATAGGTCGTTTAGTAAATTAGGAAATTTTAAAATGCTGGATTTTTTTTTTTTTTAGGTCACTTTAGGTGCTGTTACTTGACCACTGCTGAAAGTTCATCTGTGTCTGTGAGGGCTTCGGTAGCTTTTGGCTTGTTTCGTTTTCTGGGGTAAACAAAAGCTATCCGATGAGCGACAGGCACTTCACAGGAGTTTGCAAGCTTTTTATCCCTTGGGATAAGTCATGTATACCTTTTTCTTTACGAAAATGCTAAACGGTAAAGATGATAACGTACAACGCAGATAGCGGGCCAGTCAACTACACAACAGTACATGCATGATTTATTGCCCGTACATGGACAAATCAAATTGCTCATACTGCCCTGGCAATATCATAACGCAGTTTATCAGAGGGGCTTCCGTACCCAATCAGGTGGCTACTGAGGATAATAAGCAAACATCGTTGTTGGAAGAACCCCAAGTTTGTAAAGATTATTTACTTTTTTTTATAATAAAAAAATAAATAAAATTAACTTTAAAAAAATATGAATAAATAAATTTTTTAAAAATGAAATAAATTTTTTTGAAAATTTAAAAAAAAAGGTTATTTACTTAAACAAACGCCATCATGAAAACCAGAAACACTAAAAAAAAACAAGGTCACAGAAATAAATTAGAAACGTATGAGTCACAGTTTTGCTTTCCCATAATGCCCCATACCACATAGCGACATTACATCCTATAATACATTTTAGAACTTCATCCCTAAATCAGCTGTTATGGATCCAGATGCAGTTCCAGGATTGAGTAATCCTTAGCATTAGAGAGAAGCATGCTTACCTGAGAGTAGTGGGCTGTGGGTGTATGAGGTGAGAAACCGAGCAGGGAATGGGGGATTGTGGGACAGACAGTGCACTGGAGGTTTCTGAACCAAGTCCATCCCTATTGTAGAGGCATGCCGCATCTCCACCACTCAGTCACCTACTGTCTCACTGGCCAGAGTGCCTGGATCAGAGTCAGGCCTACCTACATGCACAACTAAGCAATTCTGTGTACGTGTGGGCATTGATGAATAAGATTTAATAAGTTAAAGGAAGGTGAATGGATGCATGAAATGGATGGATCTGTTTGTGTGAGTGCGTGGTGTGTATGGGAAACTGGACCAAATACCAAACTGTAAGCATTTATGGAGTAGATTTTCTTTACCTTGGGACTTCAGACTACGTACTGTATTGTTTCTGCAGATACAGATACAGTCACGTCTGGTTGTACTTAGGTGGTTTTTATCAGTTGTAAGCAGCATCATGGCTTTTTTTTTTTTTTTTTTACCAGTAATTTGTGGCCAACAGCTTGTTTTTTTTTTTATTTTCAAATTGGTATTTGGTCCATTTTTTTTTTTTTGCCTACGAGTTATGCGTGCATGCTCGTGAGTGTGCGTTTGGGTTGGGTTGGGGTGTGTGCGGGTGAAGGAATATGGATGACAACATGAGTTAAATACAAAATGAGTGCTTGTGCTGGCTGAGTAAATGTGAGGGAATTTGTGAAGGTAATGACTTGTCGGATGTGTTTTGATCAAAATCGCTGCGTTTACCGATTTTCACATTGGTGTCAGTTCGTTTTAAAATAGCCCTCTCTCTATAGATCCTTCCCTCTCTCCTCCAGCCTCCGCCTCTCGTTAGAATTCTCTGCGGCTTTTGATGTTAACCGAGGCTGTCTGCCCTTGCACGAGGGGTAAATTTAAGTAAAACAAACAGAAACCGTCACGTCAATCCTCCTGGCAGCAGATTACATCAAGACAACGATCTTTTTCAGAGACAGCAAAGCAGAAAAGACCGCAGCAGACACGGTGGTACAGAGAGCACGAAGGCCTGAAAAACTGAGGGTCAAGATTTTTCCTCACTTTTGCACTCCTATTAAACTCTACCATCACACCGAGTGTGGAGAGAGAGGAGGAAAAGTGCTTTGGTCAAATGGACTCTGTTCTCCCGTTCGACTACAACAAAAGGAAAGAAAAAACGGAACACCTCCTGATGCCTCAACTCTTAAGTAGCACGTTTGAGGTTTTTTTTTTTTCTTACAAAATGCTCTCTTCTCATAGTTCACGCTGTGTTATTGAAGTGCTTCTTTCTTCTGTTCCATTTCTTCTTATGTCTCTCAGTCTCTTGCTCTCTCAATCTAGTTATCTAGTAATGCCTGCTGGGAAGTAAATTCTCAGCCACATCAGATATTCATTCACTGTGTCACTGACCAGGTAACAGCAGTTAGGAATGAATAAAGGAGTCTGGGAATTTGGCGATTGGATGTTTGGTCCCAAAGAAGTTCCAGGTTCCTGTTGATCATTCTTGTACTCTTGCGCTGGACCGGAAGCGATGAGCGACAATGGATGTGAATCACTTCGCGACACAAGCAAACTGTTGCCTAGGAAACCCTCTCGTACGTTTCCCACTTCCAAATGTTTCCGAGTGAAACCGAGAGCAGTGAACAGATGACTCCCTACATGAAGTCTAGATCGCGAGCAATATCTAGCTAGTCTTACAATAAACAGCTTATATTATCATTAGCTTATACTATTTTAGCTTATATTAGCTTACACGATCATTAATAGCTTATTATTTTCGCACGGCAGGTATAAAATGGTCATTCTTGTGCATCATGGACCAGGAAAAGGTAAACGTGTATACATATATATACTTCCTGGAAATGCCAACCATTTCAGGAACATGGACCCAATCCCTCGCGTTTCTGGAGAGTCTCATCGATCACTTAGTTAGCTTTCATTGGCTTTGCATGGACACTTGTCACCCGTAGCTTCCTGTCTGGATGCAGCTTGATTGGTCTGATGCTCGTTTAGCTGTTCACTGTCGTACTAATTAATTTCCAAAGCATTTCTGGCTTTTTCCCCCTTGACATTGTGACTCTTTCTTTTTTTTCTGCCATTTTCCACCTCTCAATGTCTTCTCCAGTAACAGTCTTTGGTAGAACAGAAGAACGGTGTGTGTGTGTGTTGTGCTGGGAAGCTGCGCCTTGATGCTTTGCCCTGGCTGACTCTAATTGCCGGTGCTGTGGTGCCAGAGTCACCCGGGGAGCTGAGGAGAGCCGGCGGGGTAAAATTAAACAAGCATTACATGTCAGGAGTGTTTACTCTCAGAGCTGCTGTCAGCGTGCTCCTGTTTATCTGCTCCACAATTACCCTACACCCCCGGGGAACCCTGCGGGGCAGGACAGAGTGAGGAAGGGCTCCCTGTAATGCGAGACTAAAAAGTGATGGTAGTCCCGGTCACATTCCCTACATCTCTTGATTGCGCTGCCATCTGTGCCCACACGTCTGCCATCGGGAGAGTCTCAGAGCATGGGAAGGGGTTAGACATTTATGTCAGCCTCCATTCTAACTGTTCATATTGGCGTTCATTTGGATGGGTTTAAGACGATTCTGACTATATTGGTATTAACTGCATAAAGATTTATTTCGGAACGAATCAGGCTATGTTGAGTTGACCAGAGGACTTCTAGACTATTTTAACAGTGAAAAACAGTTTCCTATATTACCGCTCCCTACCATAACGCTTCAAGTCACTGAATACAGAAATACTTCAGTAAAAACATGTGGTCACGTTTAGTGTGCAATTTTGACAGGAAGTACAGTGTAGGTATATGGGGCAGTAGATGGGACAGATTGCGAACATCCACGATCGGTGGTTGTGCATGTGATGGCTGTGACCTCTGACCTGACCCCTGGCTCAGTGGGACAGTAGGTCAAAGGCGACGGGCAGCACGGCAGATTGCCCCCCACACATCCATACATGCACACATAACGGGGCAACTCTGCCTGGACCAACACAAATACAGACACAATGGATCCTCCCACTTCACCCTCTCTTACTTTCCAGGAGTATTTCAACAAATGCCATCTGTTCACATCCTCTCAATTTTGACCTGGTGAAAAACTCGACCTAGTACAACCCATAACCCCTTCCTCCTCTGCCATACTCCTGGAGAGCTCATTCCATTCTGTGCCTGAACCTCCTAATTTCCATCTCTTCCCTGATGACAGATGGAATGATTAGAAGTGGAGGGATCACGGTCCTAGCACTTACATTGCACATCTACCCGGATGGACTTGATGGCAGCCACCCCAACCCCATTCTCGGCCTTGCAGTAGTAACGGCCTCCCTGCACCCTCTGGATGTTGTCGATGCGCAGAGTTTCGTTGAAGATCGGCGTATCTTGGAATTTGTCCGAAGCGCTGCCTGCAGTCTTGGTCCAACGCACCTGAAAAGTATGGCACAAGAAGCAACAGAGCAAGAAGGTTAGAGGAATCCGTTGCCAGTCAGACATGTATCTATTGCTGAGACAGCCGCTAATGCTACACATCCACCGCTGAAAGTGTTTCAACGGGGTGTATAACAACCTGGCTTGGGAACCGTACCCAATACAACCATCACGCCTTGCAAAAGGTGGTGAGGTCAGCCAGAAATATACCACCAGAACAACTCTCTTCAATCCTCAGCACATTTATATCAGAAGATGTCAGCACAGAGCCAACAACGTCATCAAAGACCCCATATATCGCAACAACGACCAATTCCTCTCAAGAAAACGTACTGCCGCCCCAAGGCCAACACAGAAAAACATTTCCCCAAAGCCCTTCCAGATCTTAAGCAAGAACTGTGCCTAGGGCTCAGACATGATGTCCTATGGTCATGAAAAAGGACTCCATCCTCTGGACTTTCAAAATGTTCTCTATTTCTCTTTTTCCACTAAATTCTAAACACATAGCTGCACCAGCAACGATATCTTGTGCTCCCACTGTATATTTTGTATTGTGCTAATCGCTGTGCACAGCAGATCCCCTCGCAGTCGGAGACATGCGGAGCGAGGAAAGTAAGTCTGTTGGGCTCCTGGCTCCTCAGGCTGGAGCTTATCCCGGTTTCCATAGCGTGAAGTAGGGTTAGGCGGTAAGACCATATCAGCTGTCTGAAGGTATAAATTTGTCCAGTGTTATAGGTTTTGCTATACTGTTTATGATGCAAAAAAAAAAACATGTATTGTACCTGAAACACCATTGTTACACCACCACAACACAAGGCAGAGTGCTGGGCTGCCAGCTTTGCTACTCGTTGTGCAAACATGTAACTTGAAGACAGTGAGAAGCATGGACGAGTGTGAAACTGCTACAACTACCATGCAGGCGGCAGCATCCCGAAAAATCCCGAAATAAGAAACGACTTCCAAAAAAATGGATTTAGAAAATCTCAAGGGATACTAACAAGACGCGTGGCGAATCCACTGTTTCCAAACTGAAAGTCAAATTAGCTCCCCGCTATCCCGCCCACCCCTGCGGTGAAGCGTCCACGACTTAAACTTCTCCCGGATGGGACGGCAATCCTTTGCAAGTCACCTTCTGAGTATTTGCTGGACAGACAGAGGAGCAGTTGTGGTTGAGACTGTGCCCAGGGGTCTTAGAACGGTGGCGTTCTGATGGGATTTAAACTCACAACCTCTCGATTTTAAGCCTAGCAGCCTAACCATTACAGCACTGACCCCATGAAGCAAGGAAGAGTGGAATAAAATTTAAAAATCAAGGTGGTAGAGTGTTGTCTTTCAAGAAAATGTAAAGGGATGTGAACACGTATGCAACCAGGTTACTGAAGGTTTTCTTTTCTTCTCCAGCTGTTATAATCGCATGAAAGGTTAGGGAAAGAACCGACATGATTTCTCCTGATTTCCTTTTTTTCCATCATAAAAACTTGAAGTATGGACAGAGATGAGAGGACCTTTTATATCAGCTGTAATTTGCTCAAGATATGTTTTATCTGAAATGGAAAAAAAAAAAGTTGTAGGTCAATGGGACAGCCATTACTACGAATCAAAGAGCAGGGTTAAGAGGATGATAAAATGAGAGTCGGACAAGAGGAGTCACCCTTAACATCATAGACATGACGAGCTGAAAGTAAATCAACCTTTTTTTCCGTTCTAACCTTGTTCAGAATCTCACGGCAGGTCACATTCCTTCTAATGCTTTAAACCTCTTCAAAATGCTACCCCCCCCCCCCCTTCAGTCACATCTATGACTAAGTAAAAGTGCAACGTGCAGCAAACAGCACAAAGCAAAGACTCTGTAATCTCGGTGGACCTCTAGCCATGATTAAAGCTCCCCTGTTATAATCAGGGTCACCCCTGAATGTAGAGTCGCTCGGGCAAAGAAGGCAGCGCTCGGGGTTGGCACGGGAAGGTTAGGACATGCACGCAAAGGATTATGGGATTAGGTAACCTGTAAAATGAGAGGCTTTGTGTTTATTCAGGCTTGTTTGCCCATGGATTTGGGACGCAGCTGCTCGCCATTGATCAGACAGACAAGGTGAGAAATTAATGGAGAGCGAGAACAGGTAGAATTAAAAAAAAAAAGAAAAACTGCTCGCTAGGAGGTTTTGTGGGAATTTTTCAAGTGCAAAGTGCTTATATTTTATTAGAATTGGACAAATGTTATTTAGGGAAGCAAGCCAGATGATGTATTGCTTAGATACAATTTACACCGAGTGTCGACATTACAAATTACACGCGACCAAAGCCAATTTGTTCGTTCGCAGTGAAGCGGAATACGTAGCTACAGTGGGAAGGGAACGGGTTAGCTAGCTAAAGCTTCTATAGCTGGCAAAAAGCTTAACAACACCGACCAATGACCGCCTTACGGCCTGCTGGGAAATAGTAAACGCTCCTGTGTGTTCCTGCTTGTGCGTGACCCTACAGTGCACGAAGCAGCAGTTAGAGCGGAGTGTGTGCGTGTGGTGTTTTTATTTTGGGACCCTAAAGCAATGCTACTTTCAAAGTACGCTAGCTTTCCAGATTTCCAACCCCAGCTTTAACACACAATAAATAGATTCAACTAAATATTATAATAAGTGTTACGAGGTGTTAATCCAGTGTTAGGAGGTGCTTATAGAGAAACATTTACGAAAGGAGTCTCCAGTTTCAGCACTTTACAAGTAAATCAAGGTTTCCGACCGCAGGAAAGTCTTCAGGGCTGAATTAGCATTTCCGGACACACCAATAGTATTAAAACCCAATTCTTACAAACCACGTAATCCTGCCATTAGGGTCGCGGAGAGGCTGCAGCCTATGTCAACCGACACTGGGCGAAGGCAGGGAACACCCTAAACAGTTTGCCAGACCATCACAGGGCAACACA
Organism: Porochilus rendahli; assembly: GCA_039654305.1. NCBI lineage: Eukaryota > Metazoa > Chordata > Actinopteri > Siluriformes > Plotosidae > Porochilus > Porochilus rendahli. The sequence goes on from JBCNYG010000025.1 coordinate 4,682,793, forward strand.
TACAGCTATTCACACGTATTCTTATATTCAC
>JBCNYG010000025.1:4692485-4711776 GCA_039654305.1 Porochilus rendahli
TTAACAATCTCCTCTTTCTCTCTCTCTCTCTCTCTCTCTCTCTCTCTCTATCATTCTCCCTTAGGGGTCACAGTACGACCTTGTTTGTGTCTCAGCTGAAAGGTGGTGGAGTTGCAATGCTACCTGATCTTGCTTGCTTGGGCTTCTCTATCGATCCCCTAGAATGCACTTTCCCAAGGACAGAAACCTAACCCGATCTATCCTTTCTTTTTTTTCCTCCCATCTCCATCCTGATATATATATATATATATATTGGGGTTTAAAAAACTCATCCACTTCTATCTCTCTCTCTCTCAATACATCACCCCCTCCACCCCCCACCACCACCACCACCACCACGACCACCCCCCACCCCCAGAGGTCCCAAGGTTGCAATGACCAGCAGTATGAATTAATAATGTAGGTTGCAGGATCACTTTCCAAAAGAAAGAGAAAAAAACATTTAGGCTGTTATTGTGTTACTAAAGGCTGTGCATTAAGCTGGCCGAGTCAATAAAGGCAGAAATGCTATAGGATGGACAGACTCCGCTCATGCCCTGGAGCTATACATGCACAATGTGGTCCAGGTCCTCCGAATGACCTTTCACGTCTCGCGCTTTTACGAAACACTCAGATCGTTTTACTCTCAAAAAAAATAGAACATTTCAGCTTTAGATTTTTTTTCCTTTCTTTTTTAAGTGGCGTTGCAAAGGGGTGCAAAAATATTCAACAAACAGATCAAAAGCTTGAGATAACATTGACATCAAACCTAAAAATGGGGGAAACTATTTTAACTGTGGCATGTTGCTGGTACCGGATAGAGTTACACAGAGTGGTGCGGAAAACAAAAAACACGTCTTTTCAGGTGACGGGTAACGGTATGCATAAGTGATGTATTCACTGTTTGTTTATATCTGCACTCAGCCTACCTGCCCAACCCACAAAACCATGCATTAATTAACCACCCAAACCAGCCCAGACTGGCAAACCGCCAACCGTAGCCTGTATAGCAATGGAATAACCAGTGGCGCACAACCCTGGAGATCTACCTTCCTGGACACCTTCGCTCCGACCACAAATCATGCCCACCTGACCCTGCCGAACCCCATGGGTCAATCTCTGCAAAGTTCATTTGATAGTAAGCACAAGAAATATATTTCTTTATTTTTTTTATTAAATTTTTTCCTACATAACACGTTTTGAGTGAGCTACAGGCCTTCAGCTAACCAGCTAGCTCCGTGCTAAGAAGCCATTTTGGGCAGCTCAGTGAAGTATAAGGTGCCTGTCGAGTTCAATCTGATACCATATTACTAATATACTACTATATGTTTACTTACACTCTTAACTCTGTAGTGGAGAACTGAATATATTTCAGCAATAACAATGTCGGTGATGCAAAGCAAACTGCAGGCTTGCTGCTTTAATTGACCGTGCAAATGCCCAGTTTTTGCTTGAGGATCAAGAAATAGCTTTACAGGACATGTTTTGCAGACTCATGCTCTACAAAGACTTCATTGCTCAGAAGCACAAGGCAGCAACCGATATAATGACCCGGTGCACCGATTGATCACTCTTAAGTAGGTTATTCATTTCACCATCAATACAAGTACTCACACTCAGTTTGATGCATCCCTATCCGGGATAAGCATTCACTAGACTCCCTTTCCAAAATCAATAAACAGCTGAGTGTACTCTACGCTTCTCCGCAGAGGCCCGGTTCTTGCTCTTGGGTCCGCCGTTACAAGTGCAGATCAAAATCTTTTGCGATGCAACTCGATTAAAAACAATTCTTCCAAAGGATCGTACAAGAACACAGGACAGGTTCGCCTTAACAAGCTCCAAGACTGCAATAGCGATCCTCTATTTTCTGGGCCAGAGCTTCAGTCTAGACAGCCATTTACGACTTCTACTCGAGACGAGCTAGAAGTCCTGAGAGATCTCAAGCCGAAAGGCCACCTGCATTAGGACACTCATTATAATTGCGGATCGATGATTCTTGATCAAGTGGAGGAGATAAGACTCAACGGTCAATGTCTCAGACTCGTAGACGGCGTTTGTGTTGTAATCATTACGTCGGCTAACGTAGCAAAGTCCTAGCTGGGGCCGGACTGCGTGTACCTCGATCTCTTTGTCTTTCACAATACCCTGCCAGTGTGTCACATGACCGAAAACACTCTGACTTGGTATACTTAATCACTCTACTAAATGCAACATATGTTCCAGCGTATACAAGGGAAGACGGAGGTGGAAGCGCCAGACGGAACCTGTTGTTTATGAGTATGCCAGTCTGGGGTCTGAAACCTGGTAAACAGAACAAAAGCGTCGTAGCCAGAACACCCAGGCGGTGTGACAGGCTGTCACAATGTCCGGATGTTCCGACTACGAAGCTCCCAGTACCGTTTAGCAGATTTCCTGAGTGCGAACAGTGCGTGGGAAGGATGGGAGGAACCCGTGATGACACCACTAGCCCCATCTGCACGCTCTCCTTTCAGAGGCGTCCCTGCGCTTTTCATGACTGATCAGCTCTAGCGGAAAAAAGAAATATCATTCTATTGCGTTAGCCTGAATTGTTGCTAATCAAACAAGCAACACATCTGATTATTCACTTGTTTCGCCCTTTATTTATTCCCAGGAGGGAGCACAGGTGTCAACCGTTTTGATTCTTCTCTGCTCTGTATGGACTACAACTCGTTCAATCCAATCTGCAGGTGCGATTGTAAACAATCAGTCTTAATAAAGGATTGGATAAATCCTCAATCAAACTCATTCTCTGTAAAGCAACCATTTATTACGAAGGCTCACACCCCAAATTGGATTGTCCCATCACTTAGAAACAGCGAGCAAGGAAGAAAGGATAGAGAGAGAACAGGATAGAAAATAGCCTTCTTAAACGGTTCCCTCTAAACTTTTTAATTCCAGGGTTTCAGGGCGCATTCATTGGCCGAGCCATGTGTCAATCATTCTGTCATCGGTGATTTATTACTTCTTTGGTCAATCCTGGAGAGAATGGTCCGAAAACTGTGTGGAAACATATCCGAGTTTTCCCAAAGTGGACAGCGAGACTAAAATAAGTGACCGTAGCTGTGATATGAAGACTTCACACGTTTCATTTACACGTCCACGTGAGCATCAAGCCGCAAACTCGCTCACTTATTTGCACAAAAGCGCGTAATCCTTCAAGGGTTGGAGGAGCCAGGAGCCTATCCCAGACCACACTGGGTGAAGACAGGCTACACCCTGAACAGATCGCCAGACTATTGTAGGGCCAACACACATAGCCATTCGCACTCACACCTTGGGGCAATTTGGAACAGCCAGTTAGCCCAAATGTCTTAAAATTGTAGGAGGAAACCAGAGTACCCAGAGGAAACCCAGAAAGGCATTTCTTTGCAAACTCTGCACAGAAATGCCCTCGGTTCAAAACACAGCTGTGAATCTGATGTGCTAACCACTATTTCACAGAGCCGCCCAAGAGAAGAGAGCGTGGGAAAAACGGGATGCAGAGATTTGGGAGTTCAAGTGACAGGCTTTTCATCCAAGCAATAATACATACACAAATAATCATGTGGTCAAGAGTTCAACAAAATCAGTGGGGAGAGTCTTAAAAGTGATCATGGCTCACAATTCTACTCCAAAATAGGTCCACTGGTCAGATGCAACACACATCCCTCACATACAGGACTTCCAGTATCCTCCATCTCCTTATTATTCTATTTTAAGATCAACATTTTTTATTAAGCCACATAAAAACAAGTAGGTCACCTCATTCCTCGCCTGAACTTGCCATAATAAATACTTTATACATAATAGTGTATTTAGTGCATGCCCTAGTGTAATCTGGTACACATCCGAGCCAGATCACCCTGGCGACACGTTTGGAGTCTGTGCCAAATCCTAAAAGAGGGTTAGTATGGCCTGGGTCCAAATGCAGCTCAGACTCTTACCCCACGCTCTTCTGGAATCCGAGTGCACGCATGTAGGGGTAGAGCTACAACTATTAGTCTTGTGTGTAATTTTTTTTTTTTTTTTATCGTATCTATGCACTAATGTTCGGTCGTGAAACTGAAAATTGCAACAGCTCAAAAATAATACCAGTGGGATTTTGGAAATTGACGGCGCTCTCATCATGTGTGGATAGGAAGTGCACGATGGCTCGTTACTCTCAAGTATTCTCGTTCACGTGCGCGAGACTTACATGCACGTGGATAGAACACATTGAGATTCGCAATTAGAGACGTAAATAGCTGCACTTTTCCAGAGCAGTCAGTACTACCTTATTGTGTCAGGTCTGTTTTTCTAGTACACCACTTGATGAATGGATGCAAGAGTTGCTTTAATCAAATTCTCAGCTTTGCTTTTTCACAAATTTTCGCAATAATATAACTTTTATAGGGTTATGAGATCCTGGAATTCCCAGTCAATCCCAATCCTGGGAAAGCATTCAGAAAGGGTCCTGAAAAGCTACGTCGCTTGCCAGAAACCAGCTTAACTCACCTGAAAGAAATCCTAAAGCCAAGCGGAAGAGGAGGCCGAAAGTGTATGCGGGTATTGTATCTTTAAGTATCTTTTTGCATCCTACAATTTGTTTTACTGGCTCAATGGCAAAAATGGCTTAAGCTGCTTTTAAATGGGCACTTGCACCCAGAACAGGTGAACCTGGCACAACTGCCCAGGTAAAAAAAAAAAAAAAAAGATTTGTTCCTGAACGATATGACACCAGCGGGCACCACTTGCTAGGCTTTTCGAGGTGGCAGAAGTTGTCCCAGAACATCTTGTTCCGGGTGCAACTTGCCATCTGAACACAATCTGCGCCAAGTAAGAGGGTTCACAGTAGTCTCCATCTGGGCTATTAGGTTTCACTTTCACGGCAGATTGCGTCATCTTGGCGTTATCAAGCCGACCAAAGCCTACCACTGAAATCCCAAACAGAACCAACAACTCTACAAGACTATCGTACAGGGAGAGGAACTAGTTGCATCAACACAAAGGGAAATGCATTTCTCTCCCTCTGTCGGCGTTCATGAACCATTCTGAAATTACGCCATGCTTGTGCGTTTATATTCACTATTCCTTGTAACTGCTAGAGCTTGTAATTCTTGACAAATGCAAAAGCACGCCTCACATCCGCGCCTGATGTTTTGTTTCTGGTGACTGATTTGCACGTGCATTCCTGCCTGTCGTTCGTCAAGCTTCCGGCTTGCCAGTGATTCCAGAGTGACAACGGAGCCTCATGAAAAGTGAGTGCAACTCGCTCTAGGCGCAAGTTGTTTCAAGGGCGACTTGCTCCTGTTGCTTGTGTGGAAGCAGCTGTAATGTCTATACAGGACAAAAGAGAATATATGGACTGCTTCGAATTGGCAGGGAGGCCATTGTAACTCATGTAATCACTTTTTACAGCCACGGTGAACAGAAATGTCCCCCGACAGTCCAAAGACAAGCACACAGCTAATATCATGCTCCAAATTGCCCCCAAGTGTGAATGGTTGTGCGTGTTGGCCTGGCGATGGTCTGCTGAGCTGTTCAGCTTGTACCCCGACTTCGCCCGGTGTCGGCTGAGATAGGCTTCAGCTTCCCACGGCAACAGGAACAAGTAGTTTGGCAAACTGAGAGCGAGGGAGTCAAAATCTAAACAAAACTACGAGATTCATTTCCGCGGGGAAAATTCCTAATAGTACAGATATTTATCATACGTTCAGTCTTAAAAAACATAAACACTGATACTACTGAACCGTGAACGTACTGTGCTCCAGGCCACAGCCGCCCTGATAGCGCATGTAATATTATTATTCCAGTTTTGCGTTCGGAGTGTTATTGTGATTCTACGTTGTGAGTAAACCAGTCCCCAGAGGCAGTGGGAAATCGGTGCTGTAATTTTCTCCCTTTTTTTCGCCGAGACTACTTCCCCAGGTTCTGAGAAACATTCTTAATTTACCTGCGAGGGCCTGGGACAAAGGATGTCTGATAGAGAGTGGATACGATTTTATCTGGCAATCTGGATTCGGGCCATATGGATCGGTCCTGCAAAAATGTGATAAATGAACGGATTTGCATGTGTGGGTGTGTGTCACTGAGGCAGACGGAGAAGCAGATAGGAAGAGAGAAAGATGAAGAAAGTCAGTATGAAAGCATGCAAATTAATGAAGGCAGCTTGACAATAATAGCTTTTTTTTACTCTTTTTTTTTTGCTCTAGCCAGCACTTAAGGTGCTACCAAACTACAGGGAAACTAAACCCAGTCATCCCACCTTATTTACATCGAGGTTCCCCCCCGCTGTAGGTAGTGACGAAGTGACCCAACACAGTCAGTGCAGCTTCTGATAACCATGTACCTCCCGAGAAATAAAAGATACACTAAATTTGATGATAATACACCAAGTAGTTGCGGAGATTTTGACCAAAATCTTGTTTTCTGAGCAAAAATCAAAGCTCGGACATCGCTAGCTTGTGCAGAGACCCTGATTTTAAAACGATTGGGATACAATTGTAGGAGAAAAACATTTTCAAATGAAGGAAAATCCAACACGATTTTTTGGGGAAATTAACATCAGGGAATCCAAGACGGACTTGAACCCAGGACCCGCTCGTTGTGAGGTGGACGTCCAGTCAATGTGTCACTATCATAGCGAAGACACAAAAAGCCAATGTTGGTGATGACTCACTTTAAAAATTAGCACATTTACGGAATTTGCTTATATTCCATTCGGTGCTTCTTTTTCACACCCTAATAAAGATGACTCCCCATTGTGTCGGACGGTTGGGTTTTTTTCCTCCTCCTTGAAAAATAAGGCAGATTATACGCTTGTAAGCATCCAGTCAGCGTGTCAGTGGCATTTTTCCCGGCTGTTTGTGTTTCATATGGTTTAATGCTAAAGAACGTGGAAGAAAGCTGCAAGCACACAGTCTGACAGTCCAACCCTATCTTTCCAGCCTGCATGTTCTTACTGCAGCCCCCCCCCCACCTCCCTTTATTCTTTCTACATTCTTTCTTTATTCAGGACAGCAAGAGAATAACTTGAGTTTCCCTCAGATCATTTCTGCTCTAAAGCTTCCTGTAGTAAACCCACTTCAGAGTATCTCACAACCAAGACACACATTTTCATAATAAAGCAGTGGCTCAGATGCAAAAAATAATGTAACTTTAATAGCCATTTCCGTGTTTGCATGACTTATGAATGACTTTACGCGTCTGTTAGGAATAACCCTCTCTTTTCAACCCACTCAGAATTCTCTAAGCTTCTTAAAGGCAAACCGTACAAAACTATAATTCATGTTACAAACAACTAAATAAATAGCATCGCATGCTGATCTCGGGGGTGTAGCAGGGTCAGTGGTGAGCTGAGCATGTGTAGAAGCAGAGCAGGAAATGGCACGCAAGCTGGAAAGCTATGACTCATTTTAGGTCAAAGTTTATTATTTAGTTTTATGTTACCACCACGCCAAGGGCACGAGCACCACAAAAAAAAAAGCTGGCATGCATTTTTACCTTGGACTTGCCATGTTATCTGTAAAGATCGGTGCCGAACTCTGGGCGCTGCTCTAAGAAAAAAAATTACCTGGCCCTTGAAACATGAACCCCATCATCACATTCGCAAGGCCCCAGTCTACAATGGTTCCACCGAAGAAGCCGCCAATGCAGCCGGTGGCTACCAGGAGGGCAGGTTCTAGCATGCCGGCAGCACGCACTAATATTCCAGCCATCCATTCTTTTTCTCCTCTTCCCAAGTGTGCCACAGATTATCTGCCGAGAACTTAAATACGGCAAAGTCAGGTATGCTGGATGGAGAGTGGATTGCCCCAGGAAGAGGTCCTCTGGGCATCAACCTTTACACAGTCATCCCTCAGTCTGAAATCGATATATACTCAAGATTATAGATCAGCACTCAGGAGGGTACGAATCAGGCTAGCCACAGGATGTGGGCACCAGAGCCTGGTTTAAGGCAACTAAGTTTGGGCAGCAAATTGTCCAAGGTTTGGTCAGAAAAGACTGGGTGGATCTTGACAAGTCAAGCAATGCAAGGCGCTTGAAGCTTATGCACATATCACATTGGGGCAGTCTGGGACCCATGGTTCAGGGCTACCGATTAAATGGTTTGCATTAAACTCTAAAACTGCCAAAGTTGGCAACTGTCAGACCCTGTTGTGCCTGTGTGCTGTAATAAGGCTGGCCCTGAACGCCCATCCCAACTTCAGCGCGATGATAATTGGAGGAACGCGGTCAATTCGTGTGATTAATGGTAAATATGTAAGGTTTCTGACCCTTATGTTCATATTTGTACCTGTGGTCGTGGATGTCCTTTAACCAGGCACTGTAGAATAAGCGTGTCGCCTTCACGGATGGTGTAGATCCTCTCACTGATGTTATCCTCCTTCACAACGCACGCCTGTCCAGAGTGAACAATCTGTGCATTCGCAGGAGCTGAGAGAAAGAACACGATATTGGAGAGACTGTTAGCACAAAGCCAGAACAAAAGGTCGAATTTAAAATTACCGACCAATTCAGACAACATTTCAACTTAATAAACTTTATGACCTTATTTGCTCAGCCAGTTTTACACAACGCATGTGATGAGTCATTTGTAAGATGGGGCTACACACCATTCTGTATGGAAAGTAGAATTGAAAATTTAGGGATGGAATATTGGAAATAAACTTTAGTAAAGGAGAAGAAGAGAATAATTTCCCTTCGGAGTTCTTTGGGTGGAACCCAAGGCAGCATTTCTTATTCGGGACAGTAAATTGGAGGGTGGTCTGATTACCTGGCACTAATTAATTACCACCATTACGAGTAAAATGAGGCCTGCATTACCTCTAACGCTTTATTGATGAATGCGAGAGTACAATAGATTTTTTCCCCTACTTACTCAAAAATCCTGAAGTCAGCAGTTATACAGAATTCCTTCAGCTTACCTGCATGTTTTACTCAAATATGGAAATAAAGCAGCTGCATGCTGTTTTAATTTAACATTTACTATTTTTTTTTTTTAGCAAACCGACCTCCTGTCTTCATACAAATTCCAGAAAAAAAATTTTCTTCCTTTTTTGGTCGAAGCATTTTTGATATGCCTGTATCATTTTGTATATAGTGCTCTACTGTATATAGTGCTCAACTGATATTATACCCGTTTTCAGCCCTTTCTTTCCTCATTTCGGACACCAGTGTGGCACCAAAGTATGACTCCTAATCCAAAAACTCCCCACAGTTCTTCAGGAAGTTGCACCACCTCCACCCCACCCACCAAAACGCTGGTTTTGAGTGTGCATACTGGACAGTCTGTTTGGCTTCCTCCTCCCATTTCTGTTCTTTTTACTCTCTGTGCCTTCTGTACTCTGATTGGTTTCCTCTCGCAACTCTTCCTGTTGCAGGCGCAGAGGATGGCAGTGGAGGCAGGCCAGAGAATCAGAACAAGTAGTGCACCCAAGAAAAAGAAGAATTTTTCTTTCTTTCTTATTTTTTTATGCTCGAGGGTAGATCTTGGCCTTAATCTTAATTTTAGAATCCATCTGATTCCCTTGCTACTGTCAGATGTTAACGGCTAGACAGGATTTAGGAAGAAATGTTTCACCCTGGAACACAACTTACACAGAGTCACAAACTCTCAGTGGTCATGATATTAAAAAATTTATTTTTTACAGCCTCAAGGGCAGGGCCTGTTATACCTCAACAGCTTGCACTCTTACTGATCAGATTCAAGTGTGTCTGAGGTGCAAATCCACACAATAAGGAGTTAAAGTGAGTGTATACAGAATATTAGATTCTCTTCAGCACTGAGCTAAAACAAATATTACACAACAACCAAAAAAAACCTTGAGGTTCAACCTGAAACCTCGATTAACGCCAGACTATTCTGTGCACCTGAAAACGATGTAGTGGCATTAAAAATAACATTTCCTCTTGACCCTGGACGTAAACAAGGACCGTTCCAACACTATTATAAGATGAGGCGGATGGTGTTTCTGTCTCACATCATAAGCATGTCCAGATGATGGGAGATGATTGCGTTTAACCCATTATTCCTATTTATCACGCTTGACAACAATTACAGACGTTGTGTTTTTAATTACCGACCGCATCTACACGGACCATTTACCATGAACGACAGCAAGACGACCAAAATGATGAGATTAAGTTTATGCAAATGAGAAGTGAAGCAACGTGGCGCTTACTAATTGGAGTGACCCGGCATTAAACCCGAGAGCAATCTTTCACCTTGAAAACTATCAAATCGATGTCACTTAGCTAGCTACAAATCATAAACAGAGCCGCCAATTTCGCCACTAATCGAATTCGAACGCTCTGTACGTTTCAGGTCCGTGCAGCATATCGCTGTCTACTACTGTTGGAACTAGCAAGAAATGTTTGCTCTTTGTGTGGAGGTGCAAACGCATCAGCGCTGTTCAATTCGGAGACACCAAACGTTTTACGCTAGCAAAGCAAATGCCACCAGGAAGCAAACTCCAAGGGGAAGGCAGTGCTGTCCTTTTACATTTGAGTTTGCTCAAGGAGTGCAGGGGATTTTTAAATAAACGTGATATTCCAAACACTGCAGGAATTAACTCTGGTCAACCTTTTTTTTTTCCCAGATCAAGACTTTGCTAGGTGTTAGCAGAGCACAGGTTTGGACGGAAAAACAAAAGCGGAGACGTTGTTCCGGATTGTTCCCGGCTTACTCGACTGACTCGCTCACTCTCCCTCATTTGCTGAACTGCTTACTAGGGTCACATGGAGGCCGGTACCTATCTCAGCTGACACCGGGCAAGGGCGGGGTACACCCTGAATAGCTGACCAGACAACACACACAAGCACTCGCACTCGCACTCACACCTAGGGGCGACTTAGAGCAGCCAGTTCGCCTAATGTTTTTTGGAGGAAACTGGAGAAACTGCGTGGATGTGATTTACAAAGCCGCTGGATTGCTGATTGCGAGTGTAAACAAATACAAGAACGACTAAGCATCAATCACTGACTCAGTTTAATAAACAAATATGACAAAGCTAAATAATTAAAAGCAGCACAGAGGGGTAGAGGTTGGCACTTCAATCTCGCAGATAAAAAGGCGTGTGTTCGAGTCCTGGGCCCTGCGGGGGGCATTTCTATGTTCTCCCTGTGCTTGTTTGGGTTTCCCTCCAAGTACTCCGGTTTCCTCCGTCAGTCTAAAGGCATGCACATTAAACCAGTTGGCTGTTCTAAATTGCCCCTAGGTATAAATGAGAGTGTGAATGGTTGCGTGTGTGTTGGTCCTGCGATGGTCTGGTGAGCTGTTCAGGGTGTACCCCGCCTTCTCCCAGTGGTGCAGTGGTTAACACGTTCGCCTCACGGCAAGAAGGTCCTGGGTTCAATTCCCGGGCTTTCCGTGTAGGGGTTTTCTTGTTCTCCCCATGCATGTGTGGGTTCCCTCTGGAAACTCCGGTTTCCTCCCACTGACCAAAAACTGATTGCCGGTTCCAAATTGCCCCTAGGTATGAACGGTTGTATGTCTGTTGGCCCGCAATGGCCTGGCAAGCTGTTTCGGATGTACCCCGCCTTGACCCGGAGTCGTCTGAGATGGGCGCCAGCCTCCCCGCGACAATAATGAGGATTAAGCGGTTTATAAAATGAATGAATTATCCACGATGTACGCACTAACTGTGCAAAGAATTTGTCGTCTTACACAAATCAGTGGCCTTTATTGGGATTTTAGCGAAAATTTTAAATCGCCATCTTTCCGTGCTCTATATTACACCCAGTTGTGTATACAGTGTACTTCAAGCACGGAATATGAAATCATAAGCGGCAAGTCGTAATTAATTAATTACCACTATTACAGCAACAAAGTTCATTCATTTATTCATTTTCATAACCGTTTAATCCTCATTAGGGTCGCGGGGAGGCTGGCGGCCATCTCAGCCGACTCCGGGCGAGGGCAGAGTACACCCTGGACAGCTCGGCAGGCCACTGCAGGGCTTTTTTGTTTCCTAGTTTTTTTTATAAATCATTTGAATTCATTTAAACAGCTAACCTAATAGCTTTATTCCCATACCCACAGCTGAGCAAGGAAGAGCATGCATGTGAATCAAGACATTCCAGAATGAAACCTTTAACCCTGATATTTGATAAAATATCGTCATTCATAAAAATGAATATAAATCTTAATACGTTTAATAGTAATAATAATCCTCTTCAGCCTCTTATTTCAGTCTCACGGCTCAAATCATTCTTTTAGTTATTACGAGAAGAGTGTGAATGAGCTGTGTGTGTGTGTGTGTGTGTGTGTGTGTGTGTGTGTGTGTGTGTGTGTGTGTCCATCCTCAGGGCAGCTTGTGCCTCATTTGCATGAAGAATAATGACTATTCCCCAGTGTGTTACAACTCCAGCCAGCAGTGAACAGCTTCCATATCTCTGTCTCATCTCTGTTCATCCAGCCATCTATCCACGTCTGAAAATAAACAGCTAGATTCTCTCTCTCTTCTACTTCTCACAGCCAGTCCAGTCACAGATCAGCAGAGTGAAACCGGGACATCAAGGAGGAGCAAAAAGGAGAGAAAGAAAACCGAGAACAAGGCTGTTGAGAACAAGTTCTGCATAATAACAAGCGAACGAAGCAACGTAACATGACCAGCATCACCAGACCGCCTCTTTTTCTTGTGTGAGGTTCAGGGGAAACCCATTGGACGTCACCGAATTCTGGCAAACAACCAAAGCACTGTAAATGAAGCATCATGTTTTAACCAAGCTTGATTTCTGCTGGTTAACTGGTGGCCTATCTCAGCCAACTCTATCTGAAGACGGGGAACACCCTGAACAGCTCAGCAGGGGATCGAAAGGCCAACACTCACACTAAGGGGCGATTTGGAGCAGCCACTTAGCCCAATGTGCATGCCTTTGGACTGTAGGAGGAAACCAGACTACCCAGAGGAAACCCAAGCAAGCACAGGGAGAACATACAAACGCCTGGGACTCGAACCAAGGCCATTCCTGCTGTGAGGAGCGCGTGCTAATCCACTACACCACCGTGCCGCCCTTGCTTAAGTATAATAAACCAAAATGATCCAGTATCTAAACAATATGAAAGCGTTTTATCACCTTTCTAAGCCAGGTTTTATGCAGAGATCATCCAAGATAGGTAAGAATCCAGTTTAAGAAAGTGTCTCCGAATAAGGACAAAGCTTTCATCGCTATAATTATTATTTTCGATGTTATTTATAGCCGTTTCGAACGTCTACACTCCAATATCCGGCCAGAATGCTCAACCCGAAAGAGCTCTACTTGCACCTGGCTCCTCTGGGGGAATCGCTGCGCTCTGGGTTGTAGCTTTTTCACCAGTTTTTGTGGAGCATTCCGCTGTCCTCTTTCCTTGCTTTATCTCACTCTCCTCTATCTGTCTACAATTTCCCTGACCTCCTTGGTGCCTTGGCATAAATCATGAAGTAAACTAGTGAGGAGCCAAGTGACTGTTTCAGTTGGTGAGATAAACTTGAGCCATGTTGCACAGAGACACATAGAGAGGACGACGGAGATCGATTTCTCTGAAAACCACGACAATCACGAACATCAATCAGAATCTAGTCATCTGGCCCTTGACAACCAGATTTTTAATGATGTCGCAAGTTGAAGAATTTAATCTAAAGTGTATAAGTCGGTGTAATTTGCAGGACCTGGAAAAACTCTCAGCGCAGCCATTTTTTACTTTTACTCGGACAGTAGCGGGCAAGTGAAGCTAGCAGGACAAAGGAAGACCATGATGATTAATATGGGAGTCTGGGTGAACGTGATCATTTTCCATGTTCATTCATTTATCTTTAGAAAACTCTTTGTTCGTGTTAGACTTGCTGTGGTTTAAACTGTTACGTTGCAGGCGGGATTGGTCCGAATTTTTCTATTTCAGAGTACGACTGATCAGATATTCTGCAGGCATGCCCAGGGTTGGTTAAAACTTTTTGCAGGAGTGGGTAGGACCGCTCAGTATCTCTTTAGGAAAGAGATTTTGGGAAAAAATTTGGGAGAAGACGATGGAAAACTGGCGTGATTGGTCAGAATTCCTTTGGGAGACTGTAGCGTTCGTTAAACATTATGTGGGGCAGTCAGGATTGGTCAGAATTCCTACGGGAAACAGACATAGTTAAACATAGGCTGGAATGGTGAAGGAGTGGTTAGCAAGTCTGCCTTAAAGCAAGAAGGTCCGGGGTATGAGTCCAGGGTTCGGGAAAGGCGCTACTGTGTGGAGGTTGCATGTTCTCACGGTGTTTGCGTGGGTTCCCTCCAGGTAACCCGGCTTCCTCTTACAGTACAAAGAGGTGCGCATTGGGGTAATTGGCTGGTCCAAATTGGCAATTTGAAAATTGTATGGTTGTGTATAGACTGAGAGTGGGCTGGCAAGTTGTTCAGGGTGCAAGGTACCCCCACCCCAAGGTATCGGAGAAAGGTTCCAGCCACCCTGCGACCCTGGTAGAATTAAGAGGTTTGTCAAAAATGAATGCTTAAATATTAAGCCAAAGTAAAAGGGATCGGTCAGAATTTGTGTGGGAAATTATAGGGTTGGCTAAACCATCTGTAGGAGCAAAGTAAAATTGGTCAGAATTTCTTTGAGACACCGCTGGATTCTTTAAACCTTCTGTTAGAGCAGGCAGGATTGATTCGAAATTCTTTTGGAAAGCTGTAGAATTGGTTAAACTTTCTGTCGACACAGGTGGGACCAGCCGAAGCGGAAGAGGATAGAATCGGTCCCTCATTAGGTTCCTTCAGGAGCACGCCAAATGATGCAACAGAGTAGCACTTCCCCATCATCCCGAGATGATGCCATGGCTCTCCGTGGCCAGTAGTCCATGTAAAAGTAGCCGTGGACGCTCTCAATTACAGTGACACGAACCAATCATGGGTTTCAAGTGAGCGAGTCCCAGAGAACAGTCTTTGCACTGCTTGGGTGGTGACACCTAACTGCTGGCTGGAAATTGGTCAGAAAATAAATCAGCACTCCTACGCCAAATACACCGAATACACTGGTTTTATTTCTAAAGCGATGTCACAGGAAGCCGACACCATTTTAACCAATATATCAGCCACACTATCTCAGTGAGACACATGTCTTACAAATCATCTTGACACGCACACTAAGCACTAAGTGAGGCGAAAACATCATAGAAACGCATTAAATTCCACACTGAACCGAAATTCAATCCTAATCTACGGTAACTATGTAGCCTGTAGCTGCATCGCGCAAAGAAAAAAAAAAGGCAATGATATCCATACTCTGCCTCAGTCTTGGCTGGGCTGTAATTAGAGTCGGCCCAACGGTTTCCTGACGCTCTCCTTATGTTATTACACTAGCTGGCAGCATGTATGTAATGCGTGCGGTATTGATTTAATAGACATGTCAGCAGTAGCGCAATTCATCAGCGTCTTTTAGCAGCACCGTGTTAGTCACTCGCTCTACATGACATCACATGTTTTTATTATTCAAACGATAGCAAGTGGTTCTAATAGCACTTTACAACAGATCGTGAAAAATCCACCCACACTGCTACGCTAAGGGCCGCTGGAGACGCGGAAGGACTGAAGGCAATTTTGCTGAGTCGATACCCTTCACTATGGCTCGATACAGATCGGCTGTCAGACACACAGCTACTGGCATTAAACAGCCGAGTCAGTGACAGCCATCAGGTCCGCTTAGGGAAGCACTATCTGACTGCTTCAGCTGCTTCTGGCTATTACAAGACAACTTCATGTGTGTGTGTGTGTGCGCACGTGGGAGTATTACAGACAAAAAGTCTGCTTTCTTTCTACTTGAGCTGTGCAGCATCCATCAGTTATGTTTATTTATTGGAAGTCCCATTAGAGGACTCACGGCGGACTTTACTAATTGAGTCAATTGCAGGCATCAGTCATCTGACATGTCAACAATTACCCCTGGGTGCTGGAGCATACACACGGCTCAGTCTGATCCAAGACGCGTGTCGATGCCGCCAATTATTTTACGGATCGGATTTTCACCCAATTAAAGCCAGTGGTCTATGTGCTGTTGGGAATTGGCAAAACTGCACTGGTGAGCTCCGAAATTCAGATAATACGGAGTTGTGTCATGAGTTTTACCCAAACTTTAGTTGAAAAAATTGGGCTAAATACGCAACATGTACCCATAAACCCAGCATGTGGTTCAATCCTATTACTAGGGTTGCTGGAAGGCTAGAGCTTATTCCTGCCCGTCTGACGCTGGCTGAAGGTAGGGTACACCCTGACCAGCACGCTCGTCCATCACACGCCAACACGCACAAGTGCACCCTGACACCTAGGGGCAATTTTGGAACAGCCTGTTAGCCTAATATGCATGCCTTCGGACAGTGGGGGGAACCCGGCGTATCTGGAGGAAACGCAAAACGCACAGATGGAGCATGCAAACACCACACAGAAACGCCCGATCCTGGAACTCGAACCCGGTACCTTCTTGCTGTGTGAGATGGACACGCCAACAACTACGGCCCCGTGCTGCCCTGGACTGCGGCATGGACTCTTGAAAGCAACAAAACCGCGAACGCTCAACTCAAACTTAATGTATGAACCCAGTTCATGTCCGGTATCCTTCGAAACCCAAATTCCCATCTATACCATTGATTATATCTCGCTCGATTACACTGATCATGATATTCAGGCTATTTTCTTTAGGCTGCCATGACACTGCCCCTTTAATTCCTCCAAATACAAGGAACAACCCCAACACAAACATTACCATAACTATTAGATGCGACTACCTGAAATTGTAACCGAGCCCAAGAAGGAAAATGATTTGATTTACACACGTAAGTAAGCCTGCTCAGGTCAGGTGCTTCATCAGACGCACTGATGCATACAGATAAGTCGCGGCTCGGCCGTAATATAGAAATCGAATTTAAAATTAGAGGTGCAGGGAGTTTTTCTTTCTTTCCTCCCAGCTGTCATTATCTCATATAGCCATCATGTTTGCAGGGGAACCAGATGCTCCTTATAAACACTTTTGTTTTATTGTAAAATGGCCTCTTTATGGAAACATCTGGATGGTAGTAAAATTCACACATGACTCATAGATGAGAATCCTTCATACATTCAACCAACTGACATTTTTATAGACGATTTAAAGGCAAGCTCCATCGTGTACTGTATGCACCGCCGTCTATCTTGTATGATAACTCGTTAAAAGAAACACAATGACTATGTACCCAAGGACATCTATGAGGCAGAGTGAGTGCACATCAGATCGACTGAAACGAATGCGCTCGAAAAAACGTCGACGAGAAGTCCGGCCGGTTTGAGCGCCCCTGACAGGAACGGATTGAAGTTATTTGAGAAGAAGAGATGAGGAGCGGAACTGTAATCTTGGACTGCAAAATGAGAAGCGAGCCTTCTTATGTTTAGGGACCACCTGATACGAGGTTATCACGTTACCTAGGTAACGATTCGACCTGTAAAGCGATTCTGTAAGTATCGTGACTCTATCGATATCTATTTCATACCGAAAACAAAGTTGAGCCATACTTTTAAAGCAATAAACCTTTAAAGAGTTTATTCATTCCTTTCCCTAACCGTCTTATCCTGCTGGAGTGAGGCTGGAGCCTATCTCAGCCAACGCGGAGCGAAGACGGGGTACACCCTGCATCAGGGACAACACGCATACAAACAACCACAATCACACCTAGGGGCAATCTGCAGTATTCAGTTATCCGAATGTGAACGCCTTTGATTAATAAGAGGAAACCGGAGTACCCCGAGGAAAACCTCACAAGCACGGGGAGAACATGCAAACTCCACACAGGAGCGTTCTCGTCAAGCCTGGGACCTTCCCGCTGTGGTGGATGTGTGTACTAACCACTAAACCATCATCGACAAGGTACACGACTATCAGCCCGGAGATCGCAAGTTCAAATCCAGGGTGATGCCACAGCCATCCGTGACCGGGAGTCCATGGGAGCTAATTGGCAGAGTTCTCACGGGAGGGAGGGGCATAGGGATGGCACACACTCACTTCCCTGTCAGTCACAGCGATCACCAGCCAATCACGGGCGTCTGTGGGCTCATTCGTACAAGAGAGCGGATTGTAATTTCCCTCTGACTGTGTTAGACCGTCCCCGAATCCTCATGCGCAGCAGTTCGAAAAGAGGCGGGTCGAAAAGATCGCATGTCACAGAAGGGGCATGTGCATGCTAACGCCCCTCATTGGTTGGTGGCGGTCGTGTGATAGGGAAGGCAATATTTGAAGGATGGGATGAGAATATGACCAAATTTGGGGAGAAAATAGGGGGGGGGGGACAAGGCCATTATTTAAACAATACAAACGCTCTTCAAATAAAATATTGATTTTTGGAACCAGTGTGGCAGTACATGAATCACCGCACAAAAGAATTGCGATACTTCACTGAATCGATTTTTCCCCTGTCATTTCATCCTTCGTTTAATTTCCTGGAAACATAACCGAGGTCAATGAGCATCATCATAAATTCATGACCACACCATGATTGGAGGAGACATATGGATTTAATTTAAACACAAAATCAAGATGGAGCCACACCACTATCAGTCAGCTGTCCCATAAAGAAGGACATCAGAACATACCGGGTCACTTCCTGTATGAGCCCCGGCCAAAATAATAGACATTTTCAATTTAAATAAATAAATGGTTGGATTGAGTCTCTGCGCTTCTTCAGTTTCACTCCTACCTGCATTTTTATTATTTTTTTATTCGGTAAGCATTTTTGTGCAAAAACATTTAGTATGCTGTGTAATATCATCATAAAATAAAAGTAACACAAACACTTTGGTACTCGCTTGCTTGCTCAGGGGATCAACAACTTTAATCCGAGTTTAATCAGACAGCAAACGTGCACATGTTAACTGCAGAGCTGCGCATGTGTCCAGAAGAATTCAGCACACCCACATACAAACACACACACACACACAGGGCGCAAACACAACCATTTAATCACACAACACACACAATAACAATGCAGTCTGGTGGCCAAGTCTCAAACAGGCTGTGAGTAGACAGGATGAGGGTGAGTGGATCAGGACGAGCCTGTCCAAACAACACAGAGAGTACAGCCAAATCTGCCCCAAGGACGAAATGTGTGTACGTCTGGGGGTGTGTGTGAGAGAGAGAGAGAGAGAGAGAGAGGAAGAGAAAGCAAGAAGGAGAGAGAAAGAGAGAGTGAGTGAGAGTGTGAATGAGTGAATGAGTTGTTAGGGGGGGCAGTGAGTGTGTGTGTGTGTGTGTGTGTAAGAGAGAGAAAATGACTGAGTTAGAGAGAGAGGACAGTGTGTGTGTGTGTGAGTTAGAGAGAGGACAGTGTGTGTGTGTGTGCGTGTGAGTTAGAGA
>JBCNYG010000025.1:4736240-4753719 GCA_039654305.1 Porochilus rendahli
GGTGTGTGTGTGTGTGTGTGTGTGTGTGTGTGTGTGTGTGTGTGTGTGTGTGTGTGTGTTGGCCCTGCAATGAACTGGCAAGCTGTTCAGGTGTACCACACCTTTGTTGGCTGAGATGGGCTCAGCATCAACAAGAACCTAATGAGTGAATTTTTACATTTACATTAAGTATGACAGTGGCAGATGCTATACCCACATGTGCAGCACAGAGCAACTTACTGCTGTCCAAAAACTAACAAATAAATTATAAAGTCTTTATGAAGATGAACAATCAATCATTCATTAATTTTTTCAAAGCCAAATGTGAAGGACTGGAGGCCGCATGCTCACTCATTCATTCGCTGAACCATTTCATCCTATTTGGATGGCTGGGAGACTATCTAAGCCGGCATTGGATGAAAACAAGGTATACCCTGAACAGCTCGCCAAACCATCGCAAAGCAGCACATACACAGCCATTCACAATCACACCTAAGGGCAATTTGGAGCAGCCAATTAGCCTAGTATGCATGTTTTTAGACTGTGGGTGGGAACTGGAGAACCCAGAGGAAATCCACGCAAGCACAGGGAGAATATGCAAACTCCACACAGAAACGCCTTCGCTGAGCATGGGACTTAACCCCAGGACCCTTGTTGTAAGGTGGACGTGCTAACCACTACGCCACCATGCTGCCTGGCATCATACGTATATCCTAAGTATAAACATAGTATACAATAATATTAAGATTTTTTTTAAAACATAATTGCAAAAAATAAATAAATAAACTCATTTGAAAGTTATAATTAATTTTATACTAATTTGTTACACTTACTTGTTTTGTTCCATTTGTAATGCTATATGTGCTTTTAATAAACACTAAACATCTTTTGAAGATATTTCTGAGGAATAGCTCTGATGTTGCTGTTGCCACAGCAACCTAAAATCTATAAACTCCCCATCCTCATATCCAAGTATGTACACTGTACCATGTTCTTGGTGCTTACTGCATTTTCTTTTTCAAGGCAAAGGAGATTCTTAAAAAGAAAAAGAAAAAAAAAGAAAAAAAATATAGGAGACACAGTGCTCTCTGCACAGACACCTTTTAAGCCAACTAAATCAGAGTAAAAACATTTTGGAATTGTGGTAGGACTTGGGCTGTCAAGAGAATAGCAAATTTTTCTCCAGCTGTAAACAGCAAAACTATCTGTACTGTAGACAGATTGAAAGACGTATTGCATTTTAACTATAGAGTTCATTAAATAATGTTGCACAGACTGGTGTCATGTGACCAGTGTTAATATGGCTGCTTGAAATTTTAATCTTGTACTTTGTACATTCTTAGTTTTTTTGTTTATTTTGACCTCCTATTTTAAACTAATACTAATTTATGTTTTCATCACAATGGTCTGTAAAGATGGACAGAAAATAAAACCTAGCAAGCTGGAAGTGCATGAAAAAGCTCATCCTAACCACCCCACCAAAAACATTGTCCTATCATGAGTTAAACTGCCTTGATGATATTGATGGTATTGCAAAGGACTTTACTTTATTCTTTAGAGACCTCTCATTAAACCCCAACTGACAGAGTTGTAAAGGTTGAGAAACAGAATAGATGATGCCAAATATAGAACCACCACTATAGCAAATGTTGACGTTTAGCAGTTAGCTTATATTAAAAAGAACTACTGTACAACTAAAGGCTGTTGATTTAGAGAATAGTGGAGTACAGAAAAACAGATTTTTTTGTGGTTGTTGTTTCTAGAAAATATAATAGGTAACATGGCACTGACTGATTTTCTACGACTATTGTACATGTTCTTGGACGGATTTTTCATTAGATGCTTTGAGGCTCATAGAAACAGCTTTTTTTATCTCTGTGTGTTAGGAATTGGTTGTGCAGGCTGATGCAAGTGAAGATTAGTATTTATTAAAGTGAAACACATGATTACAGAGATTATGAACATAAAGCACAACAAACAAGAACTAGATATCATAGATAGCATAAACACAAGAAGAACCAAATGCCATAGAACAACAACAAGTAACAAGAGCTGGACAATAACACAGAATCCGAGACTGTGTTTGAATAGGTAAAATAGTCCTATCTGAAGTGAGCTAATGATGGACAGAGAAAATTTTGCTCTGAGTGAGGTTTCTTAGCTTGTGACATGAAAATATTTCAGAAAAACTAAATAGTGACTCAATGAGGGTTCATAAGTGGAATTAGCAGCTCCTTGAGGCAAATCATCACTCTGGGATACAGTTATTGCTGAAGTACTTGCTGTCATGTTTGTGCTCAGGGAATTTATGTGCCATAAACTGTATGCCATTTCTATGGAAATGCTTGAGATGTTCAGAGGTTAAATCATGAAAAGGCTGGGTTAACCTATGATAGCTTAACCTTGCTAGTGTATATAGCCACACCATGGTAGCAATATTATTTCAGTATTAATTACATCCATGCAGCTAGCTGTTAAATATTCACAAAAATAAATTGTCCCTCAGTCAACATATGTAGTATACTACCAATTATATCAAGATGATTCATTTTATAAGTAAGATTAATTATATTAAGATGACTTTATAAGTGAAAGCTTTTACCTTACCTCACCAGTTATTCCTGGAACCTTCAGTTTAAGTGATAAATGTGCTTATTATAATCATCTGTATTAATTAATATCTCCAGACAAAACAATTTAAGCTCTATGATATATATAAAAGAGTTTGAAAGACTTCGAGAATGTGACCATATTTTTTGGATTCTGGTGAACGGGTGGTGATTTTGTGAAAGTGAATTAATATGAGAACTATACATATGGCAGAAGTGTTTTGTCTTAGTTTCTGTAGAACTTATTTCAAATCTATCGTTTTGATTAGTGCTATAGGTACCAGAAAACTCCCATCAGCTGATCTACATAATGAGTACAATTTAATTATATTCATATGTTAATTATGTCCATTTTAGGGGTTCCATGTTTTTAAATTAACCCATTAAAATGTATTACATGTATTAAAAATCCAGATTAGGTGCCAATTGAGTAGAACATCCTGGAGACTTGCCTTATTTACACCTGGCATCATAAGTCTGATGTTGTCTTTACTATTATAGCGTGTGTTGTAATTATTTATTTTCCATACCACTTAGTCCTACTAGAGTCGCTGGGAGGCTAGAACCTATCTCAGCCAAGGTGATGTAAACCCTGCACAACTCACCAGCCAACTGCAGGGCCAAAACACATACAACTATACATACTCACAACTACAGTCAACCTGGAACAATGTTTTTGGACTGCCAGAGGAAACCAAAGTACCCAGAGAAAACTCTTTTTAGAATAACAGCTGAATTAAACTTAGAGTTGTTTGGTCATAGTCATGGTGCACATTTAAACAGAAGATGACCCTCATACCAACTGTGAGGCATGGAGGGAATGTTATGGTTTGTTTGCTTCACTTCCTCGGGGACTGGACAGCCTGCAGTCATTGATTCAGCTATGAATTCCTCATTATATCAAGTAGTGCTTAAAGAAAATGTGTGGCCATCTGTCTGAAAGTTAAAGTCAGAAAATACAAAATTTAAAGCTTTCCTGCCTTGCTTCTGTTTGTCCCAATTTTGGATACAATTCCATTTCTGGGTTCTTATGATGCATGATTTTTTTTCTTTTCATCGCTCCTTTTTCTGCATTGACTTTCATGTATTTTTTTATTTATTCTGATCCCTTCTTATCTGATAGCCTCCAAACTTGAAATATTACACTATCACATGTTCACATAACCATGATCACATGACCGCAATCTTGTCCCACATTTTTTTTTCATATTTTTTCCATTTACTTCACTGCATTTTCTCTCTATTCAGCCTAGTTTCATCAGTCATGCACAATAACAGGTACACTGCATCAGCTCTTATCTCCAGATACCCCAACCCCAAGGTTTTAAGACACACTAGTCTTTATTTTGCACCATAGCAATCACACTTTTCATTTTCTTGTGGTAACACATCTCTAGTTTTCTTCATATATTCTTCATAGTTTTATTGCCATTAACTGAAGTTGCTCAATTAAAAAAAAAAATTAAGAGAGAATTGTTTGCATGTTCAAAATTGGTGAAAAAAATCATTTCTATAGGATTTTCCAATTATTTAACATGACTGAATAATGTTTTAGCATTTTATAGAACTGTATTCAGAAACCCTGCGATGGCCTGGCGAGCTGTCCAGGGTGTACCCGCCCAGAGTCGGCTGAGATGGACGCCAGCCTCCCCGCGACCCTAATTAGGAATAAGCGGTTCAGAAAATTAATGAATGAATGTCTAACTGCTGATAATAGTGCATTTGAATATCACACCTCTGAGTGCGATAGTCCCGCCCACTATCCCACCCATACTGTGATTGGATTGCTTGAAATGTGGATGATGCAGTGAACACTACCAAGAAACACTTCTCTAGTCCCTTTGTCCCAACTAATACATTATTGACTTGGTAGAAATGGGGGTGATATCCAGAGTAAACCCTTCGAAGATAGCTTGTTGGTCTTTGTATCTTAAAAAATAAAAAAATGTTTAAAAAGTAGGTAATGAAACCAGACCAAACCAGTATTCACTTAAGCATTCAGTGAAAAAATAGGAATACTGTAAAAGATTGTAAAAGTTACAATCAGAGAGTTCAACAACTCACTCTGACACTCATTCGCTGAACCGCTTAATCCTAATGGTCGCAGGAAGGCCGGAACCCATCTTAACCGACACTGGGCAAGTCGACACCCCGGAGAGCTCGCCAGACCATCGCGGGGCCAACACACAACCATTCACGCAAAAGGGAAATATGGAGCAGTCAATGAGACTAATGTGCATGTCTTTGGACCCGGGGAAGAAACCAGAGTGCCTAGGGGAAACCCACGTAAGCACACGGAGAACATGCAAACTCCACACAGAAACACCCCCAGCGAGCCCAGGACCTTCTTGCTGTGAGGCGGACATGATAACCACTACGCCGGCATGCCGTCCAAGTCGAACAACATGTTTAGCAAAATGCACAATGTACTCGATCAAAATGCTTGGTAACCACAAAAAAAAAAAAAGAAGAAAGAAAGAAAGAAGTCAACCCATAGTTTAAATAGATGCATAATACAATGCTCACCCTGGTACTGAAGTACAAATCAATAACAAGCAATGAAGGTCACAGACATTGTGTGCCTCGGATTGTTCAGTGTGGTTTATCCAACAGATGTAGATATGATTCAGATGTCCTGAGGTGGTTGGAGGAATTGAATTTAAAATGTTTCTAATACCTCTTCCATATATTACATTACAACTGCACTTTTCGGTGGAAAAAGTAAACAACATTGTAACTTTAAAAAAAAAAAAAAAAAACAAGCAGACCTATAAATAATATTCACTTAAATCTCAAGTGTACTGCAAAAGAAAAGTTTAGGAATACTTTTAATAGGAATGCGTTATGCTCATTAAATACTGAAAACCTATGGAACTGTTTGCACAGTCCCTGGCTGCAAAAAAGCTGCAGACCCCCCTACAGCAGACCAGGCACCATATTTCAACTCTCAGTGCTCAGTGTTGTCTCAGATTCCTGGTTTATTGGATAGGAGTAGAACCCGATGTACTTTTTGGCCGCTGTAACCCTTCCACCACAATGCGGAAAAGTTTTATGGATCCAGGGATGCTTTTCAGCTCACCACGCTTATAGAAAAAGTAATTATTGAAGTTGCTGTTGCCTGCCTTTCTGTCAGTTCCATCCAGTCTGGCCATCCTCCTCTTCCATCGAACAGCTGGCGACTGTGGCGAATTTTGCACCTTCGTTATTCATCCTGCAAAAGGTCACCAACTAGTAACTAAAAGTAACTAGCGACGCCTCTACTGATGACCACACTCTGACTAGCCTAGCCTTTGAACTACACATTGCGCTTCCTTTGAACTGACCGATCCTGTGTTGCCCAGTGACTGTCAGAGAAATTGCTGACCACATGCCCATGTGTGCACCATGTTGGTGTTCCTCCCCAAGCGTGGTGAGGCAAGGTAACCTATAAGGTCAAAAACCTGACAACGTCCATGTCAAATGGTTCACAAATACTCGCGATGGTTACCAAATGTTCATTTTCTAAGCCGCTTAACCCCAATTAGGGTCACGGGGAGGTTGGCGCCCATCTCCGCCGACTCAGTCAGTCGGGGTACACCCTGAACAGGTCTCCAGGCCATTGCAGGGCCAACACACATACATCCATTTACACCAAAACTCCCACCTAGGGGCGCTTTGGAACCACCAATTAGCCTACTGTGCATGTTTTTGGACTGTGGGAGGAAACCGGAGTACCCAGAAGAAACCCACACACAAAATCGCACTGGATCAGTCGATTCTGAAACACTCTAAACCATTTTGTGTAGGTGGGACCAATAACCATGGCAGGGTTATATACACAAACCAGACGCTGTATACGAATACGCAACCCAACTGAAAGCTCATAACCAATTAAAGTCCCTACATATTGATTTTGCTGTGAGTGTCATTGAGTCATCATCAGCCTTGTTCGTGGGCACCCAACTTCGTACAGGGAATTTTTTCTTCTTTTCTTACAGGGACATAAACGTACGGTATTAGTCATTACTCATTATTCAAGGGGATCATGTTCACCTCGGTATCTCAGATGTGTGCAAGATACGGCGCTGGAGTGTGAACGGAGTGCTCGTTTGACTCAGCAGCATGTGGGAGGGCGTGAAACGCGAACGGCAGCTTTCACAATAAACGGTAGGAAAGTCTCCAATTATATAAACATCAGTGCAATCAAAGAGGTGCCGGAACCCATGATCTTACGTGCTACTTTGAAAGCAATCAGGAGTGACTCTCACTCAGCCCGCGCCAAGAAAACAGGCAATTTTAAGTACAAAATTCATTCCACTTTGTCGACGAAGAGCACTCAGGAACACTGTGGGTGTACATCCGCTCTAAAATAAAGTTCACACAAAAACGAACGAAGACATGCCGCACACACCCTTACCACGCAGTACAAGTGAGTGTAGCGTACAAGCTGGCTATGAATACAAGGTCTTTTTGAGAGGGGCACACCAGTGCGTCATGGCGTACAGTGCCCTCTGATTAGCTGGCCTTCCCCTACTGCTGCCTCCTATGCACAACAGTATCTCCTTCGATACATGGAGCTTGTAGGTGACCAATCAAAGCAGAGAATGCAAAGACCATAAATGAGAGGAGGAAGCCAAACAGGCCCTCATCACATACACTCAACTCAGCGTTTCAGGGGGAGGTGAGGAAGCAGCATCCTGAACAATAATATTTTAGTGGCCGATATTTTAGAGATTAAAGAATTGTATTGATGGCAAAATGTGAAAAAGAATATACAAGTAATTTTTTGACACACTTTTTGCAAATCTCAGAAGTAACAGAATTATGCATCCACTGTTGTTTTTCTCATTTTTCTTTTAAACATGGGTTTAAAAAAATATTTCAGTAAGACACTGTCTTCCCCCAGCAGTCGCATGTTAAGCCATTTTTTGGCAAGGCATGCTACAAGCTAGTAACTGTCTTGACCTGGCTCACTTTACACACATTAGACTGGGAGAATGTGCACAACTGCTGCCCTAGTTTCCTGCTTCGCTTCTTGTCAATACGCAGCACCAGAACTCTCTCACCAATATTCAGGGTTCAAAAGCAACCAAATGCATGTCTCCTTTTTTTTACATTTGATCTATGACAGATGACTCTTAACACCAGGAGACAGATGAGCATCCCTGACCTCGATTATCAATTATCTTTAAATTGTTCGAGCCATTCATATCCATAACATCTGACAGCTCAATATCCAACCTACAGAAACACGCCGAGGCAAGCCGTTAGCCAGATCTTTTGAAAATTATCAGTATTAAAGAGCGGCGTTAACTTTAAAACGCCATATTGATGTTCGGTAACATAGGTGGTCATGTTAAAATAGCATCACTGAGCTGCTAAGGCAATAAACTGCGTATCCGGACCGGGCCATATCCAAACAGGAAGTACCACCACAAACTACATAGTGCTCACCGAAAAGCGCGTTTGTGTTCCAAATGAAAAAAAAGTAACAGAGCCTAAAACGGCATATAATTAGCAACTATTTAACCTCATTGGCTCGGTCTGTACGGAGAAATCTCGGCCCTTGTTTTTCGGGGGTTTTTTGGATTGACCTCGCCTTCAGCTTGGTTTGTACTAAAGTCCTTTGGGCTGAGATTTCTCTGTACAGAGTGTTCCGTCAAGTTAAATAAATAATTTCTATTTTATTGTCTATAACAGATCTGGCATTCACTTCAGCATAGCTTGCTTCTTTAGTTAACATTAAAGAACATTTGAAGAATGTGTTGTGTCCTTTGTAACCAAAGAGATTCGTAAAGTAAGCACTCAAGTCAAATATTTTTTCTACAAGACTACATGTACAGATTCCTATTATTGTGACCAGTACTTTTACGTCTTAAGGGAATTAAGTACAGTCGCAGTTTATGCTCCCCCATACCGTCACTTCCAAGCAATTTCAATCAAAGATCAATCCTTCCTTATTCCTCAAGTTCTCACTTAAATGTAACTTAAAGTATGCATGTCCAAAACAAGAACATTTCTTTAAAAACTATCATCGTCTATAGTAGTTGCAAGTAAAGTTCAACTGGAGCTTCGAGAACTAGAAAAAAGATTGCGGAGTGGACGCTTCTGGACGGACACCTATTCACATGCGTGTGTAATCCACATTTCAGAATCCGGTTCAGTTATGCTTTGCTGTAAAGTTACAAACCGAGGTGCACTTTATAGAAAGTGCATCTGATTAAAAAAAAAAAAAAAAAAAGATACATTTCTTATTATCAAAAGAGATAAAAGTCAGAGTGGACATGTTGGACGGACACTTCCTCGCATGTTTTCAGATCTGGCCTGTGAAGAACAAATCAGGGATACTGCCACCAATGCATGATTTAGTTAAACGACGTACACTTATCTAATTTCAAAGGGAAACATTTTCATGACAAACGTCCTTCTTTGAAAATGAATTCAGTTGGTATCCCGAGAATTTAAGTGGGAATTTTCATGTGAACATTTTCAAGATAAGCTGATACTTTTGTTCATTTTTTTTAATTAAAGCTACTCCATACTATTGTGTATTTATTCATCTACGCACTTTCACATACCGTGTACAGATTTTGAAACAATAACCCTCATTTTATGCATGATTTATCCCCAGTGCTCTAGAAAAGTGAAAAGGCTCTTATCTCCACCGCGAGTTCTAACATTTCAGTGTCAGTGTAACCTCAAGGCAGAAAATTACTTCAGATGATTGTCTTCTGGTATTAAGACAGATGGTATCTGATTACAGACACAAATTATTAAGCTTCGGTTTGTTTCCTTTAGACGCACAGGCTGTGTGTTTTTAGCCACAGCACCTTCCTTACACAGCATGACCTTTGCAGGAAGATAGCCTGCGCACGGTTTAAAAATAAAGTGAAATCATTTCCATGTCAGTTAGGCTCAATACACTTCAAGTTGAGGTTGTTTCAGCCTCAGTGGTATAAAAACGTTCACAATCATTTCATTTAATCTCAGCAGCTTCTTTTACGCATGTGATACTCGGACGCATCTCCAGGTACTTTAATGCTACACCCTTGTTCATCCATGTGAACCCACGTTAGCCACCCCTGGGAATTTGTACAAACCTCACATTGCCCAAGACCGAGATGAAAATTTAATCTAAAGTGACGCTCAAACGCCTTCCTGTGTCTGTCTACGCAGAAAAGACAGAAAAGCATTAATAATTTTTTTTTTCTTATAAAATAAATAATATTCATAAAAAATTAAAAAACGTAAAGAAATGGAGGAACCAAACGGCACCAGAGTCGGGAAAAATATGACCATATTTTTTTTAATATCAATTGTTTCATCATTTTGACACTCACGTTTATAATTCTGAATAACCTTATTAATGCAAACTGCGTTCTACAGCATTTAGTAAGCAGAACAAAGGAAATAAGGGCTTGGAGAGCATGCATGGCTTGGGATCTCAGACATCTGTGTGCTGAATAGAAGTGTCTGCTTGTTGGGGAAACGCATGAAAACACTCATTAGAAAGCAACAGCTCTCTCGTGCACAATGTCATATCTGTTGTCTCGCACCTCATGTGTGGGCTCGCAGTACAGCGATCATCTCTCCGTGGAAAACTAACCTGAATTGAATAAAGTCCACATGATCGATTGTAAATATTCATTCTGTTCAGTAGTTATATTGAGGTCACGTTACATAATGGTCTTACATTCACCGACAGCTGATTTACATACACTGCTGCTCACAAAACTCCATCAAGGCCAAAAGTGTTTTATTCCTGCTGTACCTTTTGCAGCGCTCTTAAAGAAAGTTTTTATTCACATAGTTTGGTTTGATGTTGCACAAAGTCTGCAAAAAAAAATTAAAATGTGTGACGATAAACTGCAGTGCAGTTCTCTGATGATTTAAATGGAGGAAATACAAACAAACCATGATTATTATGAGAACATGCATGTGGCATCATTGTAAGTGGAAGTAACAGCTTTAATGTCATGAAGACACTAAAAGCAGATCTTAAAAGGAAAAGAGTTATTTGTATGTTTGATCAGACACATCAAATTAACAAGAAAAAAAAAAGAAAAGAGACAGAAATGGAGAGACTTGTTTTATATTTAGACCTGACTACAGCCTTCACCTAGGTTCATTTACTAAGAAAAGCTCCATCACTATCATCCAAACTATTTTCATTTATAATCGTCTCATTGACGCCAACCTTAAAAATTAATGCTTAGGAAAAAGATAATTTTTTTTTTTATTAAAAAAGGAATTTTTAAGCTGAAATGGTTTTTTTATTTTTTTATTTTTAAATATTAGAGTAAAATCTAATTATGGACTCAATATCATGAATTGAAATTAAATCTTTTATAATTATTTTAAAATAAGTATTTAACCCTTTTTGAAACAGATGAAACTTTAATGCTTGGATCTTGAATATATTTAATTGTATGTAATAAAATCTGTAATTCTTTGTGTGAAAGGTAAAGTCTTTGTTGTGAAGTTTGGTACTGAAATGTTATAAAGGTCCTTGATGGAAGCACATGTTCCCAAATTTTCACCACTACA
This sequence comes from Porochilus rendahli, assembly GCA_039654305.1. Taxonomy (NCBI): domain Eukaryota; kingdom Metazoa; phylum Chordata; class Actinopteri; order Siluriformes; family Plotosidae; genus Porochilus; species Porochilus rendahli. The sequence goes on from JBCNYG010000025.1 coordinate 4,747,355, forward strand.
GAAGCGTCAACGTCCAGAAAGGAATCATGAGGTTTCTATTAGAAATCTGTCAGTCCCTGCAGTACTTACTGTGCAAAGCTGTGCAGAACAAGCCTGAAGAGCGCTTCAGCAGTGGTAAGAGTGTTCCAGCTCATCAACTTTTGGCTGTTTTAAATTACCGAGAGTAATTGAAGCCTGGTGTGGTGGAAACCTGCCTTTCTGTCAGTCCCAAGCTGAAAACAAAACAGTGCTTCCCTGCAGTTTCGGTCAATTATAAAGCGATCCAGAAATATTAGCTCCCACCTGTGAGAGAGAACACAGCGAGCACACGCTGTCCTTCTGCCATGCAGGTTGAGAGTGAGAGCAAGAGTGAGACGACATGTCGAACGGGGGGAGAAAAGGGTGATAAAGATGAAGGTAAGCGTAATGGGGGAAAACATGGCACAGGGAAATTAATTAAATGAAAACAACGGCGCGATGAGGACGCGGGATGAATGGCTGGGAATTAAGAATCAGTAAGTGAGAGAGAGTGAAATGGATTTCTGTATAGTTTATGTTGCTCACTCATCCTCATGCATTAGTCATAGCATGCCAACTGTTCTTGGACAGAGCTCTTTACACTGACACACACACACACACACACAATGCTGTTTCTTTCCATAATGCCAGTCAGTCTCAACTACAAGAAAGGATTCCCTTCAATGAAAAGGTCAGCATTTGTAGGTAACCACTCATCACTAGCGAGAACCTCAGCAGTGGCCTTTCTCCCACTAACCTTCTTTAAAAGGTTTGTTGACTTGAAAGCACTCCTTGGGTTTTGTGTTCCACCTTGAAAAGTAGGAGAAAGGGATGTGTGTGTGGTTTTAGAGGAAGAAGCAAATGCAAACTTCACAAAAAAGCTGATGGTTCAATATGTACCGCTGATGTGAAAGGAAAAGTTTTTTCCCAAAAAACTTTGGAGAAAACTGCAGTTAAGCTCCACGGCGCTTCTCACATTCGTTTGGCATCAAATCACATAACATAATGATATTAATAAATGTAATAGTAATAATAATGTCAAACGTTTTGCCACAATCAGCACAATCATCACGAACCCATCAAGTTCCCCCAGGGTCATCACAAACCCACCAGGTTCCCTCAAGGTCATCACGAACCCACCAGGTTCCCTCAAGGTCATCACGGACCCACCAGGTTCCCTCAAGGTCATCACGGACCCACCAGGTTCCCTCAAGGTCATCACGGATCCACAAAGTTCCTTTAAGATTATCACAAACCTACCAGGTTTCCATCACAAACCCACCAGGTTCCCTCAGGATCGTCACGATTCCATAAAGTGCCCTCGAGATCCAGTTAAGAAAAAAGGAATGCATAAAGCATAAAGGTCAGCCAACAACAGGTAACACAGCAGCTGGAGTGGAGTGTGACAGCTTCCACAGGCAAGACGAGGGGAGCCTGTGCATTTGAGTCAGCAATGAAAAAATAAATAAAAAGACAATTGAGGCATTCTTGACTAAAAAGATTTTACACTAAGAAAAAGATCAGGATTACTTTATACTGGTAGATTGGCATTTTCGGAGGATAATGTCACACTAAGAACATGCACATCAGACATGTACATAAATGAGTTCAGCCCGGGACCTGGAACTCAGACATCTGCCATCTTTAAAAACATTCTCAAAAGACACTAAGAAATTAAGGAATCATGACTGCAGAGGTTTTTTGATTATACCTACAGTGTACACAACACCTCTCCCACCACAAACACAAAATTTATCATTTTAATGAACCAACCCGTTAATACACCTGCGCAACGTACCATCGATAAGTGGCTTTAAACGAACTAAAGTCTCATTAAAGTGTCTGCTCCGTGAGAAACAATGTCTCATTAGATAAATATGGGTTTTCTCTTTCCCTCCTGTCCTCATTTTCTTTCTGTACTTCCTCTGAGGGACGACCGGAGAAGACAGGAAGGGACGTGAGGAAAGGAAATTAGGAGGTGCAATTAAAGTTGTTGTGAGATGGATGGAAACCAGGGAGAAGAGATACACAGCACAGCATCAGGATCGACTCCTAGACCCTATAGCGGTGATAGACACTCTCATAAAATAAACAAATCATTATTCACCGAAAGGGAGGTGGATATCGCTGCCCATTCACGGAGACAGAACCTCGAGGGAACTACTCAGCACTCTCCACCAAGCCTGTGGTGAATCTCTGTTTTAGTATATATTATATGGGGACATCAGGAAAGCAGACTAAAATGAGATTCAAAGTATTTTTAAGCGTTTCAGACATGTTTGCGAGGTGGATATTGTGTATTATCCCCGGATAGATAACCAATAAGATCACGCCATTCCCACGTATTAATCAATTCATTAATTTTCCAAGTCGTCTAATCCTACTAGGGTCGCTGTAAGGATGGACCCTACCTCAGCCGACACTGGACAAAAGAAAGGGTGTACCCTGACCAGTCCGTCGTAGGGCCACCCACATTTATACTCATACCTCGGGGCAATTTGTAACAGCCAGTTTGCCTAATACAGATGTCTTTGGACTATTTGATGAAACCGGAGTACCTGGAGGAAACCCACACAAGCACGAGGAGAACATCTCTAAAAAGAAACACCCTTACCAAGCCCAGGATTCAAACCCAGGGCCTTCATGCTGTTAGGCAGGCATGCTAACCCACTACACCACCATGCAGCCCAACCATTCTCCTGAACTATAGATTAAAGCTCATTATAGTAACTTTAGGGAAATGACAGCTTGTCACTAAAAGAGTATACCTCTACGGTATGTATTTGTACCCTTTATATGTATCTTTTACTGCTTGGGAATAAACCTGTACCTTTCTGACCCTGAAAAAGCTACACAGAGTTAGTTAGCTCGGCATCCTATAATTAGCTCTAGGGGTACTTTAGTGCAGACGGTGTACATGCAGTACCTTAGAGAACAAAACTAGTCTCCTGTTGTACCCCGATTTACAACAGTGTAGCAACTACCGTGCTTCTTGAGACTCAAGAGTTTCTAAAAACAACAGAAATAAAAGTGTCTTCGAATTCCTCTTGGTTTTAAAGTCTATATCTTTGTTGGTAGAGCGTTTGTCGGTTTTACTATTTATTTCACGAGCCGGCACAGCTTCAACGCACCAAGGCACAGACTCGGCACGTCTCGAGACCTGCACTCCTCCGTTCTGCCAAAAGATATTCCCTCGAATGTTTTTTTTTGTTGTTTGTTTTTCATTATGGTGGTGCGGAGCGCCGTCTAATACAGTACATCGCTTTAAAATCTGCCACTGGTGTTCCACCGGGTTGAGATGACGAGACAGCGAAGGCCACAGCATATGATTTATATCATCAATCAATTTGGTGAACCCTTTATCCCATGTGGATGGGGGCAGAGTCATCCTGGAAGAGTCCAAGTGGAGTCAAACCACCTGAACACGCCATCAGTAGAACAAAGTCACAATACAGTGTCTCTCTCTCTCTCTCTCTCTCTCTTTCTATGACAAGGACATTTGACTTTGTCCTCCAGGCTGATGGATGCATGACCTATTCATTTGGGAGCAGTAAAGCCCACTAGGCTCATTAAAGGGCAATTACTCGATTAATTAAGAAGCAAATTAAGGGGCAAGCCTTGTAGCACTTTATTAAGCCGAGCTGAGATTGTTAGGGCTGTTAACGCTGTCCATCCTCACTGACGTTCTTAATGCAAGAGAAAGGGTCAATTTAATGCCATATCAACTGCACAGGATTTTTACATCCTTCATCAAACCTTCTCACAGAGGAAAAATTAACACACACTCAAAAATCCCAGTTTCCAGAATCAGGGAACACATGTTATCTCAGTTCATCATCTCTGTGCTTTAATTTGGGTTGGCATGGTGTTAGAAATTCATGGATCGTCACAGAGTAAAATTGAATGCTTATGTCACTGCTTATGTAATTCAAACGCTCGTAAAAACACCGTCTTCTGTCTCCTTTACGTGAGAAATTGAACTCCAGATTGTAAACCATACCATCTGCAAACGAGGGGAAGCAAAGCCCCTGAAAACTTTGCCACAGCCCCTCCTAGCATGTTTCGGACTTCAGCAAACACTTTTCATAATCAAAGTCAACAACACAGCACTGCTGACCAGAGCGTACACAAACTGCTGCATCATTTTAGCAAAGCAGTGCTCAACATTACACAACACTTTACTGATCCGTCCTAAAAACCTGGACGCAAGTTCAGTTTTGACACAACGGCTTCTCTGGTTCATTTTTTGGATGCGTTATGAAGCATGCTGTTTGAAGATGGAATTTAGTCGAGCTTCCTAGGGTCAGAAACACATGCATGTGTCTTGTATCACTCTCAGAGAGCCCACTGAACCGTTCAAGCCCAAACATCCTCCAGTGTTCTAATACACCTGACAGGATTTTGTTACTTGTGTGTTTTATTGTTATGGACATACCTATCTTTACTGCTAACTAAATTCATAACTAGCAAAACCAGGAATGAGAGAATTGCTCACTGAAGGCTGTGCACTGAAAACATTCAACCGGAAAGTGAATAAAGTTTGCTTCAGGTTTGGAATTTTACATTTGCAAATTATGTCAGTCTATCACCTGGCACGTGGTTTTCTAAGATCCGCTAAGAGCGAGGTCTGCTCTTAAAGCAATGGCTGCCAAATCCATTAACAATAATAATAATAATAACAACAATAATTATTTTTTAAAACGCACTGCTGTAATATTTTGCAGGTCTTTTCAAGATCTTTGTAATGATATCAGGAACCTACTAATAATGCCTTTAAAAAAAGACTACATTTTACTTATTCCTCACCAAGCTCAGTAAAAATTTGAGTTTGTTTCAAACTCAAACTTAAAATAAACTAGATTTCACTTTGGATCTTTTGATAACTAAAAAAAATAAAACCTGGAAATAAGAAACAAGACTCACTAGTGGCTTCCTGGTGTCATAAGAATACTGTAGGACACAATGTAAAGGCTGAACAAAGAAAAGTATAATTCAGTCCCATAATGCCGCGGTGCATAAACAAATATCGAGTTTTAACTTCCACGATTTTGCGCGCCCGCGCGCGCACACACACACACCTCTCCAAACTTCTTACCTTCCACCCTCTGTGCTCGTACTCGTCCATCATTACTTTAGTCATGTTTAAAAAATAAAATAAAATCCTTATAATGTCCACCTCAACTCTAAAGTGTGCACCTCAACTCAGCTTCCCTCCCCAGCCTGCACTGATTGAGGACTCCCTGTGATTGGTCGCTTGGCTTAATTAGTTAATGCCACAGGTTTACAGGTTGAATGGCTCACTTGTCCTTCCCAAGGCAAAGGTAATAATACACTGCTGCATGTCCAGGATGCACGCAGAACCCCCCAGATGCAGGATTGCTTTGATTCATTCAGTTCCAGCGTCCTGTACCCCACTTCCAAAATATACAAACAAAAAGTAAATAAAAAAATAATTTTAAAAAATGCATCCTCTTCGCCTTGCGCGCGCTCTCCTTGCGCATTTCACCCAAATCAATTGAGCGCGCGCGGCCGCGCGTGCACGCACCAGTCATCTGTTTCAATTTCTTACCGTAAACCCCCTGTCCTCGAGTGAAGCGCTGCAGGACGGAGAAGAAAACAATCCAGAAAAGCTCCATGTTCAGCGGCGATGCTTCATCACCTGCAGAGAGCCACAGAAGCACACAGGAGTCAGAGCAGCGGCGCGCGCGCGCGGGGGAAACGCACTCGAGCTCGCGGTGGCCGGTGATCCCCGACGGGTTTCTATGCGAGGCTTAAGGGCGGGATGTTCATATTCCAATGCACGGATTAGCTAAAGGATCGCCGCACAGGCGCGGGGAGGAACCAGTGCTCGGATGCCATGGGCTACAGCAAGTGTTTACAGTTCATGAAACTGGTGCACGAGCTCTCGCACAGGAATGCCAAAGTTACCGCGTGCAGATGTTTAAGAAAAAATAACATCCAGCTGTATTTATGTACACATCATTTTATGGAGTAATAGTGCATGGCATGCAAGCCTGGGAAACTTGGAACGGAACGCGCGCGGGGTGCGTCTTCTCACGAGCTGTCAGGATGTGGTGTGGTCCTGCACAGTCAGCACAGCACGACCACCTTCATCAACATTTATATATATATATATATATACCTCTATATCTAAATACCTTAACACCTAAATATTGATATACTGACTTTTCCCTACTTTTTTTTTTTGGATGGGTGCATGAAGCACAGCTATGTTGGTGATCATTTTGGAGCCTCAGTAATAACATGACACATGAACAGGTCTTACCTCTCCAGGTGTCGGAGCTCTTCAAAAATAAAAATAAATAATAATAATAATAATAATATTAAATCCACTTTTAGCCGCAGAG
>JBCNYG010000025.1:4798195-4814258 GCA_039654305.1 Porochilus rendahli
CGCTAGTCCATCGCAGGTTACCTTCCTCACTTTTTTTTCTGGTACCCATATATACTGCTGGGTGGACAGAGGCACAGTGGGGGTCTAACAGGGATTCAGACCCACGACCTCTTGATCATGAGCCCAGCACCCCAACCACTGTGCCAACAGCCCCACTTAAATATAATATCATGTAATTCTATTGTTATTAAATTATCCAACAAATGACAAAAGGAAAGGACCTCATGATACTCACAGCACAGCTACAAATATTAAAACTCGCTCAGAAATATTTACCACATTTTCTGCAAAAGTCTGGATTGGACTCGAATTCAAGCTTGAGCCAGGACTTTATTGGGATCATCTCAGACAGCATGACAGGCCATAATTTTGAAGGACCTCTGTGTAAAACTGGCTCAAGAACTCAGTCGGTGTCTGGGCTGCTACAGTAGAACTAAAGGACACCATCATCACCTCCTCTGCTACAAATCTTTCATCGTTATTCATTACTCGTTTCCGCACGCTCTTATGAGACTTTGCTTCACGCTGCAGCTACAGGCGAACGGAATCACTCTGCGATCATTAAAAATTAATCCACTCCATTGGTGTATCTCCGAGCCGTCAGTCGAACCTGACAGTCAGCACCTTTTCTGGAAAGGTCAAATGATACTACAAAGAGAGAGCGAGACTGACTAATTCTCGACTTTATATGAAATAACGGGGAGCGCGGCTTCCTTTCGCCATTTAGGATCCCCACACACCCCATTGACAAGGCAGGCGAGGTCATTAATAGCTGCCGATATGCTGATTTAAGCATTCATCTCAAAAAACAGGGGTACGTCTGCTGAATAGTAATGGCACTGCTGGATTTGGGGTTTCTGGGGGGTGAAATCTTCTTTTTAGGAAGTTCAAGTCGAATAAGAAAGAGGATGACTCTGAAAACAAAGAGTTCAGAACCCACTGAAGGGAAACACTGCTGAATATACAATAGGCAAAAATAAAGAAAGCATAGAAAACGTCGATGTTCAAAAAATTAGAATTATAAAAAAAAAACTCCAGTGCTGTATTGCGCTGTTTATTTTCTTCTGCAAAACATTCCAAAGTTTAATGGTGACAGAAACACACTTTCCACCAACTGAGCTACAGATGCATTCCTGCTGATGTAGCTCCAAGCTACAGGAAATCAAAGCATACACTGTGTCTCTGTGTCATTTCAAGATGGTATATGGCATTGGCTTCAGCAGGACGTGCAAATGTAGACATGTTATTTATATGGAAACTGAATAATACACAATAATAATAAAAGGGTTTCATTAAGGTCCTTCAATGCCGCTTCAGCATTGCTTTAGCTACACATCCAAAATTACTGCCAATAATGTACCAATAAAAGCCCTTCACCAGAAACCTGGGTGCAATATTGGATCATTTCCATTAAGATCAGCAAACAAAAAGATCTACAACCAGGCAAGAACCTTCCTGCTTCAACCCACTATATTTAAGCCTTTCCACTGTAGTACTTCAGTACAGTAATGTGAAATGCTCCCTGGGCTTTCGACATAGACAAACACAGGTGAAATTGTATGTAACAGTTAACCTATTAAAATCTTAACAGAAAAAAGCACTTTTTTGGTCATTTTTTTCCAATCACAACTGACAGATTGGTGAAAACTAAACAACTCTAAAGAAAGCTGAGATTCAAAGGTTTTATTTATTTTTTCAAATTCCTCAACCAAAAATCTTAGGCTTATTTTTTTTTTTTTTTTGGATATTGCCAAATAAATTCTCAAAATGATAATCTGATGGAAAAAAAAAAGCTAAGCCACAAAGCTTAGATTAAAATAGAAAAAATTCATAAATTTTTTTAAAAATTGTGGAAACAACTACAAAGAGGAGCAGGAGGATCGACCCATTTGCACATCTGCTCAGGATCCCATAGGAGCCAAAGTCTAGGCATGAAAATGACAGAAACAAAGGGTGCAAAAGTTAAAAAATAATAATTAATAAATAAATAAATAAATAAATGTGAAGTAAAAAAAAAAAAAGTGAAATAAAGTTCAGACAGAAAGAAACAAGACAGGTCGAATCCTCCCTTATTGAAGCAGGCGGAGGAAAATAAGATCGCGAACACTAACGGCCCATAATCGAGCCCTGATTAAACACTAAGTGGAGCCTGTAAGTATTAACACGTTGATGCGTTTGTAATTCCAGCCTGGCTCTTAGGGATAATTACGCCAATCTTGTCAGACGCCTCCTGATCTCCCCTGTCTCGCTCAGATATCTGACTTCCATTACGTTAGTAAATGAATCATTGCACCACTAGAATGTCATCTACTGGCAATCACAATTGCTATTAAACACATCCACTGAAGCAATGCACATGCTGATACACACACACCCCATCGTCTGTTCTTGAACCATTAATTCAGCTCTCTTACCGTCATCTAGTGCAAATCGTTCTGTTGCAGTAACATGCGTGGAGAAGGAGTGGAGGAATATTAGACTAATTGCTCAATAAGAGACACATTAGGAGGGTGTTATTGATCACTAAAAGGAGATCCGGTATCTGACAAGATTATACTTGCATGGATAATCTAACTATGTGCTTGTTTCTAGTAGGAATTTAGGCTGGACTTTAACAGACACTTAATGGACATTAGTCTCAATATTGATACACATTACATTTTTATTTAGCTGCAGGATATCCGAGTCCTACACTTCAACGTGTAATTATTAGAGCAAGACAGATCAAATGTACACAGTCAAGTAATGTAATGGCACTATCGGTGTGTGGAGAGCTCCAAATATCAATCCAGTAGGCGTGGCCTAGAACAAACACACTTTTGGAGCAGATGATTATTAATATCTTTGTTCTTTGGGGGGGAAAAGGCAAATCCCCTGTCGCAAATGAGTCGCGTTTTGTTCTTAACCCATTCGCATATTACTGACGCAAACAAAATGGGAATAAAATACGAATGATATCAAAATACACTGAATATGGAGGAGGCCAGCAAGACTCAAACTTTCCGCGTGGAGGTCTCCAACTTGTCGCTTTTCCTTGCGAGCAAAAAACTAATAGGTTGTCAGCAAAACAACAAAACAACTCTGCCACCTTCTCACGACATGTGCGGCCTGTTTAAGAGTCTGGGACTACTCGGCGTCAGAGCCTCGTTTTGCAACATTCGCAGTTATTGTAAACGTTTGAAAAATTATTGCGATGAGGTTGTGAACCAGGTGACCAAAACGCGATGCCGCAAATGTCGTGAGAAAAATGTGATTATGAAAAGTCATTGCCATTCGCGTCAGTCTCTTTTCTATCGCACCTCTAGTGTGATCACCCCCTAAAGCATGGTAGTAAACATGAATGAGGTCATTTCCTTTTTAGTGAATGTCCAATTTGTCTGTGACCTTAAATCACACATCTTCAGTAAGTAACCATCCTGCTCATGGATAGGAGGTGGGAAGAAACTGGAGAACCTGGAAGAAACCCATAGTACACAGGGGGGAAAAAATGTACGCTCCACAAATATACAGTACAGTAACCAGACTGGTAGGTTAACAGGTGGTTGTATTTAGTTATTAATGCAAACAAAGGATTGAAAAGAAAGTGAGAACAGTACGGGAACCATCTATTCCCTTTATCTTATTTCGGAAGAGAATGCTTGTCAGAAATGGTATCTATTGGAGACGAAACCCCACGGAAAGCAACAAGTCACGAGAGCCGCAGCAGGTATTTACTTTGATGTGATGTGAAGACAAACGTGCTTGAACATGAAAAACAAATAGTGACAAAGCTCCTGCTCATGAGACCACAACGACGTGGGCCGTGCCAAGTTCTGTTTGAATGCAAATAATCTGAGCATTAAACAAATAAGACGACAGCGGCATTATGTTACACCGCTACTCCTTCGAACAGCTGGAGAGCACCACTGATAGGACCCCATGACATGTAAATAACTGTCAAACGTGCAGTTTTAATATGTTTATTTTATACTATTTATACTCCTACAAAAACACAATTCGTGAAAACTGGTTTAAGCAGTGAGATACAATGAATATGGGTCAGTTCAACATTAGCTCATCTGCTGTACTGGTGCAAATTAAAAAATGAATGATTAATATTTTAGCTTATGTGCCTGGGCGTGCTTGATGCGTGTGCTCCCTGGCTCGGCTTGGCGGGCACAAAGATCTCCGGAGACCCTTGAGTGATTCGTTTGTTTATCTTTGCTAGAATCCATATTCGAAGAGGAGTGAGTTTTTAATTTCTTCCACTCGCGCTACTTCCAAAGTAGGTGGATAAAACGTGAAACATCTCAGAGCACTGAAACACAGAACGGGATGGGCTGGGAGACCCCCCCCAGCCAACCCTTTCATGCACTGAAACATATATACACAGAGACGCATACAGGGTATATATTAACAATGCATAAGTCGGTGCTCTGGGATTGGATGACACCTTGCATACTCACGGATTCATTGCATATTCGAATGGTTGGCGTTTTGGAGACTGGAGTTCAGATCAGATGTCTGATTTAGTGTGCATACATCCTTTCGCTCATTCATGGTACTCTGTCCACAAACACATCCTGCAAGAATAATCCGTTACACATTCAAAACATTTTCTCATTTCTGATTGGTGGAAAGCCATCAAATAAGTCTCGATATTCGTTTTACAAACCAAATTATTGGTTTATGCCCGTCGAATAATTTGAATGACTACTGCACAACAGGCACACACTACACAGCAATATGCCTGTCTACTTTGAAAATATTTCTTAAGGTATAATAAAACAGATTATAGAATTAGGTTTTTGTAGGATATGAAGAAATATCCAATCTCAGCCTGTGACCCCTCGACTGAATAATTCTCTATATTTCACTTGCCTCATTCATTCACTCAGCCAAACCACTAATCCTACTAGGGTACCGAGGAGGTCGAAGCCTATCGCACCACACACCTTCACACCTAGGGTAGTGGGAACGACTTGTCAGCCTAATGTGCATGTCTTTGGACTGTAAGAGGAAACCGGAGTACCCAAAGGAAGCAGAGGGAGGACAAGCAAGGACGAACCCAGGACCTGGACCCAGGACCTTCTTGCTGTGATGCGGACGTGCTAACCATAACACCACCGCGCGCTTTGGGATGTGTGGACATGACTTTTCAGTGAATGTAGTGTAGATTTAAAAAGGAGTGTTCACATATCACCAGGAATCACAGTCTGGCTGAAAAGAACAGCACTGACTATTAAAACACAAATAAGAGTGAAATGACCTCCAAGAGAAAGAGTACAGAATAAAGAGTAGCCTGTGCTTGGATCCTGTGTGGATGTCTGAAACCGGAATATCTCACTTTCATCTGACGATTGTTCAAAGATATTAATATACTTACATTACTTCATTTTAAAGAGAAATGAATATGAAATGAGTCATTTAAGGAACACGCTCGCTCTCTCAGTGTTACACTCACCCGCTCGCTCGCTCTCACACACACACCCACCCACACACACATTAACGTAAAAGCACCAGAAAAAAAATAAGCACCACACTTCACTAATCCAGTTTATTCTTTTTCAGCAAAAGGAAGGAAAAGAAGAAAAAAAAACAAAACAAAACAAAACAAATAAACCCAAAGAAAGGCTACAGAATTCTCTTATCCATACTGCTTTTTATCTCTTTAACAATGTTAACCTAAAGAGGGAAAAAGAAACGCAGCGCTATGCTAGTGCGAGTTAATCAGAAACACAAAGATGGTTAAATAAGGATTTCTTTAAGATACAGGATATTCACTTAATGTCTTCGGGTCTGTCCTTTTCAACAGAAAAATAAAACGGCTTTAAAAAAAAGAAGACACAAAAAAAAATCTGTATATTCAGCACTCTGCCTCCAACCTTCAAAATCCAGTCCCGTCTAAAGCCACTTTGAAAATGTGACAAACGCAATAACCATGTGTTTTGTAAGGTGGGGATGGGGGCTTAAAATAGGGAGGAAAAGTGCAAAAGTGGAAGGAAGAAGAAGGGGGAAAAAAGTGAAGGATGAATGGACTGAGGGTTACAACAGTGATAGGAGGAGAAAAAGACCTGAAAGGAGGAAAGAGTCATTTAGAGAGCTGTAGCTTTCTGGAGGCAGAGCATCACTAAATACATCATATGGGGTCTGACTGGAGCTGTACGTATACAGAAGTGTATATAGACTTGAACTACAGTTCCCATAAAGCCCTGGGGCGCACGATTCCCGAATGAACCCGGTCCGAAGGGTACCGATTTTGCTTCTTGTCCATGTGCTGGGAACACACAGACCACATGCGGTTTGTGTGTAGACGCACACAAGATATCAAAACACCTCAAGTGTGTGTGTGTGCGTGTATGTGTGCGTGTGTGTATGTGTGTGTGTATGTGTGTGTGTATGTGTGTGTGTGTGCGTGCGTGTGTGTGTGCGTGCGTGCGTGTGTGGGAATGACAGTGAGAGGCAGAAGCATTCATAGTGCTGCCTCTAAAGTGACAGCAGAGGGCATCTCCAAGGCCAATGAAGGGCGTGTGGGTGCGCGATCCATGTCGAAATCCATTTCCGCTCCAAAGTACGATGTGGATGTCGTGGAATTGGGTTCGAGGGCAACAAAAGGGGGGAAAAAATTTCCAAACAGACTTAAAGAGGTCGAAGATGACCGGTGGTCAGGGTGTTGCATGTCAGTCCCGATCACAGACCTCGGCTTTGGAGCCTGATGGATGACCTCTGACCTTTACTTGAAACTGAGCACAACAAGGGGCGGGGCTATGATTATATTAAATATAAATTTTTTTTCCTTTTATAATTATGATGGACTGTAGAATTAAACTAGCAGGGGGAGGAAAAATAATCAGAGACGATGGCAGCATGCCCCCAAAAAAAAAAAAAAACAAGGTTTCTCCTTTCTTTCTTTTTTTTTTTTTTGTGATGTTTTTCTTCCAACAAGACCCACAGGAAGGAGATTAAGACAGTTGTGAGGAGCATCACGGCCAGGAGACTGGTGCGTGCATGCGTGTGTTTGGGTGCGTGTGTGCGTGTGTGTGTGTGTGTGTGTGTGTGTGTGTGTGTGTGTGTGTGTGTGTGTGTGTGTGGGGGAGCAGTGTTCAGCACTGAGGATCGAAGCACCACGGGCCTCAGTTGGTTTAGGGGGCGTGAGACTGGAAGGGGAGGATACAGTGTGTGTGTGGGTGTGCGTGTGTGTGTATGCAAGTGTATGTGTGTGTATTTGTGTGTGTGTGTGCGTTTGTGTGTTCAGGAACACTCCTCTCCGATGCGCTGGCAGGATCGGCCCACCTTGCGGTCCAGCTTGACCATCTTCAGCACGGCTTCCTCTCTCCCGCGACCCAAGTGGTCGAACAGGCAGTCGTGCTGCTCGGGCAGCCGGTGTAGCATGCAGAACACGTATCCTATAATAAAAATAAAAACACAATATGAGAAAGAGAGAGAAAGAGAAACAAGACTTACAAAAGAGTGGGTGAAAGTGTGAAACAACCCGTTTGGAGCTCACACACACACACACACAGGCTTGTTAAGGAGCTTATCACACTTAATATGGGCGCTGTTCTTAACCAGAGTGAGTGATGATTAAAAGCTCAGCATGCTTCAATTAAAGCTGCGCAATTAAGGGCTGCGTGGCAATGCAGCTGGAACGGCACCAGCACACACGCATGGAGACCCCCCCCCCACACACACACACAAACACACACACACACACACACACGGAGTTAAATGAGCTATTACGGATAAAAGAGGCGGCTGAGGAACACTGACTAACAATAGGAGTCGTTTCATAGAAGAGATCATAGCGAGATAATCTCCACTCAGACCTGAACTGATGAAGGATCGGCGTAAGAGCATTAGCACAACCGGCAGGAGCTGTCGTTAAAGTGCTCGCAGGCACCACGAACGCCGTTTAATGAGCTACAATTTAAACTGCTAACGACGTCGACGTGGTCGTCGTCGTCTGAAACCTGATGTGCATATTTACTGTTATGAAGCGCGCATCTCATGATGAACCTGCTACAGCCATGCGAAATAACCCCACCCTATTTACATAAAAAGCCCCAAGGACATGATTTTGTGCATTTAGCAAAGGAGGCGGGGCGATCATGAGTTTTGGGATTTCAATGTGTTTTGTGACATCAGAAAAGCGAGCACTGACCACAGCGGCATGAGCCCAGCTCCTGCTGTACAAGCTCGAGTTTGGTTTGGCAGCGATGGCAGCGCCTGCGGTTCTTCTGCTTCGGCCCTCGCTGCGACTCTTCAGAGGATTCGCCGACGCGCACCCGCTTCTCAGGGGAGGCCTCGCTCTCCGAACCTGAGGCTGATAAAGACGAAACAATAACAGAAACATTCCACCTCTGATTACTACTCATCTTATGACGTGAACATGTCTTCAGAACAATAACTCCGAGCTCTTTAGATAATAATTTAAGTTGGTGTCGCTGCGTAACACTTTTGAAACCCCCCAAAAAAAAACAAGCTTCCTTTTCTGTTCATTATATTCATTGCATTTGGGATAAAACCTGAAATTTGCTGTAGCGCAGGGTGTTGCATCGGGCTCCACATTGGCGGAATAAACATGTTTTGAACCGGAATTTCAGAAAAAAACCCTAATTAAACTTTGCCTGCTTCAACTAATTAACCACTGAAGGCTGCGATTAATAATGATGAGCGTAATTAACATTTCAACCTGGACTGAAGTTTGGAGGAGTTATTCCCACTGCCCTACTCAGTGGAAAAGAAAACAGACAGTTTACACACACACACACACACACACACACACACACACACACACACACACTTCGTCCGTATATGAGAGACAGCGTGGGTGTGTGTGCATGTGTGTGTGGGTGGTATTAGTCAAGTGATGAATGCAGGATCATCATCAATGTGCACGATCCTCCACAAGCCGAAATATTCAGATGTCTCTCCCATCAGACAGTTTGCAGTGAAAGTGAAACCACTTAATCAATCGCACTGCTGACTCCATCCTGAAAACCCCTATTAGGTATTCTAGTCCATTAAATGGACCCCGGTGCACATTAATGCACACGCGCAGACACCCTTGAAAAGGCGAGGACACTAAGTTTACCTGTATCACAGGGCCGTTTCGTGGGAGTAGATAGCGTGCCTCGGGCTGTGTCTGTACTCGAGACTTCTGCGGGGGGGGATACAGAGAGGGTATTGTTAAACCACCAGGTCCAAATCCTTATAACACGAGAAAAAAAGTTCACAAATAAGTGAGAAAGTATGTAGGGCCATAACTACCTGAGAGAGAGAGAGAGAGCGAGAGAGAGAGCGAGAGAGAGAGAGAGAGAGAGAGAACAGGACACGGGTGGGGGGGACCAAAGGACAGAAAGAGAATGGGATAGAGACAGCGAGAGAGAGAGAGAGACAGAAAAGGAAAGAGAGAGCGAGAGAGAGCAAGACAGAGTGTGTGTGTGTGAGAGAGAGAGAGAGAGAGAGAGAGAGAGAGCGCATCTGGTGCTTTATGTATGCAGACAGACAGTGCGACAGACTACAGGAAGTGAGTCCTGCGAGCTCTGAGCGTATAAAATGACCCGTGTGTGTTGTTAGCAGTTTAGTAGCTGTTCTCCCTGTGAAATGAGCGATTCGTTATGGACAATAAAGACCTCACATTTTGGCTATACGTCTCTTTAATGATGTGGCACAGAAACACATGATCCCGAGCTGCCTGCATGAAGCAGCTCTTAATGAACACGTTCCCACATTTGTTGTGTTCTTTATTTAATTAAAGCTGATAAAAATGTGTGGGGGTTTTATGCATTTGCCAAATAACCCCAACCCTCATCACAGCACGACACGTGATCGCACGCAGTCAGCGTACATGCTGTGATATTTCCTACACACAAAATAAGGTCAAAGGTCACAGATGACACATGGTATATTGTAAATTAGGGCACGAAACACATCAGGATGTGCTATTATGTGATAGCGAGCTCACCTTCCTGTTTAGAGAGAGGTGTGGCATCTGTGGACGGCCCCTCCGAGCCGGAGGACAGGGTTTGGCTACTGCTGCTGCTCGTCTCGTTGCAGAAGACGGCTGATTGGCTATTGCTGGAGCTGGGGGCAGGCTCTGAAGAGCAGTCTTCGTCTGGTTGCTTCTTCTGGATGTCTGAGAGAGTGAAGGTGAGCGTGTGAGAAGGAGGCAAGGAGACGCACACGAGAAGGTGGTTTAGGGTAGCAAAGAGGGGCACAGTCTCTGTCGTACACATAACCCTGGTCCCTCAACATGCTTTTCCTTTAGTCACACGTCACCCTCATGAGGATCAAGAACGAGGTGCAGAAAAGGGTAAGCTGTAGCACCGGTATGCTGATCTCAGCGGCAGGAAGTGAATCATGCGTGCAGTGTATGTGATTTTGGCTAGATACGAGTTGTTAAACTGAGCCTCAAGAAGTGCATAGAGGTTCCAAGCTACACTTAGCCCACAGTATCCCATAATTCAGCTGGAGCTCCTAAATTCCGGGGGGGGGGGGTCTGGCGGAGTGCAGAAAGGCTACTGTTCTACTGTGTTCGATTTTAAACCATACGTAAGCACAGAGAAGCGGTTGTATCGTCAGCGTAATTCGAAACTTGCATACATACTACGTGTTAATGGAAGATTCCACCAGTGGGCGAACTTGGTCACCCGATTTTTCTTTTTAAAACTTACGTTTTTTGAAATGTTGACATGGTGACGACACGTGGTGACGCGTCCCCTAAACTTTGTGTGTGTACTGCGTCCTGCGGCTCATTTCTAGGGTTGATTTCTAATTGGCAGTTTGCTAGCTGGATAGCACAGATGCTAGCTATTATGCACGTTTTTTTACCCCTCGGCCATACTTGCGCTTGGCGTCTGTCCGTCTGTCTGTCTGTGCATCCATCATGGTTGCACTCCAGCCTCTAATCACTGACCAATCGTTCTGAAATTTGGTTACCAGATTAATCTTTGCCGCCTCCAGACACCGTTTTCAAACAAATTATGTGTGTTAATTACACTGAATAACACTTTAACAAATTATTATTAACAGTTACGTCTTTTTATTCTCTTACCTGCAAAACATTTGGAGCAGAGGTTCATGGTTTTGCTCGACCTACAAAAAAGGAACAAACAACACACAGGCTAATGAACAACAACGTCATTATATCTCTAAACACTTCGCAAACATATTCACATGAACCCTTCTATCCAATAACAACCAGCCTTGGGGTTCCAGCACAAGAAGACACCATTAATAACAACATGACCCGAGTACACAGCAGTGTTCATCCTTTCTCTCTCTCACAAACTCTCTCCTTCCGTGTCTGTCTCTCTCCGATGTTCTTGGAGTTGCTCGGAGAGCGAGACGCAAACAGCGAGAAAACAACAACGCAGACGACCGGCCCTCATCATAATCAACCGCAATCATAATCACCACCCAATCAAGAAGGCGGATGATGGTGCCGAGAGAGATTACGGCTTTCTGGGGACAAATAATGCATATTAAGTGGGTAGTACAAACAAATAGCCAGGTCCTGGAAGTGTTTACGGCATTTCTGATTGGGAAAAACTTGATAAAATTAGCCTCTTCCTATAGACGGGTGCAATCATGGTCCTTTTTTCCCTCCCTCAAAACGTACAAAGTTTTTGTTTGTGGTTTAAAAAGAAAGAGAAGGTTGCTGATTTATCCAGTTTTTCATGCACACTATAGCAAAACATTACTGCACTTGACTGAAGTGTTGCTCTGTTGCATTTCGTTGAAGATGCGAATGTCCTAGAATCTTGGCGGAAGGGGTCGGGCCCTGTGTGCCGTCATGGTGAGCAGGATCATTCGCCATACGAGAAGCAGGAAGCCTCCAGAAATGTAAATGAAAGAAAACGGTTAAAATGAAAAGAGAGGATAAAATGTTCGCTGCAGGACAATTAGCCAGAAAATCAAAAAATAAAAAATTTGACAAAAGTATTCAGAATGTTGTCTTTCTAAGTGATTAGTACGGATGAATCACACACTCGAGAAAGCGCTTGCAGGGAATAAAGGTCAGTTTTGATTTCAGGTTGTTATTCATGATTGCAGTTCAGGTCTGATCCACAGCAAGATTGAACAGCTTATGGGTCCCGTCCCACCCTTTCTTTTTTTTGAATGAATTTGCATGACGGGGAAAGAGGAGGGGGCCAATCCAACAGAGACATTTCTGTCAGTACAGAGTCCACTAAACCGACACACCAATGTAAACGTACCAGGATAATAATGGAAACCGGCACTAAACATTCGAGATTCAAACTCAAACTCGACGGCCAAACAGATAGATAAATACATTAATAAATAAAATAAGCACACCAAATAAAAAAAAATAACAAAACGTAATTTTCTGACTTTAGAATGAAAAGAAAAACTTGTTTATAGAAGGGACCCCCTAAAACGTCTCTATCGAAGATTGGAACAAGGCTACAGGCGCGTACTTCCCAGGATATCCAGTGTATTGCGGTGATGAGATACGGGCTCGGAAAGTGCACAGTCAGGTGTGATGTTTCAAATGAGATCCTATTATGGCTCCATATTTACAACAATGTGTGTATCATTCAGATATTGTATGTGTTAGCCGAACGTCCTTATCATTAAGTATTGAAATACCGACGTTAATTTGGATGCTACGACTCATTAATATATAAATTCTTGATTTTTTTTTTTTTGGACAAAATCTGAAAGCCTTGTGGCCCACCTGATTGGGACCAGCCTCATGGATTCAGTACAGAAGGAAGATGTACAGTAATAAACATTGATATATGATGTAGTATTAGTATAGATAGTGGAACGAAATCACGTTTCGTGCAGACACAAGGTGCAGTGAGCAATAATACAAAACAGGAACATGGAATAAGATAATCTGAACAAAATAAAGTAAAATAGAATTAAAAAATTAAGGAAAATAAATACTAAGAATTGTACAATATACAAAATACAAAAGGTGCACCTGCGACGAGCAGACAGCAAAGTGACTAGTGGGAAGAGCACAGTGTACAACATGAGGGCTCGTAATGGTATATACACATGCGTACAGTAAATATAATAATACCAATATACACATATTGAAGATATACACATATATCGCTAAGTATTGCTTCTTAATAGATACAACAGTATACTGTTTAATTTAAAGCTCACATTTTCCTTTGAAAACAAACAAAGAAAAAAAAAAAAGACATCCTTGAAAGTCATCGACTTTCGTTTTTTTTTTGTGGTTTCTCGTCAGGCACCATTTTCAAAGTGTTGTTTAAGAAAAAGACCTGACACGTTTTCCACTCTCAGACTGCAAACACAATCAAATTCATGACTGAAAGGAAGTGCACCTGTTCGGTGAAGAAGGCACTAAATACTATTCAAATATTTTCCCCCCAAATTATTACATAAATAAATAAATAAATATCAAACATTTCTCTGCGCATTGAGACAGATTTCCTGCAATTACTTCTTAAAACAGAGAATTAGAGACAAGTCTATAACAAAATATTTAATAACAAGCTAACACAGACAACATAAAACCAGGAAGGCTGTTACAGAAAATTCTGAGTTTAAGTTCGTACTGAAGTTGATTCTTTTCCATGAACAGGACGTCCTGAAATGTTTTACTTAGTAGCATTTTGCAGGAGGGTTCCCGAGAGATGCGACACAAAAGCTCATGCAGAAGAGGGCGTGTGGTGGACAGTGCTTTCCTCTGAGCGTGTTACGTCACTCCTGATGTTACAAAAGCAGCCGTCAAAAAATTTTAAATAAAACGCAGTCACTTGGCATCACACGCCTCAGAATGCTAACGTCAGGAGATGTCCAATGGGTGGGAATCCACCATGACTGAAATCGGGGTGCATTGTGTCTGTTTACACTTATGTTTGACGTTCTCGTGACCACTTATGTTATCACAGCTCTGCTCATTTCTGTTCTTTTTTCACCTTTAAAACTAGCAAGAGCCTCCGGAAGCGGAAACCACCAAGTTTTCACAACTGGGATAGTTATCAGAATAAATAAACAAACATCAACACCTTCTAACCAATCAGAATGCTGGATCTGTATGTAGTTACATTGGTGAGTAAACAACCTCACATGACCGAGGCTTCGCTCTAGCTGCTCTTTTTGCCGCAACAATTTTACCATATTTGGGAAAAGTCAATTACAAACCTAATTATCCGCAGCTACTCCAAAAAGAAAAAGAAGAAGAAAAAGAAAAAAAGAACATGGTGTGACATTTCATGCAGTGCCAAAAGAAAGTTCTCATGACAGACAGTCGGAGATAGAAATAGTAAACAAGTTGCTAGGTATGCGTGTTGCGCTGCCTCACTCGCGCGCTTCTCTCCACTTTTCTCGTGCGCGCGTCACTCGGAGCCAATCAAGGTCTCAGGGGGCATGCACAGGCAGGAAGAGGATTAATTTGACATCTCCTGTTAAATGTCAGCCGCAATTAACTCATGAAGGAAAGCGAGAGCACCAATCAAGACACGAACCTTTACGTTCCGCAGGGTAGAAATCAAGGGAAAAGGCGAGAATTGAACGGGGGCAAACGGGGAACGCAAATATCACCCCAGAGGCGAATGAGGAGGACTAAACAATCTGCTAGACGACCGGTGAGAAAATAAAAAAAAAAAATAGAGTACTGCCGAAGTACCACCACACAAAACAATGTTCCCGACAAAATGAACAAAACTTAAAACAATAACAAACAGGGCTGTGCGATACGCTCGAAAAATAATATAGTAATACTTTCTGACATGCCCCAGTAACGATATTTATTTCGCTATGAAAATGGATATTACAGGTCACGCAGACTGTTATACGGGCACCATGGAGATAGGAGGCGCTCACCTTCCTGCTCACACCTGCAACCAGTTCGGGTTACTTTCTTTTCAGGGTTACTTTCTATTTTTTTTTTTTTGCACCTTTCCATATAAACTCTCAATACTGCTTGCAGGTTGATCCCACAAGATCCGTTTCACAAACACTTGAGCCACAAGGTTCTGGCACCAAAGCCTCACATCACAAGTGCAATGTCACATTTTCCGCTGTTTGACTTATAAGCTCCCGACGTGTATCTGCACGAATTGCGTTGCCGCCTCCTGGTTGGCTGATAGGATTGATTAGTGACCCTAATGGAGGAAGAATGGAATCGAACAGTCCAAGTTAAACGTATTTAAACCGTGGAGTGTTAGTTCCCCTGTTCGGACCCGATGGCCTCATGTACCTGCCCACACATACAAGACGAGACAGTCGCTCCGCTGCTAAGTGACTAATGGAGATGGAGTGCTTTTATTTCGTAAATAAATAAATATCAATAAAATTCTAGTTGATTTATTATTAGTATACTTTTTGTTTTAAAAAAACTTTTTGTATAACGAGTGCATTAATAATAGGAAACATTAGCAGGAAAGATTATTCATATTTATAATTCAGTTTGCTTGTTTTTTTTATCAGCATTTTTTCAATTACTCTACATTTTAGCCCTTTTTCGTTTTTTTTACCCCAACAACAAATCGATTAATTGCCTTAAATGTGGCTTCTAATGAAGCAGAGCCTGGCTGGGCCTTAACATTTCTCCAACACGTGTTACTTTCCAGTCTTTCTCCTCTAATATGTCGAACAATTGTTTAGCATTTCCATTATAAATCTGCATTTCTTTTTTCTTTTTCTTTCATGTGGATTTAAATCATTTTCTCTGGAAACTGCACTAAATAACAGCAAACTCTGCTCTGCTCTGTACCCTCGGTAGCTCTGCCTACACTGCATTACGTGTATGAAGAAAGCAATGTTGTCGCTGCTGCCACCAAAGCTCTGCATGCAATGCGCGAGTTCTTCTGTGGTGCTGCTGCTGCAGGTGTGTACAGAGAAGAGATCACGGTTCGCCCTCGGCGTGTAACGACATTAACCTTGGTGGGGGTTTGTGTCTCAACACCCCCTCAGTTCAGTCTAACAGCTTGTTTCACCCAATAAGCTGTGAGTGAAATCAGATTACCACACGCGGCGTTAAAAATTGAGCTTGGATGCTGTTTACATGGACCGTGCTGTGTGTGTGTGTGTGTGTGTGTGTGTGTGTGTGTGTGTGTGTGTCTTTTATATA
>JBCNYG010000025.1:4814362-4828994 GCA_039654305.1 Porochilus rendahli
ACACACACACACACACACACACACACACACACACAGCACGGTCCATGTAAACAGCATCCAAGCTTAATGCAACATCTCTGGTATTCTTTCTCCCCCTCTCCGTTTCTTGAACAATAATACCTGTAATCATTCCTAAAGCCTGCAATTCCGCCTGTCTATAAGCAACAATTTGCTGCTCTGAGAAATCCGGCAATAAAATTATTGCAATTCAGTTTCCTTAGTGATCCGACCGCCTGTTAAAGTTGCATGGTGTAATGTTTCTAGAAGCATTTCAAACCCCCTCCCCGAGGAACCATAAACAAACCGGCTAATTGGCTAAATTCTTTATCGCGCGGACATGAAAAACAGCGCCGTCTCTCAGCTGGACTGGAGGGGCTCGGTACGCTCGTACGGAGGGTATATACCCGAGTGGGCTCAGGTGGAGGAAGAAAAGCTTTGTCAATGTTTTCATTACAATTGCAATTCATTTCGCATGCAGCGGGGAATCGTATAAATTACAGACTGCTCCTTTAATGCAGCATTTTATCCGGGTTGTTCTTTCATTCCTTCCACTCAACGCTTAAACTAGGTGAAGGGCCACCACGGAGATCTATATTACTGCAGCAGCCGAACGGTGTCGGCTTAAAAGCCCTATTTATCTTTAAAATGATCAGTACAAACCTGAATAACAACGGAGCTGGGGTCATAAACCAAACGATCCAATTTGTACAAACAAACCACAGCTTATTTACCCTGGTCAGGTATAAGACTTATTAATATCATATTAATTATGTTTATTATACTCTACACCGTACAGCAGTACAACACGCCAGGATATTCAATGCTACACCAACGAGGGGTTAATGGGGACAACAATACTTTCGGCCTGCACGGTTTAACACAATATCTTAAAGGCACAGTGTGTAATATTCCGGAGGGTCTATCAGAAATTAGGGATATCAACAACAAATAAATTTGCATTCATCTATAAACATCAAAAGGTTTTCCAAACCTTGTAATAAGCGAGTCATGGCGAGAGGGTCCACTTTCACGGTGGCCGCCATCTTAAACCGTCATGTTTCTACGGTAGCCCTTGACAGCGCGTGAAATTTCAGTCAGTTGCAATCTGGAACCTCACCACTAGATGCCGCTAAATCATACACACTGTACCGTTTAAAAATGTAGCAGGCTAGCTTCACACAAACAGCTAGCAAACCCTCAAGAAACAGTATTATGTTGTAACGAGTAGCGTTCAGATTTCGCCACAATCTGACAGGAAGTA
The DNA here is from genome assembly GCA_039654305.1 of Porochilus rendahli. Lineage (NCBI taxonomy): Eukaryota > Metazoa > Chordata > Actinopteri > Siluriformes > Plotosidae > Porochilus > Porochilus rendahli. The sequence continues at coordinate 4,815,624 of JBCNYG010000025.1, forward strand.
CTCCACCCATGATCAAGATGCAGGGAAGCAATCAGCAATGTCCGTAACGAGAGTTTCACTAATGAAAGTCATCATTTTTACAAAAAACAGACTGTTTGAGTCCTTTGCTACTTTTTATTTACTTATTCCGATTCTTCTCTCATCCAACAACGCAGGAAATAAACGTGATAAAGTAGCTACAAACCTTCACTATAAACTGGTTTATGGTGTCGGTTGCCAATAATCTCAGTTTAACCCAAGATACTTGACGCTAGCCGGACATACAACATTATTCCCAGTAGCATGCAATGTTTGTTCTAATGGTTGGACATGGCTGCTAAAACTTGAGAAAACCGTGTGGTTAGAATTACGACGTGGATATGATTGAACCGCCCCGACTCGCCCGTCCGATCTGTCTTGCTCTGATCTTGCGGAGAAACGACATCTCAAGACCAATTTGTCTTTCAGGATCTGATAACCTGCGAACAAAGTTTCATATTTTCATAATGACTGTGATAAGCCAAACCAATTTCCAAGCAGACCTCCATCTCGTTAAGCTCCTAAAGCTGATATCTGTGAATCTTTCAAAGGCCGCTATAATGAGCTCTGGATGTTGTTTCGAATGAAACAAGCGACTGTAAAGTTCAGGTGCGGGACTGGTTACCGGCCTTAATTTGGCAGAGCAGGCCATCGTATGCGCTAAAGAATACATCAGTATGACGAGCCGTTCATTTCAGCGGTAAAATGGAATTGGACCAGCCGTCGGTGTCTTTCTGGGCCAGCTGTGCAACGCGTCGCCATTCAGTTAATTAAAAACAGAGTGGAATAAAAGCTGTTCCCTTTTACAGGCTTTGCTGTAAGTGATGCATCACTTTAAGTTTTACTTTTTTGGCTATCAAAGACAGTCCACTGGGAGCTGAGATGTAACCATCTAACAGAGAAAGCAACTAAAATGAGGCAACAAACTTCCCAACTGCCACATTGCCTCGTGCTATACAAAAAATCTCCAACGGGCTAGCTACGCCCACACGATACACCTCGTATCAACACGCTCTCTGCATTTCCACGCCTCCCTGGAATGATTTATTACTTGGACGAGGTACGATCTTTTCTGTACACTTTTCCGACCACAAGCTTCAGCATCATCAAGACGTTCTGTCGTTCTTTTTCTTTGTTAACTAATTTCTTTAGGTGTCGGAAAGCAAACGTTAGCTAGTTATCTGACACCAAGTTTTACGTGACCATGTTAGGCGGAAATAGCTGGGGTTTGACCTTTCAAGGCTACTCAAGGACAAATGTCATTGCCTCATTTGAAAGTCCATTTGTGGTTTCCTCTTAGTGTTCCATTGTAAAAGCACGTCGATCGGCACTTGTTTCCAAGTTATAAGTACGCCGTCTCCAAAATTTGGTGACCTTGACCTGGCCTTCCCCTTTGACCTTGATGTTTCAAAATCAAATTTTTCACTGTGACTCAGGTAGTTGAGTGTCCCCACGCAAGCTTAGTGAAAATCCGTAAGATTTTGCTCACAGACAAACATGGTTATGACTCGTGTTCTTTCCTAACTTTCTATCGTTCTTTTTCTTTGTTAACCAAGCACGTTATTTTTTTCCCCCAGCAAGACAACATTACAGCTAAGCTTGTAAAAAAGCTATTCAATACATACAGGGAACTAGTCAACCATTCTTCGATCACATGCTGAATGTCTGATAGGCTAGCTTTACATGGAGTACGCATCCCATTGTTATTTTTATTTTATTTAAGTTTCACACACAACGTTTGGTGGCTGTAGTAGTCTTTGGTTCGGGATAGTTTTCCTGATCTCCCAGCACCACACGTTTGACCAGCAGCTAGTGGCAGATCCGTCTTCTTTTGTTGTTTAACGGCTTATAGAGGCATTAGCATCACCTTCTGGTGGTGAAAACAAGATTTTTTTTTTTTTTTTACTCAGATACAGCAATTAATGTCATTTAAAAACCAGCCATGTTTAGGGAGCATCCGTCTCTTTAAACAGACGTCGAATCGGGAAACCAACAAGATAACGATTACATCAGCTTGACCATGCACTGAAGTTCTCACACACACACACAACACTAACTTCAGAGGATTGGAGGTAAAGCTCGGTACATTGTTGTGTGTTCAAAATTTTTGGCATCAAAGAACTTTTTCAATTCGAGTATTTCCACCCACAGAAATCATGAGTAATCATCGTAGTATCGTCTAGTGTCACGTAGCAGGACGTACGGCCGACATGCAGCGCAGTTTCCAAAACTCATAAACCGCAAAGTACTTTAGTTTAGGATTGTTAGGGTTGCAAAGGGAAGAAAAAAAGTTCTGCTAGATTTCCAGAAACATTCTATAGGAATGCAAGTTGGGAAGTTTGGAAGTTGAAACTATATATATGGGAATTAACAGAAATTAAACTATAAGAATTGGGGGTAATTTATAAAAAGCGTATCAAGTACAATCAAATATAAACTCTTTGTCATAAGCAGACATACAAATTTCACATTTCGCATACCAATTGAAAAAAAAAAGACTGACTTTTACCTATTATTTATTTATTTGTTTGTTTTTTGTTTATTTATTTATGCACATTGCAGGGTAGAAATTTACCAAATCAGCTAAATGCCTTAGTTTTGCTTTTACTTTAGTATTGCACTTAAGTGTTACAGTTGAAAGGGTAATTTTTTTTTTAAGCAAAACATCGTCACGGTCTATCAGCGCCAGGTGATTGCTGATGTTTGTACATTTTTTAAATTAGAGCTTTTTTAATTGACATTTATATCAAGGATTCATCTGGAACAGATTTACAATTTTTTTATTACATAAGAATGTTTATGATCAAAAATGTTTGTTAAAATATATGTATATAAATACTTTTAAAAACAATGCCTTTTTAGTCTAAAATGAAACGTGAATCCAACAACATTAGCAACATCTTTTGAAATTCATTTGTAATACGCTCTGAATTAGCGACGTGAATTCACAAAATTTGAAGAAAGCAAGAAGTTTGGAATCATATAGTTCCGATGTTTAAAAAAAAAAAGTAAGAACTTAAAAAAATGTATTGCATTTACTCTGAAGTTTGTGGAAACTATACACTTTATAAAGAAACTTGTTATTCACGGGGCACAAATGACGCTGATTTTTAACACTGGTGCACTCTAACAAACCCAGCTGGAGGTTTTAATTCATTTTCTTGATTACATGGCTTTGTTGAACAGTCAATTGTGATTGGTCCATCACCACATTCTATAGCCTGTTCACTCTGGATAACAGAGTGTTGGTATGGACCATGTGATTACAGGAAGCGAGAAAATCAATTGGCATGTCAAGTTATTGATTTCTTTAATTGTGTAGTCTGAAACATATAGGACAATATTCAACAAGCTGGTAACTATTGTGTAATAAAACCCCTACAGAGTGATTCAAGACCTCTTCAAATTACATCAGAGTCCTGTAGTTTATTTACAATAACGACTGACTCGGTGTATATGATCCCTTAGTAATTCTGACAGTAAGTCAGATCACAGGGTTAAAATCAGCGTCCATGCTCTCAATTCGGTCTTTTTATCGTTTCTCGGGATGAACTATCGACCCAAACACCATTGATAGGTTTACTTAAATGAGATGTTTAGTTCACAACATAAGGAAGGAGTCTCCAGTGTCAGTGTCAAGTTTTATAACGTCAAAGTCTTCAGGAAGAAGGAGGAGCAGTTTTTGTTTTTGTTGTTCTTTCTTAGAGGCATAAGCTTCGTCTCAACTCAATAATAACAAAAAGTGACAAATTGTCTCATGGAATGTTCCATGATGTTAGAAGTAGGCGTATGCATTTATACACACACAGTACCTTGGAAAAACTTAAGCTCTTACAAAGAAATGCTCGAAATACAACTATATTACAATACACTCAACAAATTCAATATCCGGTGTGACCACCTTCTGTATTCTTTCTAGAACAGTCATCTCACGTACAGCGCATGCAGCACCGTCAGGAAATAAGCCGTATGTTTTCCTGAACATCCTACAGAACCAGCCAGGGTTCATCAGGAGGTTCTGACCGTGGCGCTTGCTTTGTTTTCGTATGCAAACTCCAGCAGGCTGCATTGTGTTTTTTGTTAGGGAAATGGTCTCAACTGGTGTTCAGTGACAGTTTTTTTTTGTGTTTGTTTTTTTGGAATAGTAATGTTTGGAAATCTAAACTGTTTTGGCACCTCCCCGATCCTCCTATTGAAAAATTCATAAAATGAGAAGAGCACCCGTGTGAGCACAAACCTCCACCAAGATCGGCAATCTCTCCTCTGGATGATCCCCAAAATGTAATGGCGTCCTTGTCGTCCAAAACTCAACCTCCAGGAGAAATTTCATGAAAAAGAAAACTACACAAAATTTTGCCTAACAGGTTGAGGATAAAACATAACTTCCTACGGAAGAGGTAAACATTCTTATCACTATCATGATGGCGGCTCAGACTTCCAGACAGAACTGTACGTCTTCTGCCGAGGGTTGTGATTGCCGACGTGCCCCGAAATGTCCTTTCTACGTAAAGGGCTTTGTTTTGAAGATGATTTAGTTCCAAAACAGTAGACAACAAACCAAGACAGGACCAGATACTCTGATAATAAACTCAGCGAGGATCATCTGACCCTTTCTTACTGTGATCAATCTGTTATCAGAGTGCAAAATATTACATACAGCCCACATCATAGAAACTTAGTAAAATTAAGTCTGTGTGGGTTTTTTGGATGGAAATGGAGGAAGAAGTCCAGTGTTTACCCTCCCCCACCCCCATCTCTGTCTCTATCTGATGGCTTTTTACAGCGTTGCGCAAAAGGACTCCACCTGTGCAACTGACAGCTTGTGATCAATGATAGCCGAGTGGACAGATACACCAGCAATTGGTCTTTATTTTTATATTTATTGGGTGCCTTAGACTTGTTCATTTCCCCAGTAATTAGGTACTATTAGGTTCAAAAGCCAGTAACTGTGCCTTTGAGCCCACAGTGAGGTATGGATATATAACCTGTCAACTTGCTTGCTAAGCTAGCTTATGCTAATTGTTCAATCGATGAAATCCAGCACAATGGGAATTTTCTACTTTAAAGAAAGCGTTTTCATTCTGAAATCTTTTTTATGTACATTAAGGTAAATGTAATGGGGGAAAGGACAACTGAAAGAGAAAACAGACAAGCCTCCCCACCCCCATCCTGGCCTACTCAAACAATGGGCACCAACTGACAGCAGCCCCTGGAGCTAACGGTTAGCTAGCCGTGCTAACAGGACGGATTTCCTTCTCCCGTTTTCACCAACTTGTACTCAGTGCTCTTGAATAATAGCTCCAAATAGACACCTTTTCCTAAAACACACTGCACCTACCCCCAAAATCCACAAGGACACCGCGGAGGTATAACGTTACTCGGTGGCTTGCTCCGTTCGCTCCCAGTGTCCCCCATGGCGAAGTGTGAAAATCGGCGACCTCCTCTCAAGAAAGACCGGGGATGAGCTAGCGGCCTGTTTGTTGTGGGGGAAATTCCTCAGCCAGCCGTTTCCCAAGTGCGCTTTGGAATACAATCCTCGGTTCCAAAAACACAACACACGACGCACACGTCGCGGAGATCACGACTTGGTGTTGTGTTTTCCGATTAATGTTCAAAAAACACGAGAAATTATTAATAGCCGCGTACAGTCCGACGGACCGCACCGGGAGCCGAGGCCGATCAGCTGGAGTGTGAGCGATACCAAGACGTTAACAGGGGTGCGTGGTTCTTGTGAAAAAGTTTACAAATTGTGAACTGCGACAAATCTTCAAATCATACATACCCCTAAGTTTAAACTGGTTTCTAATTTACAACTTTGCAAGTCTAAATATATGGAGATTGTTTTTCAATAAAGCATTTTATCTCAACTCTTTCTGTGCACCCCCGGAATAAAGTGGAACATCCCAAGCTGTATTCCTTGTTTGTAAAGCGATTTGTGATTGAGAAGCTTTTCCAGAAAAGCTCTGCTCATTGCTCCTCATCCTCACATGTATTATTATATAAAAAAAAAAGCTTTAACATGTGTTTGACTTGAACCTTTTCCATGGCATAAATGCGAGAGAGTAAAATATTCGGTCGGCTTTATAACATTATATTTTTTTCTTTATTTGGATGAAAATTGTTTTGGAGTAGAGTAAAGTCCAATAATATCATCATAATAAAAGAACAACCTTTCCTCATCGTACAGATCATCCTCATATTTTTGCTCATTTCTCATAAATAGCTACATAGTTTAGACACTTTTTACCCTCCACTGTGACTTGAATTACTAATGCTCGACATGATGCCGCCACCACCAGGCTTCGCTGTCATTATAATTCATTCATTTCCTGAACCGTATAATCATACTTGGGTCACGGGGAGGACAGAATCCCAGCTGACTCTAGGAGATGGCACACCCTGAACAGTTTGCCAGTCCAATCATTCACGCTCACACCAAGGGCAATTTGGAACAGCCAATTAACCTAATGTGCACATTTCTAGATTGTCGGAGGAGACTGGAGTACCCAGCGCAAACCCTTCAAGCACAGGAAAAATATGCAAACTCCACAGAGAAACACCCTCGACTGTGAAGTGGACGTGCTAACCACTACATCACCATGCCACCTGCATATATAAACAGATACATGATGTCTATTGTGTATAAGAGGCATGAAACGTTTTGCATCTGGTTATATCATACTTCTCTATTATTAAACATTCATCCCTGGTTAGAACTAGTCCGCCATGGTGGATGGGGTTGAGTGGGTGGTGGACACATTTTGCACAGCAAGAGATGGGCTAGAGATAGTGAGCTCAATGTACAGTACCTGATGAAGTGGTAGATGAAGTGAAAATCGAGTGATTTGTTTTCAGAGCTTTGCTGTTTTTTGCGTGCAACTTCAAAGACATATCACCCCCATCATGCAACACAGTTATATATATGCACAGCGGTAGCCCCAGTGAATTAAGAAATTAATTAGACACTGGGTTCACACAAGTGCAACCAAACGTGTTTTAAGTTTCCACCAGTATTCAAGACAGGTGGAAAGGTAAAGAAAGAAACAGCAGCATGTTCTCGAAGGAGATTTAATGAGAAGAGATCCGTGGTGGCCTAGTGGTAGGGAGTTTAAGCCCCACTATCACCAGGTTGTCACTGCTGTCCCGGTGCAGCTAACTTGGTTATTAAAGGCCAGCCGTGTCTCTCACTGTCTGTGGTGAGAGGCATGTAAAAGAACCATTGCTGTCGTTCGTAAAGAGTAGACCAATGGGTTGCCGTCAGGGTGTTTCTGCCCTGCGGTGGCCTGGAGAGCTGTCTGGGCATCCCTGCCCCTAATTAGGATTAATCAGTTCAGAAAATGAATTGAATGAATAGACACTCTCAGAAGCAGCAGGATAAAAGACATATTTAGGTTTAAAAAAAATGTCTAGCACTTCATGTTTTATGAAAAGCAGATTATTTTATCCATGAGAGAGTGCTTCATCAATCCTATTTATGCTGACAAATCAAGTGAATAAGGTTTGCAACAAATTCAACATATGAAGGGAAGAAAATCCTTCATTTCAAAGTGAATAATAACACTCTTGGAAATAAAATGTTAAATGAAGCACCATCCTTAAAATGAAACTGTCTTTGACATAAAATCCATTCGTTTTTTTCCGAGACACAAACAGAAAATTAACCCTTTGTTGTTGTTGTTGTTGTTGTTGTTTTTTAAAGAATGTAATGCTTGCTTCACTACAGGAATTTTTTTTATTATTATCCATCCATCCATCCATTTGCTAAAACAATGAATCCTATTAGAGTCGCGAGGAGGGTGGAACCCTTCAGCCGACACTAGGTGAAGGCGGGGTCCACCCTAAACAGCTGGCCAGAAAACACACAACCATTCACCCTCACACCTAGGGGCAATCTGGAACAGTCAATTAGCTTAATGTGTATTCCTTTTGACTGTGGGAGGAGACCAGAGTACCCAGAGGAAACCCACTCAAGCATAGGGAGAGCATGCGAACTCCACACGGAAACCTCTGAGCTCAGGACTTGAACCCAGGACCTTCTTGCTCTGAGGTGGACGTTCAAACCATTACGCCACTGTTCCACCCTCAATATTATACTGTATATAGTGGTACAAAACAAATAAATAATGCCAGCTCTGGTTTATGGTGTCCTGTTAGTGGATGTAATGACTAGGAAGGATATTTTTGCACAGATTTAAACAATGAGCCTAATATTGCAAGGGTTGGATTATGTTCATAAATGAAATCTGTACTAAAGGGGTCGCAGTTAAAGGTGTCCCTGGTTATATGTGAACCCCCTGCTGCAGCCTATAATAAAGTAATGTGCTTGAAATATGGATAACAATAATTCCTATAGCACCTTACACCAAATAATAACATAAGGGGCACTTAGAGAATGCAAGGTACCTCTGCAACCCAGCGTGGATAATGTCGCAAACAGGCTCTCTATGGTTATCGATTTTGATTCCCTGTGTATGATTTTCACAGGGAATTTAACACAGCTAGCAATTAGCATAAGCTAGCTTAGCAATGTTTGTGACCTTGCTCTGACCCTAACCTTTGATCCTGACATTCCAAAATGAAATATTCACTGGGAGTCAGATAGGGTAGTGTCCCCACCGTTTTTGGTAAAAATCTGTGCACAGGTGTGGGTGGAATTTTGTTCACAAAACAAGACAGACATCTGAATCAGTGATTAAAATACACCTACCAAAATCTGCTGTTCAAAGAGATTGAACCGAATTGAGGTCTACACAAGATCTGCAGCAAAACCATGGAACAGTGTGTGTGAGTCAGGAATACACCTCACTACCCAAAACGATAAGCATCGGTACGCGCTTCATAAAGAAGGGGGTCACTTCACAAAGCGTCACCCTCACAAGCCACTTGCTACGCACTCAAGGCTGTCCATATGGGGGTAATTCGATAAGATCACCGGCTCCACAAGCAAATTATTTAGTACCGAATCAGATCGTGATTACATGTGCTCGCCTAATGTTTTCCATAACTATAGATAAAAATGTATAATTTAAATATTTAGTGTATATAATATGCTTGACAGCTGTTCTTCTTTTGCACAAAGTTGGCTAAAATAGGCTCCAGGTTTCAGCGGCTTCACAAATTAATAATAAATGAATTAATAAAAAATAAATATGTAAATATGTAAATACATAAATACAACCAAAATTCTAGAAATAAATACATTTCTCATATTTATGTTATATATTTTTATGTTATTCACTTATTCATTGTTAACATATATTTTCTCATCTTTTCTCTAAAAAGAAAAAAACTGCTGAGAAAATTATACCAAACACATGGGAGAAACACCAGAAGTGTAGCCATGATTCCATTCAATTAAGAAAAAAAAAACCTTCAACAATTATGGATGGGTGAAATATAGATTTTTCTCGTCACATTTCACCCAAGCTGTGACTGAAACTCTGGCATGTAGCTAGTGAGCGTGTGAAAAGCGTCAAAGTCCCACAAACTACACAAGGCTGGTGCATTCGGCTCAGTTCGAACTGAGCGTCTTTTTTTTTTCTGCTTCACTTCAAATTCCACCGAGGATAAGATCGAGGCCGTGTGAAGGAGTGTGACATGCACCTGGCGGCCATCTCAGTTCCCATGTACCTGGAATCGACTGCAAGCGGAATTGGAGCCTGTAACTGGGGTACAGAAGGGAATTCCCCACCTCACTGATGCTAACTGAGAGCGTATAGAGCTGGCAAACAGTGAAATTAAAGGGTTGGGTTTATCCCTGAAGCTAGGAATGGATTAAGGGATCGTGTCAGCTAAACAGCTTGTTCGCTAAGCATGCTGGATTGTCAAGTATTGTTTCCTTAATACAGATGCAAGTAGCCACAAAATTGGGGAAAACTAATAGATTCTTTTTTTAACTTAAGTTTAATGTTCATATGCAGGTGGTCCATTTCCCAACTGCCCACCAAAGCCATTTCGCAGAACTTTTTACCAATGGCTAGACCCCCACCCCAACCAGCACAAAGATAAACCTGCGTCTTCAGTCCTGACACGTTCCAGTAATCGATATGTGGAGGTTTTCTACAACACCAAGAAAAGAAAAGCCAACAACTTTTTCTAAACTTAACTCATGTTAAGTTTAGAAAAAGTAAAAAAGAGAAATGAATTAAACGGAACGTCCCTTTCACCAACGGGAGACGAAAAGCGTTAGCTCATGCTAACTAGCGACACGTTCGTTCAAAGTCTCTCAAATGTTAGCTAGCAAAACTACTAGTTACTAGTTAGTGAGAGCTATCTTTCACAGAAATAAAAGTAACTCTACGCCCCGTGACAAGATAATTTCGGAGTCGCTGCTAGTGAGCTGCCTCTGGAAGAATAGGCGCCACAGCGTTAGCAAAAATAACAAATAAATAAAAATCCATTTTCACAAGTGAGAATATCATGAATCTCGTCAAATGTTTTTTGATGTGAATTATTTTCAGATTATTAATAATAAATCAGATTTACTATTTCTGAGACTATGTCTATTTTATGCATTTTATGCTTTATATTTTTATCACCTTCACCAAGGACATTATGCTTTAGCCTATATTTGTGTGTTGTTAGAAAGACTACAAAAAAAAATAATGCACAGATTTTCATGAAATTTCTACCGGCGGTCGTGCTTTGGGTTTTGGAGATGATCCGGATCGAATCCTGGATCCAGGAATTTTTTAAAGGATTCTTTAACATTGTGAGATAGGACGTTCGTTGGGGGAAGATGTGGTGCTTTAGCAAACCCAGCAGGGGGCGCTGTGTGTACTTTAGATACTTTGTTCAGTTTGCCCTTGTTGGCAGATAATTTTGCTTCTTGTGAATAAATAAATACTTTAATTTAGAAAAGTAATTTTCAATATAACAAGAAAATTTTAGGGCAGTTGTGGCTTAGTGGTCACGATGGGTTACTGATCTGAAGGTCAGCAGTTCAATCTCCACTGTTGGGTCCTTGAGCAAGGCCCTTAACCCTCACTTGCTTAGATGTATTTAAAAAAAACCACCTTATTAGATTTTAACTGGAAATTATATGCCATTTCGACCACATTCAAAATTTTGCTGTTCATTACACAATTTTTTTCCAGTGTTCATTAAACAGTCGACAAACCTTATAGCAGATGGGAGGGTACAGCATAGGAGGCCAACGCCAAATTGCTCCTGTAGTGTGTGTTAACCCCTCTAAATATTCTGGATACTGCTCCGGCTAAGTTAGGAATCTGATTCATTTGCTTTCATTTCAGACAATTGAATAAAGACTTTAATTTACCATTAAATTTTCCCCCTGAGGTCAGTGTACGAGAGAGCTAATGTGCTACCATTAGCAGCCATTACCTTCGGTTCAGCTGTGCGCCAAATTACCAACAAGAAATACATGCTGCTGCTGTATTTAAAAAATAATAATAAAGTAGCCTTCTCAATTAATAAGGCGACTGATCAAACCCACCGGCAGCGACAATAATCACATTGCTAAATGTTTTTACATTTGTTTTTCAGACCAACTGAATCGACTTTTTAACGAAACGAAAGCGTAAGCAGGTAGCCACTGTAGAAAGCACAGCTAACAGAACTCATTCCTAACAGAATGGATACAACGTGCAACGTGGGGTAATGGAACTTCACGTTCTCCACACGTGGGAAATGATGCTGTTTTCCATCCAACCGTTTTCCAACTTTTGGGAGTTAATGGTTGGAGCCTGGAATTTTTATTTTCACCCTCCATGTTATTCACTCTACAAAACGGAGGAGGGAAAACACAGACACTTCTATGTTCATCTTTTGTTAGCAACAAGCTGGCAGCTAATTGTGACTGATGTTCCTCCCCAAAACAGTGACCTATATAATCAGTGGAAGAGAATTACCAAGTGAATAAATTTCAGTGCTGATGGGTATAAAACAAATTACAGGGGCACTCGTCAGGTGTAAGGTATCTCCACACCCAGCATGGATGATGCAGCTCTATCTCTGTGACCTTGTTCTGACCTTCAGCTTTGACCTTGACACTCCAAAATCAAACCACTTCTGGGACTCAGGTAGGGTAGTGTTCCCACCAGGTTTAGTGAAAATCGGCGCATGTGTGTGGTCAGGATTGTGTTCAAAGCAACACCAGTGAAAGTAATGGACAGAGGAACTCATTATGGAGTGCTGTTCTGCTTACTGCTGATGCTCTGAGATGTGCAGATCCCTTCATCCTTCAAGGGTCACGGGGAGGCTGGAGCCTATCTCGGCCGACTCTGGGCGAAGGCGGGGTACATCCTCAACAGCTTGCCAGTCCATTGGAGGACAACACACACAACCATTCACACCTACACAGAGGTGCAATTTGTAACAGCCAAATACAAATACATCACGTGTATGCCTTTGGACTGCGACAGAAACCCGAGAACTCAAAGGAAATCTACGCAAGCACGAGGAACACTAACCACAGAAACGCCCTCGCCAAGCTTGGGACCCGAACCCAGCACCTTCTTCCTGTGAGGAGGACCTGCTAGATGGAGGAATTGTTAAATAACGATAAAAAAACCTGTTTTGTATTAAATGATTGATATCTTTAGTAAGTAGCCATGTAACAAGTAAGATCATGTACTGCTGATCATTACTGCAAAATGTTTATATATAAAAAAATCTATTCAGATGTATTCAAGAGTCCTCTGCAGCAAACTCCAGATCCTGTCAGAGTGTTGATCCCTTACATGTTTTAGATATTTTAATTGCAACCAGATGAGAAAAGCCATAGAGTGACTATTTACAACTGGTTAGGATGGAGGCTGGGATGTAAACATGTAGTATGGTTAGCTACAGACCCCTGGGTGCTTATCTTGTCTCTGGAAAGTGTAGATACACTGGCTAACACCCACCACCACCACTGCTCACACACACACACACACACACACACTGCTTTGTCAGCTACTTACCCTGTGGGTGCAAATATGTAGCATCCGCATGCATTATGTCATATTCAAATATAATTCATTCTCATTCAAATATAGTAAAACTCCCTGAAGTAAAATTGTTTATTAATTATAATTGTTTACAGGGTGACAAAGAAAAAGAAAATTCCTATAAGTCTGTTGTGGTATAAAAGGGTTTAAATAATAAAACTTGTTATTCATTCATTCGTTTTCTGAACCGCTTAATCCTAATTAAGGTCACGAGGAGGCGGGTGCCCATCTCAGCCGAATCTGGGCGAGGACAGGGTACACCCTGGACAACTCACCAGGCCATCGCAGTATTATTATTATTATTCATTCATTCATTCATTTATTAATTTTCCGAACCGCTTATTCCTTATTAGGGTCGCGGGGAGGATGGTGCCCATCTCAGCCGACTCTGGGCGAGGGCGGG
>JBCNYG010000025.1:4880449-4892218 GCA_039654305.1 Porochilus rendahli
TATATATATATATATATATATATATATATATATATATATATATATATATATATATTACTACAATTTGATCCCTACAGACCTGTTTCGTGGTTGCCCACTCATATATATATTTTTAGTTTTAGTACAGTGTCTTGTAATTTCACATTGAAGAGTAAAAGTGTCCTTATGATTTATCTAGATTTTAATTTCCATCTCAGAAACCTTGCTGTTTTAAGACACAGGTGTGCAGATTTCTTATATCCACTATATGTAATTAAAATTTTAATTACACTGTCATGGTTTGCTTTACTTTGCAAGCCCTACAATGAAATTTCACCTTGACATGACAGCCCCACTGATGATACACAGTCACCAATGCAACATTTATTCTGTTCATAGCCGGAAACATACAGTCACGGCCCCGATAAACACTGTACTTGGGCCAACATGTCCAGCAGGGGGCAGTAGCACACTACGTTTCCCCCACCCACTCGCTCTCTCATGCTTGCTGTTATAAATGGGATTGTGCTTATAGCCCTGTAGACATCTGCCTGCTTGAAAAGACAGTATAAATAAAAAACAAACGCTAGCAAAATAGCACATAACTGAATTTATGCTCTGAGGATATTTTGCCTTTTTTCACGAGCATTTATGGCCTTTGCCAGCATTAATCCACTAAAGTGTTGTTTCATTTTTCATCAAAGGCATTTTCATTGTATACAGATGAGCAGAGAGGCCAGACTGAGGAAATAGAAGAGCAGAACAGGCTGAAGAGGGGAGAGGGGATGATTGGAAAAGAGGGAAGAAGTGGCTTGAGATTGAGAGAACGAGTAAAAATGAAGAGAGCGAGAGAGCACTCGAGTGTGAAGGCAATCGATTCCTCTCGAAGTGCCACACACACACACAAACACACACACACACACACACATACACACATACACACACAAACAAACAAGCTCTTGCTAAAAGTGACCGAAAAACGCCATGAGAAATTCTGTTTATCGGTGTGATATACACTCGCTTTGCCGAAGTCCAAGAAATAGAACAGAGTTTTTACATTTACATATTCTCAAGGTTTTTAAAAAATAATTTATTTCAACATCTTCATGCTTCACTGAAATATAAATATTAAGATTAAGTTGATTTTAGTGGTTTAGTGAAACTTATTTTAGGTGTGCATCTAAAATCACACCCTTAGAATACTCTTAAGTTGAAGTTTGGTACTCAAGCACTGCTGTATCGTTTTGTTCAGCTTTTGCGAACTTGGAAAATATATAACAGGTCCGACAGTACCTGCGTCTCCACGTTTTCACACCGGACCTTCAGGGGTGCGACCTCCCACGTTACTCTGGAGCGAGTGTGGGCTTGCATTTCACGGTGCTGAAATTCTGGTTTGATTTAAGTCAGACCTCTGTCTAAAAACGAGTTTGAAACACACAGAGTGTTGACCTTTACTGTGAGACATTGGCTGACTCCAAATCCTCAAATCATGTGGAAAACTTGATGGAGTGTTAAGATAAGAGACAGGAGACTGAGGACATGAACGTCTCTTAGCAGAGAGAAGCCTTTGTGAGTGTTAAATCTTAAATCTAGTTTTGTCTAATGCTATATATATTTTTTGGAAATCTGATATCCATTTTAAACTTTAATCAGTTTAATAAATCATGTGTCTGGTAGGGCATACAGCTGGATAGTTTCTTTAATCGCTGATCTTTCCTAGAAACATTTAATTCCCCTAATATACTCCATTATTGCCAGTGATTGTATCTATGAGTCGACTGTCTCGGAGGCCATTTACTGGCTGGCTGCACTACAACTTTAAACCTCGTCCGTTTCATCCAAACTTACGTTTAAAGTTCCATCCTAACAAATTATTCTCAGAAATAAATCTCTCTTGCTCTTTTATGCATCTGTTCGGTGTGTTTGCTGATAAATAAAGGGGTGTTGTTAATAAGATGGTTGACATGTTAGGACAAGTCAGGGGTCTTGAACACATTCTTTTTCCAACCCACACCTGACTGTTCTGTCATGTTTTGTTTTGCAGTAATCAGTTGTCATGGAACTTCAGTGGGGACTCATTTGACGTTTCTTTCCTGTACAGCGGTTTGATCAAGTCATCATTTTTTTTTACAAATTCTCTTGCCATAACAGTACATTTCCAAAAGTCAAAATAAAACTTAAAATTTCTTTTTGCCGGATATTTAAATTAAAAGGGAAACAGAATTTGAGTGTTTGCACAAGTATTCAACCCCTGCACGTTAATACTATATAGAGGACCCTTTTGCCACAGTAAGAGCCTTTTTAGAATTTGTAGAGATCCCCTAGTTTGGTGTGACAGTGCTGCTGGATAGCAGTGTTCAAATAGTGCTACAGATTCTCAATACGTTTAAGTTCAGTGCTTTGACATTGCCATTCTAAAACATCCACTTTCCTGTTTTTGAGCCATTCCAGCGTTGCTTTGGCCTTTGCTTTGGGTCACGCTCACGTTGAAAGATAAATCTTCTCCCGAGCTGTATGTTTGCAGCAGACTCCTCCTCTCCAAGTCCTCTTTCAATAGTGTGCGGTATTTGTGTCCATCCGTTTTCTCTGTCAAAATTTTTGGTCCCTGCAGATGAAAAACTTCCTCGTAGCAGGAAGCTGCTGCCGCACGTATTTCACTACAGGTAGGTATGGTGTTTCTTGAGGCATGGACATGGCTAGATTTACGCTGCATATATGACTTTGAAGTCTGGCCAGAAAGTTCTCTATGGTCTCATCTGACCATAAAACCTTCTCCCCAGTGCCATAATCGCTTTTATGTGGACTTTCTTCTGCAATGGCTTCTTTCTTGTCACACTCCTATAAAGGCCTGTTTTTATGGAGAGCTCTTGAAATTCTGAACCTATGCACCATCATTCGTCACAGCCAAAGGACATTTCAGACTTCTGAGAGGGACGGTTGGATTTTTAGTAGCCTTTCTCAACACTCGGTGTCATGCTCTGATGCTTAGTTAGATCCTTAAAGGATCGGCGTGTTCTAGTGAGGGTCGGGGTGCTGTGATGAATCCCCCTCTTTCTGATGGTGGATCCAGCAGTGCTCAATGGCAAATTCAAACTCTGTATATTTATATATTTTTTGTAGTCTTTTCCTCACTGTGTATTTCAGTGACATGAGCAGAATGTTCCTTTGGCTTAATTTTAGCAGTGACTTTGAAAATGGCATTTACAAAGGATGCATTTTATATCCGGAGAGACGACATTACTTTAAGGATTCACAAGCTGTACCTAATTATGTCTAATTATGGTCAAATCAGTTTCCCCTTTGAGTTTCCGAAGCACAGGGAATTGAATACTTAGGTAAACAGCATATCAGTTAATTTGTACCCTTTAGTATTGGTAGAAGAAAAATATTTTGCTTTTGAAACTGTTCCAGAGCAGTGGAGTTCTCAAAATAAATGTTGTTTAAAGACAAAAGTTGCTTTATAATCCAGAAAATGGTAGATTTTTAAGGGGGTCGAATACCTTTGTAAACCACTATATATTAAGCAAACCAACATTGTTTGTTGAACGGAGTGATGACATAAACCAAGGCAGCTAACCCTAGCTAAATTTCACTGTTTATGGATAGTATGACCAGTGCCTCCCTGTTTATTCTCAAAATATCTATCACATGCTGTTTAGGTTATATTTGCACTTGTAATCAATGTGCCAAAGACTCATTGGCCACTTTAAAATACAGTTTCCGGTGTAAAGGATGTTATGGCAGGATGCACTGCTGCCTTGAAACTTCAGGGTCCTCTGTTTGGTCCAAAGCTTGCGTTAGTGGTTGTCTGGATTTTCACCTTCTCCCCGAGTCTTTGTGGCTTTCTTTTGGGTTCCCTGGTTTCCTTCCACATACCAGAAACATGAATGTATTTGGATTAGGAACTCTAAACTGTGAATGTACTATGCGTGGTAGCCAAAAGAGATAAATATGCAATGCAGACATTGAGCTAAACGTAATAGTGGAAAGACATGTATATGAAGATGAAATTCTGGCCTGAGAACAAACTTTTAGTTTGTAATCCTGTTGCAAACGTAGTGAGCGAGCCACCATTAGAGTTTCTCATTCTCGTACTGTACACACCTGTGTGACACGTGGACATGCTTCCAACTTGTGCCAGAGAATCAGCCACTAA
The DNA here is from genome assembly GCA_039654305.1 of Porochilus rendahli. NCBI lineage: Eukaryota > Metazoa > Chordata > Actinopteri > Siluriformes > Plotosidae > Porochilus > Porochilus rendahli. Next base: position 4,884,585 of record JBCNYG010000025.1, read on the forward strand.
CAGCAGCAGAGGAACAGTTTAGAGATGAGGAATCAGTCTAAATGTCATTCTTAGATAAGAGTTATTGGTCGCGTTTCTAAATAATAAAAGCACATGGTGTTGAGAGTTGTGTGCAGATTTTACTGACGCAAAGATGTTGAAAAAAGCGATGCGTCCAGATTTAATCCCAGATTGTATCAGGTGCACATTTTTAAAACTGTAGTAATCACATCATTAACCTTACTGGTGCGTGTCGGTGAATTTTACCGCTCCTGGTGTGATTTAGAGAAAGAGAAGAGAGTTTACTATAGCACACCGAACAGACAGGGTTACAACTGCAGCGATTTTAACAAAGTAACCACAACACAGAAAGCATGAAATTACCCAAATTGAGTTGTCATATATTCTGATCTGTATTGTACAACATGTATGCTGAAAAAAGTGCTGAATTTCATAGAGATTGTTTTGAAGTATTAATATAATAGTGAATTGTGTCAACCATTAGGATTTATTGAACCATAAAAAAATACAAAATATTATGAGACATCCTAAAATTCAATTCCCACAATATAATATATAATAAATGCAGAGCTTTACCTTTTTAGAAGTTACGCGTCATCAGGAGTTCTTTGAAGTGGCCAAGCCCAAAGTTGTTGTGCCCCAGTAGGATAGTTTTTTTTTCCTAACTTGATAACAGTTTGCCAGCGAATACTCACCTTCCTTCATAAGGTAAATTAATAAACGTAAACCAAATATGATGAATATACCGGTAAATCAGAACACCTGTATCGATGCTGTACTTAAATCGGACAAGTCAGTGGCAGTTTTTCTCTGAATGTATTCTAGCTATTAGACTAAAAAATGCCAGTGTTTTCTTGTTGATGTGAATGATGCTGATCAAATTAAAATAAGAATTCGGTCTCTGTTGTAATCCTAAAAACACTTTAAAGTTTTTGCAGGAATGTTTTTCCAGAGTTAGATTAAGTTATAAATGTACAGGTAGGCGCGGCGTCTTTTAGTGGAATTGGAATGAAATCCAATTAAATGTAATTTTCTCCCTTTTTTCAATTTTTGGGTAACCGGATTTTAATAAATTTGTATTTCTCCTTGGGGTTGAGATTCATGCAATGAAGAGACTTATTTCAGTTCAGGAAAGTATAGTTTTCAGAACTTGCGTAGTACACAATGTCAAAATATGATTTGTTTCCCAAGACTGAAGCTTACGTATACTTTAACATGTTTAACATTTCACTTGTTATAGTCCGGTCCAGAACAAGGTAACTAGCATTTAAGCAAAATGTTATCAGTAGAATTATTATTGTAGGTGTGTGAGTATTGCTGCATTTTGAAAATGTTGATCAGTGAGATTAATTTAAAGTCTTAGTGTAGTACATTTGTCTGTTCATGTATACAAACGATTGGAACGTCCAGGTAGGGTAGGATGTGCTCTTGAACTCACATTTTTATCCGCAGTTAAACATTGTGACATTTCCCACTTAAATACTTAATCCATTACACGAGTTTATACAACCTCTAACCTGAACTTTGTTGTGCACCTATTCCCTGACTTCAAATGTCACAAAAAATTCACACACTCAAAATCTCTCTAAGGTTACAGGCTGCTAACAAGCTTTCCTGGTTCTCTCTCTTTTTTACCCCCTTTTTGTTTGTCCTCACCCCTGCCGTTCTGTTCTTTGTTCTTAAAAACCTTTTTTTCTTAGTGAAAATGGTTTCGAATGAGGAAAATGGAATATGATTAAAAAAGAACTGAGTCGGATTTACACCGGAACGTGGATAGAGTGGACAATTTTACAACCATGTAACATTCAGCAGTCAGATTGTGTTCACCAATCTAAATACTACTAAACTAGATAAATAAAAATAGATAAAAACACTACTCAGTCATGAAAAGAACCTTTCTCAACTTTATTTCATAGTTGTAAAGCAAAGCAAACATCAATTTATGAAGGCATAAAGTCATCTGCTATAATTATGGCACCACTTCAAGTAATTGTTTAAACCTTCCAACGAAACAAAGGAAATATAGAGATTTTACTTTTTTTTTTTTTAAACACCTTGATCCCCAAAAAAAGGAAACTTCAATATGACCTACCAGGTTATATGTATTTATATATTCAAAACCATTCCAAGCATCAGATTTGCATGTTGCACTGCCATCATTTTTGTGATCATTTAATATCATTGTCGAATAAGGTCGATATATTTTAATTTTAAATTTTTTTGCAACACAAAGTTTAGTAAAAATATTGAGTGTGTTTTGTTAAGGATTAAAAATAAGAGAGAGAAAAGTCACAAAGAAACCTGCTAGCATGCATTAGGGTGAAAACCAGAAACATTCATCTGTTAACAAACTCCACAAAACCCAAAATCATGAAAGTGAGGAATCAGTGAGCATGAGATTAGAATTAACTATAAGAAACATGGACGTAAAAAGAAGAGGAGGAGAGGATTTTATAGTGTGGCATGGCTTTTAAAGCACAATGCAGGAAAAAATGCCAACCTCTCTGACAGATGACGTGTAGTGATGCATTACTATACGGACCCACAACATATGAACGTCATTTTATATAAGGAAAACAATTTCTAAAATATATGCTGTAGTTTTCTTCATTTGTTTAAACTACCTTGGTTCAACTGTATTAGGCCACTATTAAAAAAAAAAAAAAAACTAAGCAAACTTTTTTGAAGTCACCTTTTCACATTTGAACGAAACTATCCACCCAAAATATATAGACTTTGGAAATCCATATAATTTTGCATATTACTTAAATTAATAATGTTATTTAATATATTTTTTTAGCATTTATATTTCCTATATCAGTTTAATTTCTATTAAACGCATGTGGAATTCCATTTCACTAAGCACTTGCTGTATAATGCCAAGGGTTTCATTTCATCATTGGCTTGCATATTCATACATATGGCCGTATGCAGACATGGACATTCATGGATGCATCATTTTATTCGTATGTATTAAAGGAAAAAACAATTGTAAATATTTGTCATGGATTTAAAGGTGCTGTGATACAACAGACCTTGTGCAAAGCATCAATCAATGAGAGTATATATTTTCTCTAGAAATTAATAACTCACCTAACCCAGAGTAATAACTTTTTATTTATATATATATTTTTTACCTGTTCAGATCCAGTACCAGGAAACCTGGCGAATGGAAATGATCAAGCAGCAATTCGGTGAGGTAAAGTGTCACCCCGTAACCCTCTACGTTCTTTGATACAATCACATGTGACTTTCTAATTTCAAACAGATTTCATCAAATTCCAAACCAAATGGGGAAAAGAAAGCAAAGGAAAAACTGAAGGGAAGAAGGAGCATAGTGGTGGACAGATCCTCTCCCTGGGGGGTGGGGGGTTTCAGGAGACTCCACCGTGTGGTGTCATGATCACCTTCGCACAGTTTGCCGGTGCGTGTAACTACGAGGCTGATTGTCTTCTCACTCCTTACTCGGCTCACCTTTATCACCGGAGCCATCTGAGGTAACAAAGTGCAAAGGAAATCAGGGAAAAAACAGAACAATTAAACAGATGATTAGTAGCATTGTTGTGGTCATACAGCATTATTTAGTCCTTGAATAAAATTCAGCAACTCATAAATAAATTAAATGCATAAACTTTACTCAGTGAAATTAAAATAATAATGTAAAGAAAGTTGAAGTAGTTGAGGTTCGGTTTAATTGTAATATTAACAGTTGTATTGTTTTTTTGTAACGGTTTCTTTTGTGTTTTTTTGGCAGAATGGTTTAAGTTGTATTCGTGAGTTTGATTAACATGTTCGATTTATTCTTATATCTAGTTTCCTCCTGTTCATTCTTAGGGGTGCCGACTTTGGAATTTCACAGGATAAGATTTAGATCATTAAGGGTGATGTTTTAGGGTGCTCCCTCATAAGAATGAGCTCACATACGCCCATGATTGGCTGGTATGTTGTGAGACCTTTGCCAATTAGGTCCTATGGACTCTTATTAGCTCAATCAGCTCCCTAAAAAAATTGGTGCATAAAATTTATTTACAGTGAATGCGTGGTGCAGTGGGGGGTGCTATAACTGTACTATATAAGCTATGGTACAAATAAAGCGGTTTTAAATGTTTGTGTTAGTACTAGTTGTTTGACTGTTACACCCCTATTAGCTGTAATTTCTCGTGGACTTTTTTTTTAAGATTATAACATTTTTAAATGTTTTATTCCATATTCTGCAGCGTGCCAGGTACGAGTGATGGTGAGGCTTCAATGCAAGAGACCAACAAATACCCACTTTACTCCAAAGTAACCTCTTTCCTGGTCATGCAGCTTCTTTTTAAGTAAAACTGCCTCTGTTTTGAATTTGTGCACATTTTTTAATATAGTTACAAAACTAATATAGTGTAGTTAAAGTATCATAATTGGTTTATATGTTTGTTTTTTCTCAGATAAAGGATAGCAACAGTGTGGCTGTACTGTGACAGAAATGATCCGGATTTATACCTCATATTATACAAGGTAAGCAAACTTTATTATCTCCTTTATTAAGTTTGTCACTTAAAAAATTAAGAAATGGGGGATGTTACCGAGTGGTCTCAGAGACGTCAAGCTGTATACACCATGGGAACATAAGAAAAGCTAAATAAAATGAGATTTGTATGGTTTATTTATTTATTTTATTTTAAAGAGTGATCACGAGTGCTTTATGATGGAATCTATTGAAACTTGTTTTCCCCCCTTTGAAAACGAGAGGGCTTATTGCGCGGCTTTCTTCATGTTTTTTGGGGCAGCATTTTGTTGTTATTGTTTTTTTTTAATCTGCTCCAGGATCCAAAACCGTAATTATGACTAACTGTGTTTGTTTACAGTATCGATTCAAGCACTATCCACAAAGGGTAATGTCTATTAACCCCTGATAGTAAAACAATCGTATCGATCGTACCATTCCCATGCAGCATATACTAATAAGTAATTATTGAATGTGGTGAAGTATGACGTCTCGGGGGATAACACCGTCAACGATCTGAACAATCCCCCAAAACCAAATTATCATATTGCTTTATTATTCATTCAAAACATTTTAAAATTATCAGATGTCAGTAACTAATAAATCGGCTCGTGGTGGAATACCAAGAAATATATAAGTTCGTTGTACCAATCAGAAACATGGAATTATTTTGAATGAATAATAATGCTCATTATTTACATCCAGGCACAATGAAAATCCAAGAAGTTTTTTTTTCTGGTTTGCGTGATTAAAAATCTCACATTATGTTCAACGGTGTTGATGTAATCCTGTCATCAGCAGCGGTGTGTTAGGAAGAGGTTAAATAAGATAAAGTAAAATGTAGATGACACATTTTCGACTGAAACATTTAACACTTGAAATCTTTGCCAAGGGCTTTAAGATCACCATCAATGATATTTAGGCTGTTTGATATGAAAGGAATGTACACATCAATACGACATCATAAAAAGGCTGCGTTTATTGAATTGTACACTTCTGACAGTGCGTTAAGGCAGACTTTCTCAAGGCTCACCCAAGTTCGTAGACAATTTGGCAGTGTGTGTGTGAAGATAAGTATGATTAGTTTGTATATTTGGATTAAATTTATTTTGCCGATCGCTTCTTAGCTGATATTTATTTCTCTTTCCAGCTACCAAAACTCAGGACTAGCTGGTCACCTGTCTTTTCCTGTTGGTAACAAATAATAATGCTGCACTATAGACAGTAGTGACATTTGAGAAGATAACAGGAAGTATTTTATTAATTGAATCATCAGGGAATTTAAAAGAAAGTGTTGGACAGTTTACCAGTGTGTCCAGCTCTGCCTGTGTGCTGGTGGTGGGTCAGATTATGACACGTTTTCATGAATGTTTCTGGCAATAATGCTTAGCAAATTATTGACAAAAGTGTGTAAATCTACATACATGATACTTTAATATGTGTGAATGTGGTGTTGTATCAGAGTAGGCTAATAGCAGCTAATAAAAAGATCTTACAAGGCTTACTATCTATTTAGCTTTAGGCACATGGCGTCTCCTGTTTAAGCAGTTTACCAACATATATTCCTTGATGTTGATTTCGCAACTTAATTTCTTTTCTTAATTCCTTTGTCATTACGTTAAAATAATTCCGCTAGCTAAATAAGCTAAGTTTAGCTAAACTGTAAGCCTTTGTGAGAAGTTGTTTAATGCTTTGCAAAAGAACGGTGAATACATCAAATGTTTTAGCTGCCTGTGTAAATGTTGATTATGTACAACTCTGTACTGTAATTGTAACAAGTTTTGTGAAAAACATGTTACCCTTGCATCGTTGGAAGGAGTCTCCAGTGTGAACTGTGGTGACTAATACTACATCCAAGTACTCAGTGTGTAATAACATCTGTTAACATCAGGCCTCCCTGCAGTATGTGCTATGAGCATGCAAGCAAGTTGAAAGTACACATTTTGGATATATTCCGCCACCATCTTACTTCTCTGACCCAGATGAATTAGCTTAGCAATAGCTAACAAGTATACATTTAGGTCAGCTTGTTGTTTATTAAATTAATTAATTTAGGCTCTTCATAAAAATAACATTTATTGTAATCAGACCACCTACATTTTTCTTTTTTTGAATTGGGATTCCCGCAGTCACAATGTGACTGTCTATTAAAATATATTTTGAATGAATAATAAAATAATTACTGTATTCAGCTTTTGTACATATGATTATCAGCAGATAATCCCCTTGATTGAATGATTTTCCATGTCATACTTCTCACATATTTAATAATTGCTTATTATCCAGGTCACATGATCAGGTTAATGCCTGAATCAATTAAAAATGTTTAAAAAAAACAAAAACAAACAAAACCCCTCTCCCCACATAAATCAGTCTTGGGCACTATTCAGCAATATCCACCTATCCAAATAATTATTATAGATGTCATCACTTGTAAGTTACGTTTGTGTGATTCCTTTTCCCATTATAGCATTACATCACCTTCCTTAGTCATACTGTTTTTATATCTCTGTGTTGTTGAATGCAATCAAACCGGGAAGTGAAAAGTTCTAGTCCTGCTTGCCGATTCCGATTCTATCCCCGTGAACAAAATTACAGGCTTTCATAAAAAACTCATTTACTGAATTGAATCAGACGCAGTAGAATTGGAATGTGTTAAATTGGCCCCGGGGGACTAGAATTGCTCAGCTCTGTCCTAATCTAATCACCGGCGCTCCCCGTCCACTGGGCAGAGCTTCAGAATGAAAGGCACACAGTTTGAATGTAATATTTTCTGGAAGGCAAACATTTAAGCACAGTCCAAGTCCCAGATTATAAATATTCTGTGCTATCTGGCTGAAAAAAAGCAAATCACTGTTATTGCATTAATACACTAAAGAAGGTTGAACGTGACCGTAGCTTTTCTGTTACAGTATGAAATAGACTTTAGATTTTCTCACTAAGGGCTGTTTTTAGGCTAAAGTTGGGCATGCAATACAGATTTCATTTTAAAATCACACAAATCAGTATTCCGACCTCAGACGTGAGTAAAGACTGAAGCGCCATTCCAAGAGGGACACAAGAATGAATGCAGAGTGGATAATAACTAAAACAAGGCTTGATTAGTACATACAAAGCCCCTGAAATGTCATTTGTAGTCAGTCTGTAC
>JBCNYG010000025.1:4892589-4909298 GCA_039654305.1 Porochilus rendahli
GAAATGTCATTTGTAGTCAGTCTGTACGTACATACATACCACGATTAATCACCATTTGTTATAATAGATCATCTAAAGTCCTTGACTTTTTTTTTTAATTCATGGAGAACTCTTAGGAGACATGTTGATTGGACACAGTGCACCTCACAGCGCTGAAGCTTTTACAGATTAAAAATAATTAAATCAAAGTGGGCCGTGATGCATGCTTGGTCATGAATTCCAAATAGTGTTGTAGAACAGCTTAAACGCTGTGCACGCTAAAAATTTCATGATCGGAATTTACTATCACCTGGTTTCATTAAGCATAATTATCTCTTAGCCACACAATAAAATGAAGAGTAATAAGATGGGCTGGATCAAGTGCTACCCTATAAGATGCTGAAACTATATTTCCTTCTTTGCTTTTTTTAGCCCTGATTTTTTTGTATGGGTTTAAAGGCAAGTCCTTGTGTTGAAAGGCTGCAGTCAAAACAAAAATAAACCCAGCTTGGATGTTTGCACTCAGACAAATCTCAAGAAGTGCACACTAGAAGTAGATAATTTCAGTAATCTGAAGGGAGAACCTAGAAAATGAACCCAAGCAAGTGCAAAACCCGACTATGAAAACAGCCCCCGAAAAACTGTATTCAGTATTATTATTATTATTTTTTTTACCTTTGGACTGACTGCTGTCTGTTTGAGTTGCTTGTTTTTTTTCTGCAGGGTGTTTATCCTGATGTTTCACTTCACCTGGAAGAACAACAAGAGAAAGTTAGAACTGCACTATTTGCCCTGAAGTTACAAAGTAAGAAAATAAAACAAGGTGACCAGTTATTCTGCCTATTGAGATTTTGCTCTTAAAATAATAGACCGAAGCAGCCAGGGGCTGCGCCTGGAGCAACAAAACACTTGGAACTCTCTAAAATCCTTTACATTTGTTTAACATGTAGTTCCCCAAACACACAAAAAGGCCCCGAGTTTGACTTCCCTCTGTCATAATATGAAGGCTACATGCAATATACACCGGAACACACAAACTAAACAGATTTAAAAGAGTCCAGTAATAGAAACTATTTTGCTTTCTGTTTGCTGTCTTTACACAGCACAAAGAAATCGTTAACTTCATAATGGGCTGAAGAGCAGGAACAGCATACATTCTCTGTCAGCACCGGAAAGCACAGGCACTGGGTAGCTTTCATATTAAGTTCCCAATCGTTTTAGTAATAATATGAGTCTTACTTTACACACCCACACACAATCAGCTTATTAGGGTAAAACTATCAAACACATGAATGTCATAAATGTTTTTGTGCTGGTAACAAATAGAAATGATGTTCACTCAGACTCTCGGGAACACAGACAGTGCTTACCTTCAGACTCGCTCATGTCCACACTTATGCTTTTCTGCTCACTTTCAGCACCTGAAAAACATTAACAATTGGTTCAGAGTTGGGTTAAACGTGAGAATTTATGTAGTAGCTAACTCAACTTGGAAGTGGGAAGTTGGAACTGGGAATTGTGCCTATGCAATTAAACCATATAAACAGAATAGTTCACTTAAAAGTACAAAACTGCTACTTTATGTACTGCTTACTGCCACGTTTCAAGGTCACTTGCTGAACTCAAGAGCTGATGAGACCTTTGCAATATTCTGAGCAAAAATTCTGAGGGGACACATGATTTAAAAAAAGTGTTCAATTGAGCAGCTCAATAGGGGTCTGTGACTCATCCGGATCCGGCTACATGGCCTGTACGACAATCAAAAATCCGGCTCCATTGAATTGTTCATCAGGTCATCTTGTATAAACCCACAGAGTTTTGTGTGATTCTGTTCAGTAATAATGGTGGACCAAGACTTGATGATTAACTATCTGGGTTAAAAATGGAAAAACCTGACCCTGCAGAATTGTTGGCATTGCCGTGCCGTATAATGTTGCCAAACTGTTAGATTCTGTCAACGCATCCTGGAGCAGTTGGACTGAATGGAATTCTATCTATTGTCCAGGAGAACAAGTCTGCCAAGATTCTGATCACTAATAACGGAGGAGGGGGACTTCTGGAACCATCTGTCCACAACACCAACAACAAAAAGGCAACACAGAGTTTTGACACCAGATACCTCTAGTGTAAAAAGTGTTATTTTTTTTTTTTTGGATACATGTGATTCTGACCTTGGACAGCACTTCTTTACATTGCTGTGAATATTTTGCTGTGCTTTTGTGTGGCTCAACAAAAATCTAATTTAAACTGCCGAAAATACATATTACCAGTCAAAAGCCTGATGTTCCACAGGAAGGGCTTACTTCATTTACATCAGCTGACCCTGCATGTGTCTGTAAGACTTCACTGCAGGCTTGCACTTCACCAGCTTTTATTGAGTGTTAAATAAGTCCATATTCAGATCTGTTGTAATCTCTGCAGACCTTTTCAGATTTCGGTGTAATTTAGATTTCCTGCCTTGACATTGACATTTAAATGACTGCTGGATAATACTGATCTACAGGTGTTATAAAAGGTGTTATATTCTATATTGTGCTACATCTCAAGCCAGACTTCACTGTTCACCAAATGAACAATTTTAACATCTCTCTCAAAACCTCAAATTGTGTGTTCTGATTGCTCAGATTTCTAAAATGCTTCATTGTCAAATGCCCAATATGTTGCAAGTGATACGATAGAGGATGCATGTTTATTTGAGCCTTGGCTTCCATCTTAAATTCTCCTTTTCTGTCCCTCTTTTACTGTCATCTTCATCTCCTAATAAGCAGTGCTGATAATGCAATGAACCAAGTCTGGGAAAAACACAAGTTTAGAATCTCAATCGATGCAGTAGCCCCACATGCTCTCACGGCACCAGTATGCCATTCGATAGAAGCAAATTGGCTCTCTTTCTCTCTAATTTGGCTTCTACTCCGATAAAAACATGAGGCCTATCATTTGGCGAGGCGGCATGTGGCGTGTACAAAGAAACATGAGCATGAAATTAGCATCAGAACCTTCAAGGCTTTCAGCGGTATCTCTGACTAATTAAATAAAAATGATATTATGTAAACTACAAAAGGAAAGTTTGTGGCCAAACTAGTGAGCTTTCAAAGTGGAGCCTGGAAGTCTTGAGGGTTTGGAATAATTTTTAATTGTTTACACTTTTGTCAGAGCTGCTTCTAAGAAGCATTTTAAATGATCTTCGGAAAGCCCTGAGCGATCGTATTTCAGATCAGTAGGAGGATCTTAGCTGTCTATCAACTAACAAGTGGTTAGTAAACAGAGAGGTGTTATCTGTGAACGCACAGGTTTTATGATTGCTACAATAGAAGCTGGCGCTTCAACTGAGGGATTTTAGTCACTGCTCAATTTAATGTGATATGCTTGTAGGATTCTTGCTTTATTTCAAACTGAATACAGATACCAATTTAAACTATACTGTTAATGGTTTTCTTAAGTTTTGTTAATGGTTAATTTGGTTAATGGTAAATTGTTAATGGTTTTGTTAATCGGTTTTGACCCTTAATTCGCTGCTGTGACGAGAAGGAGAAAAATTCAGAAGTTCTTTGTTTATAGTTGTGTTTTGGTACAATAATTGCATGTGTAAAAGGTTGAGAAATGGGGGAACAATTTTATGTAATTTTTAAAATCACTTTATCCTTTATTTGGGCCATGGAGAGACTGGAGCCTGGCCCAGCCAACTTTCTTAAAAAAGAAAGAAAGAAAGAAATAATATTTTTAAAAAAATGTATCCAGTAATACACTCATTTAGTTTGTTGCTCTGGGGAAACCTGTGTATACTTTCAAGAAATTTCAAAATTCAGTGAGGCTAAGAACTCTTTAGAAAGTAACAACTTGTATCCGTATCACGACTGAGGAATCCTTGTTGGGAGAGTGGAGAATCTTGAAATTCCTGAGAAACTGAAATAAATTAATGAACAGTGTGGGACCACGAATACAAAAATAATTACAATAAAAAAAAATTAATTTACTCTCTAACTGAACAAAGCTTTGTAGCTGGTTTCATACAACAGGGCATGTATACTTAGCTTTGAATCAGTTGGGCTTTCCCTTTACTTAATCTACTCGCTTATAATAAAAAAGCATTTTGCAATAATGAGAATTTGAAAGCTCGTTAAAACCTCTTTTATGTGGTTGGTATTTTTGCAGTAATTTCAGGCCCCCGTCTCACCACAGTGGGTGGGTAGCAGGGGTACATAAGTCATATTCATACTCAGACAGGCAGAAAATTAGATCTGCCGTCTTCCATTTCTTCCCAAGATAGCGGGAGCTACAGGATGTGTTGTTAGTCAGCACAAACTGACTGCCTCACACAAATAATGAGCTGATGTGTCACGAGCGAGTCAACATGCTCTTATGGACTAGTTCACAGGGGTCAAGCTCAACAGCAGTGTTACAACTGAGTGGATATGATTTAAGAGGGTGCTGCATGTGAAGACTAAGGAGCTATACAAAACTTTTGATCATTTGTCTTCTTCCTGATGAGTCATTCCTGTGCTTGTGGGTCACAGGTGGACAAATTGTAGATTTATTATGGAGCTCACCAAGCAAGCAAAAGCTCCTGTGGGCTGCCCGGTCTCGTGTTAGTTACCAGAATCCTGTCGGGTGTAGCTAACATAACATTACAATGGGTGACAGGATTATTAGCAAGTCAACTCCATTAATATGGATAAAACAAATGTGATTTTTGTCCTTCACATAAAAATAAAAAAGAAATCAGGAGCGTTTTAGCCATAACATCTGGAATGCTGTCCTTTCCCAATACAGTCGTTTGCAGTGGGCAAAGTGAACATTGCTGAAGTCCCTGAAACATCATTGTTTTAGTATACAGTACATGGAAACCTAAGTCAAGCAAACTAAAACAATATTTGGGCCTTTTCCTGAGATTGTGGGAGGTAGTGAACCAATCAGATTCCCATGTTGTATATTGTATCACAAAACTTAAATCTGGTTGATGTGTTTATTTTCTTTTGACATCATTACCCACAGTATGACTGTGTAGTTCAACGAAACATCATCTTGAAAACAGACACAGAGTCAATACCGAGTAGGATCTCTTCACTCTTGAGGCCCAGACATGAAAGCTACATTAAACCAGCACACAGGCTACCGAATTGTGCGTCCAAGTTTAAGGTTTTGGACACTACTCATGTTCTGGCATTGAGCATATAGCTCGTGGCCCTTTTATGACTTGATATTTAAAGTAGAATCTTACGAGACTGCCTAATTTTAGACTTAATCAAGGAGCTGATTTTCATGCAGTATTAGTGGTACCGCGGCCAAAACTGTATTTTAATAGCTAAGCCTTTTGTGTTCTATTTATTCCACCATCTCCAGCATGAAACGTGACTCACACATCACATGTAACGTGTCATTGTGCTTCAAACGTCATGCAATTAAAGGAATCAATAATAGGCCTGAGAGAGCTAATTAATTACAGAGTGTAACACCGAAATGTATCGCTGTCAAGATTAATTGGTGTTTTAGCCAATATAAACTATATGCCGCACTTGTGAGTGACAGCTGGATATTTTATAAGTACATAAAATACTAATGTGGAATCATTAGGTCGTATAAGGGATAAAAAGCGTTGTTCTGTTTCTGTATGTGTAGGACTATATGCGTTTCGTGCATTTCTACCCAAAACGTGCAATCACATCATTTATTGAATATATGAATTAATAAATATATTTATCAGATATAGATTGTGATAATTAGATCGGGCAACGTAGCACCACCGTAGAGCAGGTATTAAACAGAAATCCATTTTCAGTCGTCCTTCTCACTGCCTTTAGTCATCTTTACACTTGACATGTAATTATGTGCATTTTCAATTTTAATGCCGGTTTAACTCCACCAGGTGCTCCTTAGTGACCTGACCACACATGCAAAACCCTTTTTACATTTCCATATTGCTTTGTAATAATTCTCTAATGTATACTTGTGTAAAATAAACCAAAATGGATCCTTTTATGCACAAATTATCACACGTTCTTTAGGACCTTATCCATCAGGCCTTGCTTCTTGATCTTTGCCATTATAACTAAGGCTGTTATGTCATAGGGCAACGTCTTGTTTAAATAATATTCACTGGCTTAATTCTGCTAACAAATAAACAGCCTGAGAATAAAGCACACCTGAAGCTATTCATCAAAGGCAGCTGCAAGCACTCTCGCTTCATCTAAACATGCATTAAAGAGAGCAGGCCACCCACAAACACTCTCACACTGTGGTACAAACTGACAAAACCTGAAGCAGCCTGTTAAGAGTGCACTACAGCGCGGTCACTGACTCACATCAAAGTGATCACAGCTTCCCTGCCACAACACAAGTCATGATACCTATTAAGGGATTCAACCCAGAATTAATTGTGGACCATTTTTGGCACAAAGCTAAAATGTACCTGAATTTATATCTATTCTTCTGCAGTGCTTCATCAGTAAAAATGTCTGAAAGTTAGTTAGTTAGTTAGTCTGTTTGTAAACATACAGAAATTTAACAAGTTCTTACTGGGTAGAGTAAGAGCATGTCGTGACCTCGTCCGGAACCAGATGCTCAAACAGCACGGATGGGTGTGATGGCAGGTGTGGCCAAAAGTATGGCCTTAAAATGCACCCGATTCATACGTTTATTACACCTGCTGTTGTATTCTGTGTGTTCTTTTTTAATCACTGCTGACGTGTTATGGTGCAGGCTTAAATCAGACATAACTGCATGAATCTATATTCAGTGCTAGGAAGAAATCAGTCCCAGCATGTATTTCCTATACAGTACTGTGCAAGAGTGTTAGGCATCTGCAAAGGAACGGTGTAGTGCAAATATGCCTTATATTCACATATAAATAATGACATTCAATTAAAGATCTCTACATAAAAATTCTATACAGCACAGTAAACAGTAATACATTAAACTAATCCAGTATTAGGTGTGATGACTTTTTGATTTAAAAATATAATAGCAGCTGGTAGAGTTTGAGCAGTTTTAAAATTACATCATCTTCCGAGTATCTTACAGGACCAGCCCCAGTTCTCCTGGAAAAGTCTGTCACACTCGATTCTTTATTTGCATGTAAATCACAGCAGCCATTCATTCATTATAGTTTTGGCTGATAATATACGTAATATGCTGCTTTCTTTATTGACATACTGTATAAATCTTTTAAATGTCACATTTCATTTTGTGCTGAAAAACTAATGTTTGGAAATCTAAACTGATTTTGTATCATGTATAATATTACATAAAACACACACATATATATGACTGTTAATATTATTCATGTTTGCTTCAAAATCAAAAATAGTATAATCAGCCTTTTAAGTTGATGTGAAAACTAATAAATTGACCCTCATTTTTATCCCTCTTAGTCCTGCTAGCCCAGTTATACCCGCAGGCTTTGATTACAAGTCATTGGTCACACAGCCGGGTTCATTTAAAGTGGTAGGAATCTCTAATGACTTGGTTCGTAAGTGTATGTCATTATTCTTCCAACTATCAGAACTTGAACTGAGTGCTCCCCTTTCATGAACTGCAGCGTGCACATTTCATGCTCTCTGACTTTCAGTTTATCTAGCCGCAGAAAAGAAAACACACAAACACCGTTGACAGAAGATGCACGTAATCAACCAGTGACATGTGACTGGCACCTTAGAGGATCCCTTTCAGACCTGACTCTCAGGGTTAATCGAAAAAGTCTCCCTTAAAAATGAGCACAAAAACGCAATGCTTTGAGGCAGGCGCAAAAACCCATCATCCGTGTATTGAACAAAGCTGCTCAATATCTCACGAGGTAACGGAGAGCTAGTAATAACCCTTCACCCGTGGGCGCGGTATCTCCAAACATCAGCATGGTTTTTGTGGCAAAGGGGGAATGCAGTTTTAACAGCAGCCTGAATGCTGAAGAAAAAGCAGGAATATTGATGCTTTACTCATAGGAGCCTAGTGATCCTTGAGACATACAATCGAAGGTAACCTTCGTGTTAACGACTGTCACATCCTTGTCATAGCATGGACCATGTTTTCCTACAATCACAGCCGTCCCCATGAGGACTCCATTACGGAAAATGGAAGTGGGGACAGTACACTTCTGAGACCTGCTTTTATTTCGTTAACACAGTTACAAATTTAATTAAAACGAGAAAATAACTGCTGCAGGGTTATAATATTTTGCTGGTGCCACGGTGGTGTAATGGTTGGCACATCCGCCTCACAGCAAGAGGGTTCTGGGTTTGAGTCATGAGGTCAAGCGAGGGTGTTGCTGTGAGAAGTTTCCATGTTCGAACCGTGCTCCCACAGTGCAAAGACATGCACATTATGGTCAGTTGGCTGTTTCAAATTGGCCCTAGGTGTGAGTGTGTGTGAATGGTTGTGTGAGTTGGACCTGCAATGGACTGGTGAGCTGTTTAGGGTGTACTCTGCCTTCACCAAGAGTAGGCTGAGATAGGCAACAGTTATGACGACCTATACTGACGTCACACCGATTTGCAGTGATGATTTTGTATTAATGCTACAACTCTTCACTTCTGATGTAACTAACTAATATTTAATTCTTCGGTGTGTACTGATATTCTCAGCTTTCGGGATTTTTTCAGGATAGGTTTCGTGTGAGCGCAACTTTAGAGTAAGCTAAGTAAGAAAATGTGTTGGAATTTCAACGCAAATATTTATCTGGTGAAAATTTCCATGAGTAGACGACGGCGATATTTATAGGAGTCAGCAGCACCGCGCTTTGTAACAGTCACTACGTTTTCTTCATAACATGACCAGTATTTTGTTTTTCTCTGACTTCAGGAGAGAAGAAAAAGTTGGTGAAGGAATGGTGGTAATAAGTATAAGTGTACCACCTTTCTTTTATTTCTAAATGGAAAACCGTAATCAGTAAATTTCTGCTCTTACTGGAGAATAAACACCTTTGAGGTGGTAACTATGACTGTATTACATGTTGAACCTCATTCCATTGTTGATGTTTCCATTACGGCATGTTTTATTGCTTTACGTTGTGCAGTTGTGGATTTGTTTGCTTGAATTATATGCCTTCCCATCTGTCTGATTAAAAAAAGGGTCATGATGTTGATCAAGTTGTTGCTAGTGGCCTCTGCCTCCAGTACGCACTGATGTCACCTTTGTGTTTCACCTTTCATTCCCAGAGCTCCCTGCATTTATGGGGAAACACTTCCGAACGACCTTTAAGAGGCAGCAAAGCCTACAGAGTTAATGAAGTGCTAAATGTGAAGAACAAACCCTTATTTTCATGTGTAAATATTCGAGGGTTGTAGGAACTTGAGTGGTTGTATCGCCAATGAATGAATGATTGGAGAGGAGCATTGTGTGAAGTACTTGAATGTCCATGCCCCCCCCCCCCCTTTCTGTTCCATTGCTGTGAGATGACAAAACTCTGGACAATCGAAGCCAATTAAAAGCTACTGAGCTGAGAAGCAATTGGGGTCGGAGGCGGGTCATAAATACAGCAGATGCTCGTTCCTTCAGTGGGAAAAAAAAGTGACCCTCTTGTCTGTAGTCGGCCTTTTGTCACCAAAGATGGGTAGAGAGAAATAGGAGGCTGAAGAGGGAGAGAGAGAAGGGGGCAAAAAGCAGCACCAGAAGGCTGGGACATTTTATCCCACATTACAAAATGTGTATGTTAGACTTGGATTTGTAAGCAGAGCTTTTTCAAAGAGCCCTTGGCCGCTCTGAACGATCTTCCTCTCCAACAAGAGCGGAGAGGACATTGTTAGGAAAACACGAGGCCCTCAAGGTGGGGTGAAAAGAGAAACATGGGGCCAGCTGCCTCAGGGGTTTACACTTATGTATTACGAGGAGAGAGAGAGAGAGAGCGAGAGAGAGAGCGCGAGAGAAGTATAGTTTGTGTACGTGAGCGAGAGCAGTATAGTTTGTGTACGTGGATTGTTTGTTCAGATTGCTGTAAATGACTACTTTCTATTAAACGATCTCTGAAGTGCATATATGATATGATACATGATATGATCGAGCTGCCTAACGTCTCCTGCCACAGATACGGTAAAATGCACACTTTGCGGGTAGAAGCCTAAGAGCAAGAAAATGGAAGCTTTAAATTGACAGGTAAAGACAAAGAGGAATGAAAGCAACAAACAGATACAAAAAGAGGTTGAGCATTGGCATGACCTACATACCTGCTAAACTGAGCTGGCACAGGTAGCTTAGACCCTCTCTCAACACACCCTGAATTATTTAGCATAGTGAAAAGCCACTAGCTATGCAAGCCCATAGTCGTTCTGTGAGATTGAGGGCTTAAACAGGTAAAAAACACAAAAGAAATGCAAATTTTCCAAGAAAATGTTTGTACCTGGTGAAGCGCTGGTATTTACGGTCAGAGTTCAGGAAGCAAGCAGAAATGTCAAGGGGGGGAAAAAAAAATCTCAAGCTCAAAAGCGAGCAAACTGTCAGGAAAAATGATAAATCGGGGTGATGCTCGCAATGTAAAAGCAAAAGTCCTTTATATAATTACCCCAATATGCTCTTAACTCAACTGTATTTGATAAGTAGAGACATTAATTCACCAGCAGGCAATGCTTAGGTTTTAACAGGCGAGCACAATTTGTTATAATGACAGTTTAAATGCACGGTGCAGGTGTACGTTGTTGAATCCTGGCCAATTTACATCCACATTACGCTCATGCGCTACTGTCTGCTAGTTACACATTTTTACATCATGTTGCTTAGTATTAATCACACATTATTATTCTTCAGAACTATGGGGTGAGCAAAAAGCCTTCGAAAAATGCTAATGGTGTTTATTATTTGGAATGATGAGAGTGAGCTCACCTCTGAGTGAACCTGGGTTATTTAAATTAAAATTAGAGCTTTATAAAATAAGCACTGTTGATATAACAGGTGAACGATTAGTATGGGATGCCGCACTTATAAAAGAATAGCATATTAAAGATCTGCATTTGTATGGAGAGATGAAATAAGGGGTGATGCTGATGCTTACCCTCTACATCCATGGACTCCACTAATTCTTGACTGTCTGGTTCCTTGCTGTTCTTGCTTGTTGCTTGTAAGGAAAATAACAAGAGGGGGAAAAAAAGACACATTGGAAGAAGAACAGGGCTAAGAAACTGATTAAAGTGCATCCATATGGTATAAACAGCATGGGGCAATTGCTACATTAATTAAAAATTCCAATGATTTCATTGTCATGAATATCCTAAGGTGTGGAGCGTGCATCCTTAATTAAGACGCCTTATTTCAAAAAGCTCTCTCCAGTCTGGAAGTGCAGCAGACACCATTAGGTTGGGGGTGTATAATACAGTGTACGGGGCTGAGAAACAAAACCAAGACAAAGGATTATGTTAATCAAGCCTGACAAAACCCAGCTCTTTGCATAATCAGACACAAATCACATTCCTTCCAAACCACTCGGTTCCCTTGTTTGTGTGCACCGATGTATATTCTCTCAATGTATTCCTCCCATCTTTGCCCTGAATCTCAACCTAAAAGGCGGCAGGACGGATGAGGGTGCTGATCAAAAGCAGATCTTCAAAGCCCTACTCAGGGACACAGGTAAGAGGTTTCTCTCCCATGTTAACTTTGATGCTAACCAGGCTACTGGGACACCAGACAGCGCAATGGATCAGTTCTTGGGTTTGGAGTCTTCCGCCTTTCAGCTGCAGACCGACAGGCTCGGTCATGTTTTTGGAGGTGGGGTATGCGTGTGTAAACATTTAGCATTTTAGTATTTTTCCTTTCTTGATCGGTCAATAAATAGACAATATCGTCCTGAGACACAAAAATTTATGTTGTGTGTCTTGTCATTTCTTCAGACTGCTTCTGTCCCGCGACACCCAATAACTATTAAACTTGATCAATGCTTCAAACAAGGGGAAGTTTGGCAAAAGAGTAACACCCACTGGTTCTCATATGAGGACATACACACCATATTGTGTGGGGGAAAAAATATAACGTCCTCCTAAGAGGACAGTGGGGTCTCATTAGGTCACAGACATTTTTAACTGAAGGGACTGTTTTCCCAAGTGCTCCCCAACACCTTATTAGTACATTCATGTATCTTTATGGCGGCCATACTTGCAGCAGTCTGAAAAGGTCAGCCGACACTTCTCCATCCCCTGCCACAGATATCCCAGACGTTCCCCAGGACAACTGAAAGATATAATCTCTCCAGCTTGTTCTGTGCCTGCTAGAGGATCTCTGGTTCTCCAGCGGGAAATGCCTGATACAGCTCTAGCAGGAGAAAACCAGGGGGTATCCTTATAAACTACCCAAAGCACTTCTCTCAGTGCAGAGTCGCTGTGAAGACTCAGCTTCAAGCTGGACTGTTAGGTTTCGCAATCTTTCCCTTGCCTCAAAGGAGGATCTCAATATTTTCCAGCAGGAATCATGGTTTCTGCCATTTCTTTCCACCTACTTTGCATTCAAGAGTGAAACGTCTGAGTACATCAAAAATCCAAGGTGTCAAGAAAACAGGACCTGTATTCAAAGAAAATAAACAAACAAACAAACAAAAAAATCCCCACAGGAATATAACCACTAGTCACCCGCCTCCCACCCTTGGCTGCATCTTGATATCCTGTTCATGAAAAACACAAACAAAAAGATGAGACCATGACAGGCTCTCACCACAGAGTCCTCACCCTTACCCCACTGAAGGTCTCTAATATGTGCTGGAGAAGAGTTCACAGAACTGCTCAGCCAAAAAAAAAAAAAGATTAAATTTAAAACAAGGTTTCAGTGGGCTAAAGAAAAACAACCATGGACTGTGGATGATTGGATGAGAGCGATATTCAGTGAGGAATCACGAATCTGCGTTGGGCGGGGTGATGATGCTGGAACTCTTGATTGGTGCCGCTTCAATTAAATTTATAAAGACAACCGCCTGAAGAAAACATGCAGATTTCCACAATCATTAATGATATGGGGTTGGATGTCAGGTCAAGGTACGGGAGAGACGACAGTCATTACAATAAACGCACAAGTTTACAGTGAGATTTTGGACACTTTCTTTTCAATTCTATCAACTGAAAGGATGTTTGGCGATGGTGACATCATTTTTCAGGATGGTAATGCATCGTGCCATAGGGCAAAAGCTGAAAACTTCAAGAAAGACATATAACGTAAATGGCATGGCCTGCAAATATCCGGACCTCGATCCAACTGAAAATCTACGGTGGGAATTAAAGAAAATGGTCCACGACGAGGCTCCAACCTGCAAAAGTCATCTGGCAACTGCAATAAGACAAAGTTGGAGCCGGATTAATGAGGAATACTGTCTGTCAATCTATTTTTAAAGGGAATTCACGCTGTAATAAAAGCCAGAGGTGGCGCAACAAAGTTCTACTGGTGGTTTTGTTTGAGATTCCATAATATTTTCCTCAGAATTGAGTTGCAATTGACTACAATTTTCTTTCTTTGTTTCTTTTCTTTGTTTTTGTAAGTGTTTCATAAAGCCAGGAGGAATGTTAAATGAGAATAGCTTTGTGTCTGTGATTGTTTAGGTTTTTGTTTTCTACACGATTAAACATCTGAATGAACATCTTCCAAGAGTGGTGGCTCCACACTTTTGCCAAGGGTTGTACAAAGAAATATTAGATTTTAGCATGCCTCCGCTCACCGTTGTGCTGCCGGAGGCCTTATATTTTCGTCCTGTCCGTGTGTGCGTGCATCTGTATGTCTGAACGTCTTTGTGGGCACTCTTACCTTCTGAATCCCTCAACAGATTTTGAACAAAATTTTGTTAATTACTCACTACTAAAGGCACATGAACTAGTATAGGTTCTAAGGTCATACGTCAAAGTTCGAGGTCACATGAGGTCATCTTTGAAAAAACTGACTGAGGTTTTAAGGACATAGATCAACATTCAGGGTCACAGTTCAAGCAAATTCAAGCAAATGATAAAAATGGTTACAAAATGGTGTTTTTTGTTGTTGTTGTTGTTGTTGTTGTTTTTGGCTAGATAGTATGTGTGTACACAAATACACCCATAGATTTTTAAAAGTAAAAAGAATCTCGAGATAAAGTTTCTCTCCAGAGGTCCACTTAAATGTATAGAGACACATAGCAGTGGTCAGTTGTGTTACTGATTTCCATCGATCCCACGCTGACGGGCTCCCTTAGCTCATGAACCGAACAAACCATTAGGAAAACAGTTCATTAAAAAAAATCTATGAAGCTTTGAGTAATG
This sequence comes from Porochilus rendahli, assembly GCA_039654305.1. Classification (NCBI taxonomy): domain Eukaryota; kingdom Metazoa; phylum Chordata; class Actinopteri; order Siluriformes; family Plotosidae; genus Porochilus; species Porochilus rendahli. The sequence goes on from JBCNYG010000025.1 coordinate 4,906,749, forward strand.
CCTGGGATAAATACTTCAATCATGCATAAAGCAGCATTGAATTATTGAAGGATGAGAGTACGGAAGGTAAAGGAGAAGGACAGACAGGATTGGAAATGGTTCCCATTTAATTTAATGTTGAAATAAATGGCAAAAAAAAGTTTGCAGGTTCTTCACAGACACCTCAAAGTATTAAGCAGATTTCAGTGTCTAGATTTCCAAGTAAATTGCTTGAATTCAGACCTCCAGGGACAAAATGTAGGTTTGCGCTTGATGTGTGGGATCACCTGAAATAAACAGGTTGATTAATGTGTGCACCACTATTATTATTATTTTAATATTTTGTTCATCTCTTGTTATAACTAAATGAGAGTCAGTAAAAATCTCTACAACCTAAGTGGAGTTCTACCCTATTTTTAGACGATGATTAAAAACAAAATATCATTAAATAAAGCATTAAAGACCAAGTAAAAACATTATTATTAAAATGCTTTTTTAATGAAAAATCTAACATTTTATTAACCATGGATAAAAAATTAGTCATTCATTAAAATCCAACTAATTATTAATTACGTTGCAACATAAGCACAGAACTGGCTGTGCAGACTTGATACTCAAAAACCAAAAAACCTGATCTCACAAACGTGATCACATGACTCTTCTAGTGTGTGTTGGGGGGCTACACTATTTCGGTCAGAAAGGTTTTTTAACCGTTATTTATTGTTCTAGCTGTACAGTAAAAACTAGCTTTTGAACTATATGTAGTCTCGCCATATAAATAGTTTCACATACGTACTTGTGGTAGTTTGCTATGATGGACACTTTATGTAAAGAGTAGATCATTCCGTTATGGGCGGTGCAAAGGCTGGGCTATGGCTCGATGATAACGCAAACAGATTTTCAGCCGGAGGCTTAGAGTCTCAGCTAGTCGTGAAATAACCCTGGATCGCCCTGGCACAACAGGAGGATGGTGCGATGTCCAACAAATAGCTAAAATATTAGTCTAGAACAGTCTTCCACTTTCGCGTCTGCTGTCTCAAAGTCGTAGTGCGTCATCATGTTCACTCACCATGTTGATAAGTCAAAGTTACAGTTGGCTTGTGTTTACCAAGCTAGTTAGCAGTGAAAAGCCATCTCCATCTTTATCACCTAATGGGCTTGTTGGTGTGTTACAAAACAAATAAGCCGAGAAAATTGTTGACAGCTTCACTGACAGTATGAAAGCTTGTTAGAGCCATGTTAGCACGCACGCTTTTTACACGGTCTGAAATGATCTACCTTTCATCTTTATTTACCATCACTAACAGAATTTGCTCACCATAAGAAAGTTTTCTTCTCATATTCCTAACAGCTAAAATTATTACAGCACAAGTCATTGTAATGCTTTTCTTTCTAAGGGGAAAAAAATTAATCCTTGTAGACTCCCCACCCACACTTGTACCAGTTCCAGACATTTACCGAGCCATATAAAACATCTTCATTATTCTAACAAACTTTTCATGCTTTTCACTGCTTTATGATGCTGAGGTGAAACTTGTAAAGCATTTCGCAAAAGATGAAAAGACCTTTAGTTAACACTGTTCTCAGACCTGTCTGCGTGCGCTGATCATTTTATTGAAGATAACAGATCTGAAAGAATGTGTGGAGAATTTTTTCTTTGCATCGCTGCCTTATCGTGGTGGAGGGGTTTGCGTGTCCTACTGATCCTGGGAGCTAGGTTGTCGGGGGCATTGTGCCCCTGGTAGGGTCACCCAAGGCAAACAGGTCCTAGGTGAGGGTCCAATAAAGAAACATTTTTCGTAAGTAATAAATCCGCACACAGTGGCGCCATTGTACTGCAAAAAGTGGGACGTTCCACATGTGGAAGAAAGAGCAAACCCGGATGTGTTCTGCATTACAAAGCTCTGAGGTATATATACATGTAAATATGTTCATGTAAATGAGCAGTTGCTTGTCTAGGAATGTAAATGTAATATAGTATTATGTGTATTATACTATTATGTGCAGATGTGCTTTCTTTTATTCAGAAGTTAATTAGGTTTATATCGGATTTGTTAATTTAATATCTGCATATTGTTATTTTTACCATTATCTTGCCTTATATACTGATAAATAGTGGACTTTTCAAACAGGCTAATGCATACTATCTCTACTATTTCTCCCTCTTGCAGCTGTAAAACAGTCAAAAAAAACATGCTCACATAATGTATCTTTCTAATAGAGGAATATCTATCCATCTATCTAAAAAATCTATCTTAAAAAGCGTTTGTAATAAAAATACTTTAACACCTTTTAATGGTCTTGGGTTTTTAAAAACATGGTAATGTTTTATATGGAGTACACTTATCTGAAGAAAAAAAAAAGAAAAAGAAAAGAACAAACACAAAGACAGCAGCCAGTGACAAGAAAGAAAGAATGTACAGGTAGAAAAAGGATGAGAGGGGAAAAAAAAGAAGAAATGCAATACGTCCAAGCAGCATCTCTGTTTTTAAGGAATGTGGACAGCTTGGTGTCAGTGTGTGTGTGTGTGTGTGTGTGTGTGTGTGTGTGTGTGTGTGTGTATGTGTGCGC
>JBCNYG010000025.1:4961655-4979014 GCA_039654305.1 Porochilus rendahli
TTATGTATGTGTGTGTGTATATATATATATATGTGTGTGTGTGTGTGTGTGTGTGTGTGTGTGTGTGTGTGTGTGTATATAAAAGCATTTTAATGTTTTGCAATAATACTGTGGATCCATCCGCCATTATTTGGCAGCTTATAATAGAATTATATCAAATAGAATTTAATCAAGCACACCCTGTTGTTTAGCATTTAATGTATTTATTTTACTCTGACAGTTACTCGTGTGTATAACTAGACATGTAACCATATATAGTGTAACAACTTCCAGTACAAATAAATGATGATTCCAGTAGAAATGGACCACAGCTAGTTTTAGGTTGCAAAAATCAATGTTTCCTTTCTTTAATTGTGTTGTTGAAAGTGAAATGAAACGCAAGCCTTCCAAACTCTCCTGCTACACATTCCGATATGTATGTTTGATTCATCAGATGGTTCGTTGCAATCTGCTGCAATTCGTCTGACAGTTCGCATTAGCCTGCTTCAGCAAAAAGATTTGCTTTTTAACATTTGGATTCTGATTCAGTCTTACAAGCGCACAAAAGTCACAAGGACGTGAATTCAGCAGTTCATACAAGGCAAGACAACGGCAAAAATAACAGTATGCAGATAATAAACTAACAAGTCGGGTATAGACCAGTGAACGTGTGGAAAAAAGAAAAGCGGGCACATTTACATTTGCCTTACGTTTGCATATACGAGACAAGCGTCTGCTCATTTATTTATACAAATTACTTCTGTATTTATCATCGCATACTTGTGAATCAAGTGCAACTTTCTGCAGTACAATGTTGCCTCCCTGTGGGCAGGATTATTTCTTATTGGTTTTTTTTTACAAGAAAGACTGTAATAATAAACATTTTCGTACGATGTATGTAAGCTTTTATTGTTTGGGTATAATTTCCTTAAAAGACTGGAGGGTGCCATAACAGGCAATAGATGACATGCAACAAGAAACTAAAGCTGTCTTTTTACAGCCTGCCGAAAGCAAAAGACGGAGGTATCGGTTTATGTTTAAGCCGGATTACTGCCCTCACAAATGTTCATATTTTAGTTGGTAGCCTATTATATTTTACTTGACACCTTACAAAGGTTTATTAGGAAAAGGACACATATTTATTAAACATTTTGCTATGAGCTTTTAAGTCAATAAAAAGGGAAATAAGTGGTAATAAAATTGTGATGGAAAACACACTTATGAATCCAGTATTGTGAATTTGGTAAATCTTTACGACCATGTGCACAATGTAACTTATCCCCAAGATACCACACTGGGTAATAAAACTGTAACATGTGCACATGCTGTAGACTGTCAATAATGTTAGTGAGCTTGTGATGGTGCAGCAGAAAGCCAAGCATGGATATGACATTCACACAGCTCATTTGGAGTTATTCATCATTTCATTCTTTACAAAATATATATATATATATATCAGTAGGTGAATGTTAACATTGCGCTTATATTAAAATCTCAGGCAGTGGCAATAAACTTAATACTACTCCTCATTAAAGCAGATGCCACATGTAGCTCATATATTATTGAATATAACCCAAGATGAATCAGAGAAAATTGTTTTTAATCATAGACATCCAGAATACTCCAAGCAGAAGGGAGACAGATTCTGAGGTGTGTAGATTAAAACATTTGAACTTATCTGATAACAAAAATGGAACTATGGGAGCTACAAAACACGCACCATATATCTCAATTCCCAAATAATTTTACCTAATTAAAGTATATGTCTGTCTGGTAGGGCTCCCTATTAAATAGCGAATTAACTACCGCTCGCTCACATTTCCCTACTAGCCATCACTCATATATCTGTGGTTCACATTAGCCTGTTGAAAAGGCTAGGCATGCTGGCTCATTTGTTCAGTGACTTAAGCTTTTTTTTTTCCCCTCAGGAATTTTTCTGACTGCTGTTATTGAAGGCCTGAATAAAGCCTGACATGTATGTGTATGAAGGATGTGCTCATGAGCTCTTAAGTGTTTCATATTTCATTGGCTTTTTCTGTATTTAAAGAGCACGTTAACTGCCTTTTAAAGCAAGACTGACACGTGTGTTAATGTAAATGAGCAGGTTCAGAACGGTGTTGGAACAGCGGAACGGCAAATAAAGCAAAGGGTGCAGAAAAAAAACACAAAAACATATACCTGCAGGGAAGTAATCTGACATCTTCCTGTTGTAAATTCCATAGTCGTTTTCCAAGAAGACGCAAAATATGATGCGGTCGACCTGCAGGAATAAAGAAATCATGAATTAATACATTTGTTCTGAAGAAATCAAGCTCTTTTTTTTTTTTTTTTTTTTTTATAAAGATCACACATAAAGCAAAACTGGGCTACAAACAAAAATACAACGTAATACACGTAAGAATACCAGATATTTTAGGTTGATATGTGAGTGTTGCATAAGGACACGAGGGAGTATTATTTGAAGAATTTCTCAGATACTTGATGTACCTTCATGTAACGAAATACATTAAAATCGACCCGGTTTCTTTCATTTCATACCTTTACTATGAGAATTCATACCCTTGCTACACTGTTCTCCAAATGAAATAATGAATAAATAATATTTATACTACTGACTGATGATAAATATATCTTTAGATAGTCATAGGTAAGCTACGTACCGCTGTGACTAAATTCTGTTATTAATTACAAACACTGCTGTGTTGTTAATTGAATCGTTAATTATCACTCTTCAAGCTGTTCAGCGATTACTTTGACACTTCGGCGATTTGATTTATCTGTGACGTTTGTTAATGGAAGTCCGTATGATTCAAAGACTACAGGTTGAACCAGGCCCCCATTTTCAGTCTCAAATGAAAATTACTTCTGAACAACTGTAAAAGTGCGATGGAAAAATAAGCAAGACCGGAGATGGAGAGGTACTATTTGGGAAATGAGTGAAATATCTATTTTAAAGCGGAATCAGAAAAGGAATAAAGACAGAAAGACCTGACTGCTGGAATAATGTATTGCAGGAAAAGCTGAACATGCTGTTCTTTGCTTATTGTGGTCTAATATAAAGTATTGATTATTGCAAATGGTTATAGGATTTCTGAAGGCTTTTATCGGAGCAGATAAACAGACATTGTGAGGGTTTTACAGAGCAGTAAAATTACAATCAACGTTTTACTGAACGGAAAAGTTTACTTAGTTCACAGGATTTAATACTGCAATAGCCACCAAAAGATTTACATACAGTATAAGGAATAATTCACAGCAAGCCGTCCATTACTAATTAAAGCCCGACAGAGCGATGTGGACCCTGATGTGTGGTGGACAGGTCTTGAATCACTCTGAAGGAATTTATTTTTCAGTAATAATTAGCTCACTGTACATTGTACCGCTAATTACATGGACACTTGCTAAGTAATTAATAACTTGACAAAAAATATGGACTTGAAAATGTTTTTACTGCTTATGCTGATTATGGGCCAGGTGGCACAGTGGCGTAGTGACTTGCTCGTCAGCTTAATTTAAGAAGGCCCCGGGTTTAAGTCCCGGGCTCGGGCGTTTCTGTGGTGAGGTTTGCTCTCCCCGTGCATGTGTGTGTTTTCCTCTGGGTCCTCCCAATTGGATGGTCCACTTTGAGTGTGAATGATCGCGTGTGTTGCCATGCAGTCGCCTGGTGAGCTGTTCAGGGTGTACGCCTGCCTTTGCACATGGTTGGCTGGGATAGGGTCCAGCCTTTCTGTGTCCCTTATAGTAGGATTATTCAGTTCGGTAAATGAGCGATTGAGAGAGTAATTATGGGCTCCATGGCAACAGCCTGTTATATGTAATGAAAGTGCATTACAAAAAAAAAAAAAAACAAACAAAAAAAACCCCAGATCTCTGAATCCGAATTAAGGTGTAATTAAATTCACTGAAGTACAGGGGTAATAAGACAGAAGGTAATGCACTCAAACAGGTTACAGCACAACACACCTCAGGCCTGAGAGGTAACTACGCATTGCCATTACCCATGCCACCCAGTACCAATATCAGCAATACAAATATTACTAACACCCATTAAATGTTTTAGAGGCTGTGCTTTTTAAGACTAGATGCAGTTTATTGCTCCCAATCTTAGCCAAGCCTCACAGGACAACCTTAAATCCCTAGGAAAACAAATTACTGATAGCAATTCTTGCCTGTTCACGCCTCAGCCAATGCCATTACTTATTTTTCTCGTGCATATTGCTGATGTAGGTGTCTCACACTCTCCTGCTGTGCAGGAAATGGACCACAAACTGAGACAACCGATAATCATCCTGCTGCATATTGTAATATTCCCAAACACTCTTATGAATAATGACCATCTTTGCTGTGTCGGCGGTGAAAAGGAAGAGAGAAAGACAGAGACCCCTACTGAGACTTTATTGCTCTCAGGAGTAATGCACCACATGAGGACTCGATACAAAGAAAGCTTCTCTTGCTGGCCATCCAGACAGACAGCTGTCTATTAATAGTTTATGGTTTGCCATTTGGAAGAAATGTTAAGACTTCACTTGAGACGCCCCACATTGTTTCGTTTTGAGGGAGAAAATGTCTCAGGGGGCACGGTTTGCTGTCTATGAATGGCTTCTTTCTTTTTTTTACTTCCCTTGAACTTTGACCCTGAGGCAGAATAAGAGACAGCTCAAGGATAGCTTTGAAGCCCAATGGGTTGAGCAAGGAATCTTGTTTGGAATCTCTGGTCCTGATTTTATTTATTTATCCACTTACACTAGTGTATCCAATTACACCAATCAGTTTTTTCTGTTCTCAGACTCCTACTGATATTTTCAACAGATATTCAGAAGTCTGTGTTTCGGCTGCTCTTGGAACAAAATTTTCTCACAAAAAAAAAAAAAAAATCCAATAATGAACTGAAGTACAGTGTCGTGTGACTCAGAAAACAACAACCCCCAAGGCTGGCAATAGAAGTCGCATCATTAATCCGAAATTTAAGTCAATTCCTGACATCTTTTCATTATTAAAACACACCTGGTGTTGGATGACCCTCTCTGAGAATTTTTATGAGTATGAGTAAACAAGCATGATATTGGAGAAATACCAGCTTCGGTAACGATGCATCCTTTTCTCATACGTTTAAAATACTGTAATTGATGTCTCTGCTCACTGAGTAAACGAAAATGCACAAGGTCATTCCACACTGACCAACACACATACCACTCAGACACTCGCTGCTCCCTCAGACCACCTTGCTTTCTTTCACCAAATTCTGATCAGAGAGGTCAGTCACATCTTCCAGATGAAAATCAGTGACCATGGAACATCTGCGCCTCGGGCAGTGGGAGGGAAAAAGGATCCTCTTCACTGCCCTGCTGACCTCAGAGTCCATATGTCCAGGTGCGGGAGGAGAAAAAAAAACTCTGAGCAGTGCACAAACGATTAAAAAGCAAGGAGAGATACTGCGCGACAGTCAGGACTTCACCAACAGCCAAACAAATATAAATGAATATAGATAAACAAACAAACAAAAAATAAATAAATAAATGTACGTCTTCTAAAACAAATCATGTATTATTTGCAGAACTGCTAAATCCCACTAGGGTCGCAGGGAGGCTGGTGCCTATCTCAGCTGACACTGGGCGAAGGTGGGGCACATCCTGAATAGATCATCCGTCCACGGCAGGGCGACAAACACACAAACAACCACACTCAGTCACCCCTCGATGAAATCGGGAACAGCCAATTAGCCTCTTTGGACTGTGGGAAGAGAGCGAAGTACCTGGAGGATACCCACACAAGCATGGAGTGAGCATGCAAACTCCGAACAGAGTGGGAATCGAACCCAATACCTTCTTGCTGTGAGTTAGACATGCTAACCTCCCCGCCACCATGCGCCCACAAATCGTACGATGTTATGGAATATCCGTAGACTAACAACAGAACTTACACCACACTCACATCCCCACCGAAAAGCATTCGAGAGTATCCACTTATTCTAATCTCTTTGGTCTGGGAGGAAACCAGAGCAACAAGAGGTAGAACACGGAAGCGCCCTCGCCAGGCAAGTGGCTCAAACTCAGGACCAAGTGCTAACCACTACACCAGGGTGCCACCCTGTACACTTCACTTGTATAAATATTTTTAGATTTCGCCAGCGGGAAGAGTTTCCTTTCAGAACAATATGGTTGTGTAACTGAATGTCACAGGCTTGTGAGAATTTTTAGCACAGCAGGGGCCTTGGAGCCAGTCGTACTGTATTGTTTCTCTAGAAAAGAGCAGCATCATGGTATAAAAGCATAGGAATATTTTTTTGATGTTAAAAAATATATAATAATAAAAATTCAAAACGGAACGGATGAAAATCAATGGAAAGCTAAATCAGACCTGGACAGCCCCCCTACGGTGCAACACATTTAAAAGGCTTGATCATCTCCTTGTATGACTCTGCTAAAGGTTTAGTTTACCTGGTGGGCTAGCGAAGAAAATTATTAATCAGCCCACACTGTCGACGTAACAGTGCTTGCGACAATGTGGCATTTAAACCAATTACAGCAACCTGAAGAAAAAGATATAGTGGTCAGATTTTCAGAAGTGCATTCACACTGTAACGTTTGTACCGGAACCACCCGGTGCTTCTCCCTTTTGAAGGTTTTGTTTTGAGAGCTGGTAGAAATGCTATTTTTTTCGGTGTGGCTAAAAACTACAGTTCATTCCAGACCGCACATGGCCTGGCAGTTCATGCAGCGTCCCTTAGATGCTCACCAACTACAAAGCTGTGGTTACTCAAGGGTATAATCTGGTAATTAAGATGAATATTGAGATGGATACCCTAGCTAGATGTAGGTTTAATTAAATACTTTCCTCTAATTAATTTACAATGTACCGTTTGTATGGGCTGACAGTTAACATACATTTAACAAACGTGCACGAGTGAGAATTTAAAGCTTGCTTGGCATGGAATCGACACTATTTTCCTTCCCTTTCTTGTATTATAGGAATTGTGATTTCATTTATAAGGTCAACATACAAGTAAAAAATAACCCTCATGCCAGTAAATATTCACAACCCAATAAAGCCCCTATCTGCACAAAACTAATCTAATTGAACGTCCTCAAAGCATAAATGTTGGTGTTTTTGTTTAGAGTATTTTGTCTGAAACAGCAACGTGATGTCTGAGTAGCGTTGCAAAACATCCCTACATTTGTGAAACGTGCTATAAATGAGCCAACCACCTTAATTTATTATTTAAACGTCCACCAATAACTTCTCAACATATTTACATTTACAGCATTTGCCAGACGTTCTACTCCAGAGGAATTTAAAGAAGTGAAAGACCATTATGTTTCACATGTATCTCATTTCTACTAATGATTAATTGAGGGGTACGGGCCTTGCCCAAGGGTCCAGCAGAGGCAGCTTGGCGGTGTTTGGATCCGAAACCACAACCTTCCAATCTAAATCAGTCATCCCATACTTTAACCACTGAGCCGCTGCCCTGTTTGACTCCAGTGAGCTGAAAATTCAAGGACGGGTGAGAAATCTCTTCAAGAAAGAGAAATCCGAAATGTTATTAAAATGGGTCATGTCAGAAGCACATGGATGCATTTTAAATATATAACAAATAGCTCAGCTTGAAGTTTCTCTCCGGCAATCCGCAGAAATCCATCTCACCAGCACGGACCTCATCAGAACAAACCACTGCTCTTCAGAGAAGCACGTAAAGAGAAATGAGTTTGGGGGGAAAACAAGAAAAGTTCTGTCGGGGTTACTGCGATGTGCTGTGAAGCCCTAACTTGGACATTTGAAATATATATGGAGAACAGATATGCAGACCAGTGTATCAGCTCTAACAAAGCAGCATGACTTTAACATAAAATTATAAAATATCTTCAAGAATAAATTTTATGTGAATTAAGAATTCCTTTGCTTGACACTTGTGTGTTGTTTTGTGTTTTTGATGCTTACTGTCTTTTCAGACAGCCGGTCCTTTCTTGTGCACGGATCTGATGTCCTCTTCTTCAGAGGTTACCGTTTCTGTTTTGTATGTATTAAAAAAAATACTGTTTTTATTTCATGCTTGTAGCAGATGGTAAAGTGAATGAAAATTTTATTGTATTCCTCTGTCCGCGTGCTGTATTTATACCACCTCCAGTCAATCAGTACCACGATGCGGTAAACAGGACATTCTACAAATTCTAGCCGTGATCGGGACGCAGGGAAGAGGTTAACATCTGGCTGAGCCGTAGTGATGAGAAGAAAGCAGCGGCAATCCCAATCTGCCTCAGAATAATGCCGCTGGAGTCGAGAAATATTTATACAGTAATCCCCCTCTATATTGCGGTTCACCTATTGTGCCACTGTTATATCAGGTATATAGAAATATGTAAACATGTGTTTATTTTTTTGCAGTTTTAAACAGCATTTTACTTTTAAACAAGCATTTTTTAATGCTAAGTTATTAATAACGTTAAAATTTATTAATTATAACATACATCAATTAAAATGCAGTAAAAATGCATTTAAGCATTTTTAATCATAAAGCCAACCAAAGCGTGCGTTTTAGTCTCCTGGGCTCTGATTGGCTGGTGCTAACATGACGCCATCTCAGATAGAATGGTGCGAAGCATCCTGCCCTGCTCTATTTCTCATGGATCTCAGTGCATTGTTTATTGCTTACAAGTGTTTTGTGTGAACTTAAGTTCCGTATCAAGCCCTTCGATGCCACCCAAGTGCCCTTCATCTTCAAAGTCTTCTGGTAATGAACCCAAGTGCCGGAGAAGGTAAAACTCCTGGATAGGATTAAAGAAGAACAAAGTAACCCCGCCATGGCACGCCATTACTTATGGTAGTGGTGGGGGTGGGGGTGCGGGGTGGGGGTTTGGTGGTGTCAGAATTTGAACGTTTACAAAGAAAATGTTAAGTTATTGCATTCTACAGTGTTTTTAAACCAGAGATGCAATTCAGCGTTACACTAAATGATCATCATTCAGTTTCTCAGAAAGGTCCATAACTAACATGTCTTGATTTAAGGCTCTCAGACTGAAGGAACTTTTTAATAGCTCTTAGAACTCGTGGAGGAGGTACACCCATTTTGCGTCTGCACTGCAGGAACCGAGAACAATCACAGTTCATAGTAGGGCTTCGAATTCGGTGTCAGCATTCCTCCAGCACAAGAGGAAAAATGAGTGACGCAAGTGCACGCTGATTGGTGCGGGCACAAGCATGTGATGATTGACTCACTGCAAACGGCATCGGAGCTGTTTTCCGTCATTAGCATTTCCTGTTAACAGCTTGCTAGCAAGCCAGCTTAACTTATTTCAGCATTCCTACTACTGATGCTAACGCAAACAGAGATAAAGGGCCCTTGAAGGAATGTGGTTCTTGGAGGAGCTAATGTGATTTTATTTGGCAATATGATTGAATATTCAGAGAAATAAAAGCAAAAAATTATCTGTACAAATCATCCTGCCACAAGGGCACTAAAACGGCTGCTCTCACTCAGCTAATAGCAGTGCTGTGCAAATGATTAAAGAACCCTAGAAATAAAATGGCCCAAAAAGCCCATTCCGAGAGGCTGCGCTGAGTGGAAGCTCATGTGGAGAGGATTAAAGAAAGCGTGATTTAGAATCTGTGATCTGCACATGCCACTCAGCCACGAGTTAAGAGGCATCACTGGAGAGCACAGGCTGGGGGGGGGAGAGATCAGTAGCTTCAGCTCTGGCAGGAGAACAAGAGCGATAAAGTACAGAGGAAACCGCTTGTGCTCCAAACACCTCTCGGTTTATCTCATCAGTGCATGAGATGGCACCTGATCTGCAGCGGTGGATGGCACACTGTGCTCCTTTACATTAAGGGAACACAGTATGACCCCCTATGAATGCACCGTGAAGGAAATCGAGGGTACTTCACGCTCCGTGTAGTTTAAGGCTCTTAAGTGAAACTTACCCTTTTGATTTTAACTACAAGCCTAAATTATAGCTTTACTTCACCATAACACACTGCTGACACTGGAGACTCCTTCCATAAACAATTCATCACAAAAGTGCACACCAATAAATAACGCCACCATCACTTGAAAGACACATTCCTCCCTGATTAGGTTGTTACTATGGAAACCATCATGTAACATTACAAGCACATTCGTGTCAATTTGACGGTAAATCTGGGAACAGATTCAAAGAATAATATATACAGCGAGCTGGTCATTATCATGGAATGAACCCCAGCAGAGTGATCGAGACCCTTGTATCCTGTCTTGCATCACTCTCAAGAGGTTTAACTCCACGATAACGATGACTCGCTGTATTATCCCACTTATTACCCACACTAATGAAACATTAATGACACTATCGCTTCTGTTTATGATGCCCTACATAGGAATGGTGTGTGATTAAAAAAAAAAACAAACAAAAAAATAACCCAGAACAGTAAACGTCATGACTGACCAATCAGAATCAAGTATTCACACAAGATGTGCCTTCGAGAAAATGTGTGAATGCCTCACCTGGATCATTCGGCAGCGCTTTGGTATCACTGTAAAATTATTTTCATATATAATGAAGACAATTATTTTAGTAACACGACAATTACTGTGCATCTGCGATTTCTCCATCCCAGAGTAACGAGAAAAAACAAAATTACACAACATGTCTAGACGCCTCGACGAATTAATACATCCTGAATTAATTAGCGAAAGCAGTTTCCGCTGTGCTACCTGAGAGTATCTGCTGTAAAACAATGCCGTCTCTTGGAGTCGGCACACCTGCAGCTTTCGCAATAACAGCGTACGTCTCCTCGTTCTGATACCGGTGACTATTATTCCACTGTAACTGGTGCCAGGAACTGAAACGATGTGCAGGTGCGCTGATTTTCTGCTGGCTGGACTTTAGGTGATCTGTCAGTGGCGGGTACTGGTGTTCATAATTATGTGGCGATGGTGCCAGTGGGACACACACACACACACACACACACACACACACACACACACACACACACACACAGACAGACGCAGGCTTCCTGCAGGAGTGTGCAGTACCTGCGCCAGTTCCATTCAGTCTGAAGTGATTATGTGACCAGAATCACGGTACAGAGTAATAAAAAATAAGTACGCAATATAAGAACACAGGGTAAATATGATTTATATACCTGGCAGCTATTGCTCGCAGTCTTTATAGAATGCCACAACTGCTGATGTTCTACAACACCTGGAGTAATATTTGAGTAGGATTTTGCTTTTTGTTTTTTTTACATTTAAGGTATTTGGCAGACGGCCTTATCTAGAGCAACTTACATTACATTACTTACACAACCGAGCACTTGAGGGTTTAGGGCCTTGCTCAAAAGGCCCAACAGCAGCAGCTTGGGACTTGAACCCCTGACCTTTGGATCTGTAACCCAGAGCCTTAACCACCTGAGCTACCACTGTCCCTTTTCTCTTCTCCATCTTCCAGTTACTGGAAGCATCTCTTAATGTTGCTTTTCACATTAAAAAACTGCTACTATTTTAATCTTTATTATAAGTGCTTTCTTAGAAGTCGCATTCATGGCATCACAAGTTGCACTTGACCATTAGATAATCACATGACCAGATACAACTGCACTAGCTGCTTGGCAAAAAAAAAAAAAACTGTCACCCTCGATTTCCTGGATTATCATGGGGAACCTCAAAAGTCGGGCAATCGCTAATGTCCGGCGTCCCTACCCTTTCCCAGACATTCACCGTAATCGGTCCGGCAACCTCCATTATTCAACAACAGTCCCAAACATTATCCGACACTCAATACACAATACTGTGTTTCCACGAACTTAAGGCGCGAATCAGAACATTCTTTTATCACATTCATTTTAAATGTGGGTTCCGGCACCTCGTCACCGTCCTCACTTTCACTTTCTCTCAGATCTCCCGTCACTGCTGCCACTATCTGTTCATCGGACGTTATTTCGTGTCGCTCTGCTGCTTCATTTTCATCCACCCACTCGGACGAGAACGGCGCGGACAAGAGGGAAGTTTGAAAACCATGACCGACCCGGACTTCCATCATCGATTCCCGGACTTGTCCGATCATTTGTCTGGCAATACCAAATAATGTCCGGCGCCAGATTTTGTAACGGAAATCGAGGTTGAAGTGTACATTTCGTGACGGGTCATGGTACCGAGACGGAAACACCTGTTCGAGACGTTGTCTCAGATAAAATCATTGCCATTTGCCACTTGATAAAAACCAAGATAAAGAGGTTTTCTCGGTTTTCCAAGTACACAATACAAACCTAATCTTCTCATTACGAGGCCAAACAACCATTTTCATGGCTAAGTCATGTCATGTCATGCCAGTCATTTCATGTAAAAGTGCTTAATATACACACACATATACACACAGTGGCTTTTTACTTAGATATGTTAATGCAGTAACACATGATGCTCCGAAAGTCTGACAGAAAAAAATTAAGTTTTGTGCATAAACAAGAAGCGAGCGAACAGCCTCATGATGTGATGCGATGAAGCGTGTCCATTCTGTCAGCTGAGAGACGGCGAGAGAAAAAAGATGAAGGAACAGACCAAAGAGAGACAGGTGGAGTCTTTCCAGGCCTTATTACCAGCATAATTACGCACACCTGAGCCACGCGTGCCTGAGTGGGCAGTAAGCAATGGATACCACAATACGAACATGCACACGCACACGCAATTATGTGCCAAGATTCATAGGGGGAAATAAACACAAGGGCAAACAGATGCTGGTCTGAGACACTAAAAGTCATTTAAGTCACATGATAAGACGAGCTGCCAGACATCCAGGAGGAGGAAATACCGGGTTAAAAATATATGCTGCAGGAATCACACATTAAAGGTTTTTCATAACGAGACTCGTGGTAATCACGCATCATTCACGAAGACGTTGGCGAAATGATGAAGTGAGATGCTACAGCGTTCGGCAAATCACAGCTCGGATTTTTCAGCCAGGATACTGGAACTCTAAGTGCCTGTGAAAAGACTCCCAGCGGTTATGCTGATTAGTAGTTGCTTCACATGAACGTTAACATTCACATGACCTTCATCATGCTGATAAGACCCATTTTCCAAATGAAAGCACATAGCCTGATGAGTTCAAGCTATTGCCAGCTTTTATGCTCAGAGTATTACCTGAGACTTAAATGGAGCCCACGGCACTGCGACATGGAGTCTGAATATCAAAATAACCGCAACGAAGTCCACAAGAAAGCGGCCTTTATATAGCTTTAGGAATATGTGCAACATTCATTCATTCATTCATTCATTCATTCATTCATTCATTCATTCATTCTCTAAGGGAGGCTGGCACCCATCTCAGCCGTTTAGCCTACTGCGCTTGTTTTTGGACTGTGGGAGGGAACCGGAGTACCTGGAGGAAACCCACGCAAGCACAGAAGAACATGCAAACTCTACACTGAAACAAATCGAAACCAGACTTTCTAGCTCTGAAGCGGACGTGCTAACCACCGCGCCGCCGTGCCGCCCTGTGTGTAACCCGACTCTGAATATGCGAAAATGTCCCCGCATTAACTTCAACCCGATATTTGACCCGACTCTGAATGTGGACTTCTGGCTCCGCATACTGTCTTATCCCTGGCCTTAGCAAATATTCTCTCCAGTCCTTCTCAGTCTGCTCATTCGACAACAAACGACTGGCTTCAGTCACACACTACGTTTCCTTCCTTCTCTGATTGACAGATTCAAACAAAGACTGACAGCAGCCACCCTCATGTAAAGGATGCTGACAAATCGGTGTTGTCTGCCAGGGAACAGGAGAATGTGTTCAACTAGTGGCTGATATAAATACCCGGAGGAGGTACGACATGGGCTGCATTACGCAGAGTGAAATTATACAATTCGGTATGCAGAATGAGCCACCTACGTACCAAAAACAAACCAACAAACTAGAACAAAACAAAACAAGAAAAAAACACATCCACAGTTTGAAGGATAAGCTGACGAAGCATTTCTCTAATACGCTCAACTTTGTGTTTACCTCATTACTTTAACCTTAAAAAAAAATAGTCAGATAAGCAATGTATCCAATTAAAATCCTCCCCTTTGGGCTCTCTGTGGACTTTAAAAAGAGACGATACCGTTAATGAAATGTCAAATGTTTACCGTGTTTTGTTTTGTCAAAGGTCATTTCACAGGTTTTTTGAGGGTGTTTACAACAAAATAACACCCAGAAACCTTATAATCATCCTGATATCATCGATCCCTTGCTCGAAGACATCCTGGCCCAGTACGCACGACAATCTAAGTGGTGCTTATATGTTTCCCAGTGGGAATTTGTGATAACACCAGTATAATTTCCAGCTAATTTCATAGGAAACAATGAATTGTAGGAATGTTTTGAAATATCACATCATCAGTGTAGCCTGGAGGAAATCTATTCAGGCTCTGGATCTGTCGAAAAATGTGTAAATATCAGCCAGCACACATCCTGTCTCTGGAGGACAAAGAAGTCCATCACATCGCCGGTAAAATATTCCCAGCTTATTAGCATTGGTAATAGTGTGATCTGAAAACAGACCACAGTTCAGGCAGGATTGTGTGTGTGTGTGTGTGTGTGTGTGTGTTTTTTTTTGTGTTTTTTTTTTGGAGAAGAAATGGAAGCCTGCGGACAGCGGTGCATCGCTGTGGCCTGAGAACATGGAAACAATGCGTGATGATGTAACCATGTAATGCTGAAATGTAAATATCCAAGCTGTGGATTGTTGATATGATGAAAGCAGCTGTCGAGCTAAAGTGTCAGACTGTAATCACAGCCCTGATTACAGAGCGTACAGAAAGAGGAATACGTGAGTATGAAATGGAACATACTTGATGTGAGGCGGTGTGAGAGAAACAGACAGCGAGCTTTCCATTTCCTTCGAGAAGATTTCGCTGGCCTTCTGGCATGGAAAATGCATAAAAATGATGACACCGGCTTGGCTACATAGCGGAGGAAGAATGAACTGATAACACGGACTTGGAAAGGTGGAAAAAAAGAAAGTGATGATACCTAGTATCATGAACACTTCAGATATGAGGTCGAATTACATGCTCGAAGTGAATGTATAAAGTTTGAGTCTCGGCCTCAGGTGTCTGATGTATGGGTCATTCTCATAGAAATGCCTATTTTATGTCCCACTCCGTACATACCCAATTATTTTTTAGAAGATGGCAGTTTTTTGATTTTGTATAAATCACATGCTATAATCACAACTAAATGTATGTAAAAAAAAAAAAAAAAAAAGCAGCACCTATTGTATTTGTAGTTATGTGCACAAATGCTGAATTAATAATGTTCCATGTCACAACAGTTGTCGCTACTTTAGCATCACTTCTCCAGTTATTACACTGGAATTGCCCAGATCGGTTCTAATATAAAATTACCTTCATGTGTTGACAATTTAGGCTGTATATGTACAAAAACAGAAAATGTATACATTTTGAGAATATGAAGTAATGTCCCCAAGAACTTTGTCAACTCTGTCACGCCATGATATGACATGAGAATGACTCGTCTATCAAACACAGCTGATCACAACTAGCTGACTCTTATCAGTTGGATGAGTGCCTATACAAAACTAAGTCTAACTGCTCTCCGGGCGCTGTAATGTGTGACAGCCCACTTCACCAAGCGTGTGTGTGTGTGTGTGCTCACTGTTTACGTGTGTGCTCACTTTTAATGGGTTAAATGCAGAATCCAAATTTCCCTCGTTGCACTAATACAGCACATCAAAAAGGGCAATATTCAGAGTTGCCAACTTTAAGTACAAAAGCTATGTGAATAATTAACGCTGGGAAAGTAAAATATTTGCTGCAACATATTAACCCTATGGATGCACTGGATGCACCGGTATGTCAAAATCAGTCCTGTCATATTATAGCAAGTGGAGTGGAGGCTCATGCATCCTGCATAATCAGAGATATCACATTTTAAATCTGACAAAAATGACTACCTTGACATGAATGTGACAATAAAAAATGTTCATACTTATTCCTTCGGCATATTTTAAAACAATGGGGAAAAAATTACCGCTGTGTATGAATTACTTGACGTCCCTTGACCAATCAAACTTCACAATTTAATCACCTGATCCAAAGCTGAAACGATTCAACACATGGAAGCTTTTCACACTGAGCTCTGTATGGAAAAATGTTGGGCAATAAAAATTCTTCCACTTCTCCCACTTCTCTAAGTGTAAAACAGGCTAATATAAAAGCTATTCCTTTTATAATCCCCAAAGGCCTTTTTTAATCTTTATTGTTACATCAATACAGTATCTAAAAGGAGACAAACCACGGCAAACTTTAAATCCTGATGTTCTGCTAAAAACAAAAAAACAATTGCACCCAATGTCGTACCAAGGTTAAAAATAAAAAATTCTATGCTGGTGCAATTTTCCAAATACTAAATCTGTGGCAAACCTAACAACAAGTTTCCATGCCTGCAGCGGGCTTAAATCTATCCGTCCATTATCTATGCCGCTTCTTTGTCAGGATCACAAGGAAAGCTGGAACTCTGGGTGAGAGGCGAGGTAGACCCTGAACAAGTCGCCGATCCATCACAGGGGACAGTTAGATTACTCTTTTGACTCCTTTAGTTTGTTCCAAGAGTACATACTCAAATGTCCATCAGAGTCGTCATCTGTTTTATGAATTGCATGCTCTTCCTACATGCTGGTTTTTCACACAGCTCCGTCTTTACTGTTGCAGCATTTTCAGAAACGCCTCCATCTACCCACATCACTCACAAACACTGCGCTTCGCTTGGCCTTGTGCTTGGAAAATGAACAGCTACTGGACAGACTGAGAAAGATGTAGTATCAGTCTAAATTAGGGGAAACTCATGCACTCGAATAATTGAATACGTTCTAGATTCTAGTATAGAAGTGAATAAGGAAACTAAACAATATTAGATAAGCTCTCAATCATGCCATAGGTAGTCTTTGGGGGGGAAAAAAAAATCAGTGGTAACATCTTCCGGCCTGATTTCTCTTCAGTCTCTCCTTTGATGTGCTTCTTGACGTCTCCAGGCGTCTCACTCTGCCTTTTTCCATGTGTGTTGATTATGTGCACTCCTACTGTGCTCTCTCAGTAGGAGAATGTTCTTATAGAAGACAAAAGCAGAAACAGGAGACAAGACATGTGTCCTTTTTGTGGGAACGCCGCGGGCTGTTTGTTCTATGTTTTTTCCCCCCTCCGTCATCTTACCAGTGTTACACAAGTCTAACTAGTTTATGCGCTCAAGAGCCATTACACAACATAAACGCGACATTATGTTGACATCATCGTTAAAGAACCCTCCACTCTGAAAAAGGAAATAGCAAATCTCTTTATTTGTGCCAACATAACCAAGGCAAGACCAGAAAATCAAGAAAATGTCTTTTTTTTTTTTTTTTTTCTTTT
>JBCNYG010000025.1:4979037-4993478 GCA_039654305.1 Porochilus rendahli
TTTTTCTTTTAAGATGAAGTGTCTTGTTTTGTCCAACAGGCAAACAGAGGGGGGGGGGGGGGGTTTGGCAGAGGGGTGGGGTGTGGTGGGGTGCTGATTGCCAGAATTCATACGTTGATAGAGCCGCTGTGTTTTCCAAAACTGCCAAAGAGCCTCGTTGGCCTGTTGTGCCTGCCAGTTCAATGAGAAACCAAATCAGAAACGTATTACGTCTTCGTGCTCTGGAGAATGAGAAAATTCAGCATATTGATTGATTGTCTACGTCCGCTGCCAGGAACTACAAGGAGAACATGATGGTGTGTCAAGTTCAAGGCGCCCCGACTCAACCTTTTCCAGTAAAGATGAATATTCAGAAAAAGCACTGACGAGGCGAAACGAATGTTCGTAAACAGAAACCACACAATGAAGCACTATTTGTGTTGGCTGGTGTTATTGTTGGAGAGTGCTCGGTTTGGTTCGGATTCTTCTCAGAAAAATCATAACGCTTTTCTTTTATGCAGGCTAACATGCAGGAAAGGACATTGCACTGGATGTGTGCACTTTTTACCAGCTCGAGTCACTCTGTCTAGCCGCTACATTGAATATAAAAGGAAATAAACAGAATTAATACAATGTATTTGTTACCAAGATGGATAGTGGATGAAGCTCTCGATAATGGCAAAGCCCAGTCACGAAATTAGCCCCGGGGGTCCAATATTCCATATAACCCAGTAATAAAAGATAGCACAGCAGCTGTTATCGTCTTTTCTTCATAGTGACAATGACTCGTATGATTAAAAATGGAAACCCCATTACTTAAATGATCACTTCTGAAATACAAAATACCACAAACGTGACTGCAAGAACGCCCCTATAATCTCTACCATTACAAAAATCTCATGAATAAAGATTCTGGTGGGGTTTTTCTTTTTTCAAATTATTACTATGGCCTTCAGTTTTAAACATAAGATTTTTTTTTTATTTCCTGAGGATTGTTTTTAATCCCAAATCTCAACAGCAATAGCACTAGTAAGAGCATTAGTAGATAAAACTGCAATTGTTTAAAACAAATGATTTCCCCCTTTGAGTAAAAGGATTAACACATCGAGCTGATTTATCTTTCAGAGCTCAACGAAAACAGCAAAAAGCATATCAGCATGCCAGGAAAATGATATCATAACACCATGAGGGTGAGCGCGGGCACAACAACAAATAAAAAATCTGCTATTGTACATCATTATTAATGTTACTCTTGTTTCTCAGAAACCAGTGGGCTGGTGATGGGCCTTGAGGGCAAGGGGGATTACTTGTACCTGCACGTATACCATTCTTGCCAGAGATGCGTCATCCTCTCTTTTTCTCTCCCTTGTCTGATGCAGGGATCCCCTTGTTCTTAAATCAAGTCCCGAAAATCAATATGAGCAAAAAGAGGCGCCTGATAACCTCCCGGAGCGAAAGTGAAATCACAGACTGGGTTAAATTACAAAAGCCTGAGTAGAAGCATCTTAGAAAAACAGCAGAAACTCGGAGTTTGAAGGACGTGAATGCAGCTTTAGAATGAGTCCTTCCTTGCAGTGTTTATTCAGATGTGACTTCTGGAGGACTTAAGCAGTGCTTGTCGGTGTGAAGGCATTTGAGCCAACGAAAACCCCACTGTTTCAGCCAGGGGTTCTCAAGCCTTTTTGTTGCCAGAGACCCTTCTACCTTCAAAATAAATTTCATGGATCTCAGCTCCCTGTACAGATATATTTAATGGTCCTTATTTACATGTGCACTACAGTGTTTTGCCTGTTAATTCGAACCATAGACATTTTTATTCCTCAACTTTCCATAATATAAATCAAGTCCAAGTTGTCAGAATTATTGAGGCTTGCTTTAAAGTCATTTAATTCAAGAACGCTATTGGACTGTAACTACAGCAACCTGGTTATATATAATAACTTAAAAAGTGTGTGTGTGTGTGCGTGTGTGTGTGTGTGTGGGGGGGGGGTTGTAATTCGACCAACTGTAACTAAGTAAATAATATATTACAGAGGCCCTGACTTTGTGTCATCGTCCATCATTGAGAACCACCACAGGACACATCCCATGTACATGTCAGTTATCAGTGTAGAGAGAGTGAATTTGGAAAAGGCTAATCAGAGAAAATAACAAGAAATTCCACCATAAGGGGGCCGAGACTGAAACGAAACCATACATAGTCCTACAAGGCCCATCACTGCAAAGTGGGTAAGTCGGAAATTATTAAATAACTTTGTTGAACTTTAAATGTGGTTTGTTCAAAGATGCAGGCTTAAAACGCTGAAAATTCCTGCTAGGTTTTTGTTAGTTACTCCAAAACTAGACATGTTAGAAAATCTGCTTTTTAAAGATTAGGAAATATGCGGCAAAATTTTACTAATAACTCAAAATTAATAAACTTTTTGTGATTTAACACTCACTTTGCTGTGAAGGGTCACATATTTAAAGTCAGCAACTCTTGATGGGGAAAGTTCCTCATATTCAGAGTCTGTTTACGCACCATCTTAAGTCAATTTCTTAGCTTCCAATTTGCATCATTCAAATCACATGAGATCAGGTTATGTCTCAGGAGTTGGCAGATTTTTGGCATAGCAATTCCACTTTTCCGCAAGTAAACGATTTAGGTACTTCTACCACGTCTAGATGTTGATATCGCGATCATGTCAGTCACTACTGTTTATTGAACATGACCCAGGTTTCCTGTAATAAACTAAAGCAATGGGGGGACTGTAAAAGAAATGTGCAACACGATGCAGTGATTAGTAATTTGAATTCCTGTTGTTATTCTGCTCCCTTCAGTTAACCGTTCGCTCTTATGTATGGTCGTAATGTCTATTTCTCCTCCATGCTGCCAATCATAACACAGACTACAGAGAAAATATCTCAGGGCTGTAATGTCTTAAACATAAGTGGCAGGGATCATATAACTGCACACACAGGTGCAGCTTCCTACATGTGGTAATGCAGCTCGGAGAAATCTGAACGACTCTCGTTCCCACTGCACTGGGTGGAAATCTGTTTTTTTTAAATACATATAGATGTCTTGCTATCAAAAGATTTATAGATGCCGCAGGTGAAAACGATCATGAGTGCATTTGCTGAAGCATTGCATCATCCATATATCAGAAATGGCTGGAGCCAAACCGTTGAGAATTAAAATAAATAAATAAAATAACATACACACACATGCCCACACTCACGCACGCACACACACACACACACACACACACACACACACCCTTTTCACTGCAGGTCTCAGTGCAGTCATCCCTTAAAGTTTTTAACATGTTGCAATTGTTTCATTTGTGTCCTTGGATCAATTATCAATGTATCTAATAATTAAACAAATTTTTTTCATACCCATGTTTTTTTTTTTTAATTTATGCAACTTTTTTTTTTTAACAAAAACATTAAACAAAAGCATTTGGCAGGGAAACTACTAAGTCACCCAAAAAGCAGCGCTGCCTAACGTACCGTGCATCAATGTTACAGGACGTATCTTGATGTGATGTGACATATGACATTCCACATCACGACACAACACCACCAGCACCATAACACGTTTGGAATGAAACGCTTGGAGGCATACTGTTGTATATAATTTAAAAACATGTGGCAGTGTGAAGCAGCCTCGCATGAGGCAGAGTAAATGTTCTACAAAGTTATCATGAAGTTGATTAGAGTACATTCTCATAACAGCGTTAAATCACGCTCGTCCATGCAAATCTGGCAACGATTCAAATGTATATGTAACTGTAAAATACATACCAGATTACCATGTGTACCATAAATAGATTGGAACAATTATTTATTTAAATCTGATATGAATTACGGCAGAAACTACTACCAGGGATGGGCTGTTATAGAAAATTAATTAAAAATCTTCTGACCAATTAGGCATGAGATCATTCAACAGCATAAAAAAACAAAAATTTAGTAATTAATAAATTAATTTTATAGCAGCAACACATTAAAACTCATTAGCAATGAATAATGTGAATAACTACTGTGTGGATGCTTGCAGAAAAAATATCCATCACCCTTTTAAACCCAGCTGTATCTAAAAAAATAAATAAATAAATAAATAAAATATATATATATATATATATATACACACACACACACATATTCTATATAATACTAATTAATAATACTAATTAATGCGCTTGATAAATACGCAGCGTTACGAGCGTACTGAGAGACTAATTAGGCCATGAGTGGAAAGAGCCTAGGGTGTTGCAGGCTTGCGTCTTGGGAGAAGTGTGAGAGTGTGCATTTCGTCTCTAGCGCTTGCTTGATGGGGAAACTATAAGCAGCTTAATACCCCCGGATATACAAGTAGAACCCCCGCTGATACATCAGTGGCAGAATAATTACATACAATTAATCTTAACCTGGCAAGCAGCTAGATAAAAGTGAGGAAGCTGCAGAGAACCAGGGGAGAGCAGGGCGAGAAAGAGGAGGAAGATGAGACAGGGAAAGAAGAGGAAGAGAACAATAGGGTGCATGTGAGGTCAGTCACAAAGCCCTTAACCAAACCCAGGTGGACCATCTCAAAGTGCCTTCGACGGCCACTTCGCATAAAGTGGGTCACTGTGTCCAAAGGGGACGAGAGTGTGGGGAGCGAAACACCATACCAGTCAGGTTTTTAAAGGCTTCTGGATCACCAGTGAGTACATTATTAAATTATTACAATGCTATCTCACCGCTATCTACACAGCTGTACTTTCCACAGAAACACTGAATAATGCATTCCTGTAGGCAAATGCTGATTCTTAAAGACGTCCTTGTGGGATCCAATTAAATGCCTGAAACCGAGTCCTCTGTTCACACTGCTTTCCTACACGTCTGTATTATTGCAATTTTATTTTCAACTTCACCAAGGAAATTATATTTTCCACTCAGTTTGTTTGTTTGTTAGCAGAATGACACAAAAGGTTACGTGCAGAATTTCATGAACTTTTTACTAAAGGTGCTGTTTTGGACAAGGAAGACGTCATTCGATTTTCAGTTCTGTATCTGTATTCTGTAACCTTGTTTTCAAGGATTCTTTAACGTTTTGGCAGGATGAATTTTCAAAATTTTTTTTTGGAAGTGTCATATCACAGCAGGTCTAGCAGGGGGGAGCGATGCACTTTGTAATTTGCAAAACCTTATGTGAAGATGTTCATGAAATTTTTACCAGAGGTGGGATTTTGAAAAAGAAAGACTTGATTCGATTTTGAAGATGATCCAGATTAAATTTCTGGATCCAACACACACACACACACACACACACACACACACACACACACACACACACACACACACACACACACACACAGCAATTAGAAATGATTTATTTCAACTGCACATATAATTTCTACTGAGACGGATACAAGTCAAGATTTCTGCATTTAAGAACCGTATGTTCTTCTGCTGTTTAGTCATCCCTTTGTGCTCTATGTAAAATTTACCTTGCATGATGTTTTGTGGGCGTCACTAAACGTAAATTGGCTGCGGCATGCAGACAGAAGTTGAGCTGCCAGCAAGCAAATATGACAAAACAAATGTTTCACATGGACATGTGGTTAGGTACAGAAAAGCCTGTAATATTTTATTAATACAACATCATAACACTATTATAGACCACCATAAAAGGTTAGGCAATGATTATGACATGAAAATTTAATATCATTGCGAGCGTTCCGAGAGCAGATGGTAGGAAGCAAATGGACGGCCGTCTCTTGCCGTATTCTTCAGGGCGTCTTATATATTGTGCATTGTTCCCTTCCTAAATTGCTTCCATTTGATCTGAACATTTTTGAAAGCAATGATCGTAACAACCGCATCTGAGTGACCTGACAAACTGCAGACAGAAGATTTATTCTCCACCGATGGAGCAGATGGAGTGGCTGGATGTGTAGCCAAGCCCTTCTGGTTTTTAGGTTTAAGGGGCTGGTAATAAGAGCTGATGTGACAGGAGGTATGCTACGATACAGAATATGCATTGCTGTCGAGGGGAGCATAAGAGAGAAGAAGCTGATGAGCAGGCTTGTAAACCATGTGACCCAGAAAAGGCCCTCAGTTGAGGCCCAACGTTTCATGAATCATACACGACAAGCTTCCGCTGGCTGCCAGAACAAAGACTTCTAATGTCTCTGAGTTTTAAGGTCCACAGCCATACCATATCGCCATGGATGCGAGAGCGTTCTATGACGCTAGAACATGTTGACAGAAAAGCAGAAAGTACTAAATTCCGGTTTTTATCCTGTATAACGTTTTATTCTGATCCATAGTAAAGTGACGCGTATAGAGTAAAGCATGGTTGTACATCCCAGTTGTCAAAGACACTCATTTCTGTTATTTAAAATGTTTCAAAGTCTTGTTTGACACATCTGTTTTTCCATCTCTGCTAAGCAAAGCAATAAAATGTAATTAATTCGACTGCACATAAGCAAATTAATGTGTAATGCAAACACAGATGTTAAGCAAACATATGATCATCAGGCATCAAATCGCGATGCGTCTCTGCAAAAATTGTGGACATATTGCAAAAGACTTGAGCTAATATACGATATGATGTTTCTAAGCAGCCGTGAGTCGTCTTGATGACACTGTTACGGTAAACCGATTGCTCAGATTGGTGGGAAATTCATATGCTTAAATCCAAATTGTCCAATAATTTTGTGCATTTTTGAAAGACGAGAGAACAAACCACGGGGAGAAGACAGATCAAGTTTTCTTTTCTCTACACCGTATTTTAGCTAAAAAGCTAGATCTATCAGACGAGCCGTGTTAAAGCTGTGCCAAGCCTTCCAACACTGAGCCTGAGAAGCAGGCAGTGACATCACAGTAGGTTGACCTTGCATCCTTCAAACAAAGCTTATTTTCAGTAAACCGTTAGCCGTGTTAGGCGAGTAGACTGTTCTAGTGGTTTATACTGGTGCAGCTGATGAAGGCTGAAAGAAAAACTCTTGATGAAAGGTTTTTGCTTTGCTGGTTCTCATTAATGGAGACTTTCTCATTTACTTTACTTCAATAACACGCAACGTCAGTAAGTTACCAAATGCGTTTATTTTGCAACACAATGTGCAGAAGGCCTTACTCAATGTCACTACACTACCGGCATAATTTAAAACTACTTTATTAATGTTAGTTAATTCAACTGTCAAGTTAATGCATGCTATTATTTCAGTATTAATGCTGAGTGAAAAAAACATGTTAGTGTTCTTTATGTTCCAAAGGTCCGTGCTATGGCCAAAAGTATGTACCACCACACCCTTTTTTTATTATTATTATTATTTTATTACAATTTACTGAACAGACTTTGTTCACAGAGTTCCAGTTAGACAGTGCTTGGATTTGAACTTGATCATTGGCCCAATATTTTAACCACTGAGCTACTAACGCCCATGCATGTCTTCCCTCGACTGCTGTCACAAATTTAGAAGGGCACAACAGTCTACCATGTCTGACTATGAATAGTATTAAGATGTCTCTCAACTGGAACTGAAGGTACTTACTACAAACATGACTCAGCACATGAAGCAAGGTCTTTAAAGGAATCCCCACAGCCAAGTCCTTAAAGCCGCCTATAGTTTACAATACATAATTTCCCCCTACCACTTATCTATTGTGGGTAAGCAACAGTCAATCCCAGATGACAGAGGTAGAACACACACTAGACGGGGTGTCAGAGACATTCACATTCACAAATTCAGAGGAACTAGCTGACCTAATCCACATGTCCGTGGACTGCGGAAAGAAAAGTCACAGACACGAGGATGAAAAGCCCAGCTTGTCCGGCAGGTTCAAACCCAGGATCAGCTACAGTGGTAACTACTGCAGCAGCATCCCACCCAACACACATTCACCACATACAAAAACATTGTTTATAAATCATGGTGGTTATGTGCAACTAATGAAATGTAAGAAACACACTGCATGTATGACATCTTGTTTTCCCGGTCCAGATAAATGCCTAAGCATCATTCATGAATTAACCTGGGTAATTAGATAAAAAATAAATAAATAAATAAATAAAAAGAGCTACTACAACCTGTATTACTGAGCTGTTAGGAGGTTGTAAACAAAATACCTTCAAGCAATCATAATTAAATTACTATTATGAACCCAATAGAAATGTGTAAGCAAAACAAATGAATGATTGATTTTTAAGTTGCAGTGAATAAACAACCACGCCGTTAAATGAAATTCAAATTAGTCATGTTTATGGAAGACCGCGCACGGCCTTGTTGATTAAAAATGACAACTTTGTATGTCGGTTCTTGTTCAGAACTGAGTCGAGGGCCAGAGCTTATGTGCAATTTTCTCCAGAAACAATAAATCTCCTCAGTCCTAAATCAGAGCAGACCCCTTCAAGCCTGCCAGTATTCTAAAGGGAATGTAAGCAGGGGAAACATCTGAAAGACATTTACTAAGTGTTTAGTTAATGTATCTTGGACGGCGTCATTAAAACATCCTAGGTTAGGGAGTGTTACAAAGATCGGTGGCTGGCTCAGCTGTCACGAGACATTTCTGGATACCCCAAAGCCACCGTGGCCATAAATGTGTGCGTGTATGTTTGAGATGTGAGAGGCTGTGCGAAACTGCTGATGGAAAGCTCTTTGCCCTCGATGTGGGAAAGTCTCCAGTTCAGGGATTTAGGAGTTCAACCTCCATCTGTGCGAGAGACAGCAGACAGAGCACTTAACAAACTAGCATGATCTGTTCAAAGGCGATGAAAGACTGATTGAACCGGGTTTTCCCCCTCCTCCACCAGCAGGAGTGACGCCTTCAGCAGGCACCCATTTTGCTCGCTGCTGTATGGACGATGAAGTGACAAGGTGATGAGGTGGTGAGACATCCTCCCCTTCACTCAAGCTGTCCTCTATGACTGCACTTCATTTCCATAGATCGCACTTCAGAATTGTCATTCAGGCTCACAACGTGGCAGCACTTTTCTCAAGTTCGGGAATGTATTCATGGCTACGTATTTCCTCATGTTGTCTCGCATTTTTAAAAAGCTTGATTAGAATGATGGACAAAAACTGCATTGAAAAGTGCAATTTTCCTCTCTCTCCATCATTTCAATTTAGTAGATTGAGTACTATATATATATATATAAATATAAACTTAAGACTATGAATTAAGGATAGATGCTTTTGTCTTCCAATGTGTTTTGAATAGAGTTGGAACAAAGAAACTGGGTGGAAGCATCAGTGCCAATTGGCACAAATTTACGGGCTAATTGGTGCCTTGAGAATCCCACTTTTGTATAGTCAGGGACATCCATTTAATCCATCCACCGCTGTCCTGGCCCTGGCACTAAGGACAGCAGGTGGCCTGATGCTACATGGACGTCCAGATGGACACAATCCAGTAGGGGTGCAATGAAATGGCACTATCTGTAGCTGTTTAGTGCCTCAAAAACCTATTCAGGTTTAAACACAAAGGTGGGTGTGGCCTAAACGAAGAGTCATTTTTACTTCTTTTAAAAATATCCTACACGTTTCTAACTGGTCTTGACCAAAAATACAGGCAGAACCTTTAAACAATCCAATTTATATCCTACCAAATTTATTTGTTGCCCAAAATTTATAAGCAAAGTAGTAGCCTGATTTAAGATATCAAGCTTTAAAGGACGTGGTTCAAGGAATTAAAGCTTCACTTATTCACGTATTACTGACGTATCTGCACGTCAATCCAAATAATGATTTCAGATTCTGCTACATCCCGACATTCCAGGAACTGGGCCAAGCGACTCAGGCCTTGACCTACTGATACAGTCCCAGAACTGCGCGTTCACGCCAGTTTATACGAACTGACCGAACAGTTCTGCAAAGTCAGGCTTAAAAATCACGACTTTTATGACTTCATTCGCAGTAAGATCTCAGGGAGCTGCTTACTTCGTAATGTTGCACCAGCACAAGTGGAGGCGATCCATCGCTCCTCATTACCCTTTACCTCCTCTAGTGTTCCTATCGTGTTTGGCATCAGCCCTCATTTCCCCCCTATGTAGCGGAGACCTTCATGAAGGATAGCTGGGAACACAGCCTTCAGAAGTGGATGGTGGTTGAAATGGATCTAAATTTGCTCAGCTGGGTCACTCACATGTTTCCACTAACCCTGTTCAGCTTCAGGCATTCGGACCTGTGAAGACCAGTTTGGATTTCAGTGAAAAATCAATCAATAAATAAATGACCATGTGGCTTTTTGTGGTGGCTTTACCACAACCTCTGTTTCTAAGACCCACAGGTTTCCGTTGAATTTCCTGATTTCAGAAGAAGAGGGCAGCGTGTGAACTTACTGAGGAAATATGCACTAAAGGCCTAAAACACCGGCCACATGAGGAGGCGTAAGTATATCAAAGTAGATATTACAAGATGTGAAACCTGTCGATCGGTCATGACATCAAAGGAAATGTATTTGAACATGCTTTGACGGATAAGCAGAAATCATGTAGCAGGAAGCAGGGATAAGACTAGCTGTGATGAACATGAATGATTACAGGAGAATACAACACCAGAGCAATATATAAATAAAATCATTCACTGAAGATGAGGTGGATATTACTGAACATCGAGATCATTCAGTGATATTCACTCAACCACCTAAGGAGTATATACTACACAGGACATAAAAAAGCAAAATAAAACCAAGTTTTTTAATACATTTTATCCTTTAATCGATGAGATACGCTACTCTTGTGTAGCAGGGTGTCACAAAAGTCACTATATACCTTCTTTTTCCGATTTCATTTCAGGAATCATTCGGAAAGACACGAGGCCATCAGCATTTGACACCTTAGGCTTCGCAGTTTTTGTAACTGTATCACTGCCTTGCTCATGCCTCGCCAATCGGTGTTGGAGCGGCGTTGCAAAATTGCCGCTTGGCATTGAGTTTTTCAGGCCCGAATGTAGGACGCTGCAGGAGTTTGCTGTGCAACAACTTTAACGTTTTTTTCAACAAGAAAGAGCCGCTCCCCACTTTCCCAGGCTAGCGAGAGATTTCCCGAACATCAGGTTTCTTTCTGATAGATCGGTCAAAGGGGTCCCCTGGAATGGGCTCAGCGCTCCCCTGATCTGTGGGGCTATATCAAAAGCAAGGTGCATGACATTAAGCCCCGTGACCTGTCACAGTTTACGGAAAGAATCAAGGCCGGGGAAGGGATGCTGCAAAATGTCGGAGGGACCTGCGTCCGAAGGCGGCTGAAGGTTGCTGAAAAAGAGGCGCTTATGTGGAGGTATACAGCTGATTTTCAAGGCGTAGCAACATGACGCAAGTAAAACTGCAATGACTCCTTTGTTAATATTAAAAATATGAATGCACTCAAGTTTTAGGAATTTATTCAAAGTGCATAGTGACTTTTGGGACACCCTGCACTAATAACAATTACACAGAAATGGGGTGATTTCATTTGTTATCTAAGTCGGGGTGAATAGAAATGATCCTGAGCGGATAAATTAAATTTAATGTTAAAGTTTAGGCTAAAATAAACACCGCTCAGCACATTCTTATTGGAAAATAGGCAACCGTGAGGTGGTAGGAGTATTTGTGTCATGCGCGTCTATTTTATGCCGTCTGGATCCTTTTATTTCATTCCTCAAATACAACAGGTTCTTCATAAGCGTAACGGCCACAGTTCCATCCGGTAGTAAAGTTCATGAGATTAAATACATGGGCAGGTTTCTTTCTTCCTGATTAGATTAGCTACTGTGCAATCTGTAGGTTTGGGAGAATTATACAGTGATTATAGTTATAAACCCAGGCAAACACGTCTTTCACGCATGTTCCTAATTAACCTCCGCTATCCACACATTCGCATGGGCGTGCAATCAAACACTGCACCTCGGTGCTTCCACACTTCAACCTACACCCGTACTATTTCTGCTTTGCTAGTAACACAAGACAATCTTCCTTGCTGACTTTCTACTTATCCATTTTCACAAGTTTTCTCTTCCCTTCCCCATCATACCTGAGCATGCAGACAGCATGTGCTGCTTATGGACAGCATCTCTAATTGGCTGCTCAGTAAAAGAACACGGCGGAACCGTTAAACGAGAATTTGACTAGTTAATGAAGCGCTTCGAATCACACATATGATGAGAAAACTTTCTCATAGAAAACACACACACACAATAACATACAGAAAATATCTTCATGCTCTTCATGAAAATACGAACCGTTCTCTTGACAGCTTCTGAAAGCAGCAGACTGAAAATCGCCCCCAGCCACCACCCGACTGAGGACTTTATGCTTCTTCTACCCTAAACATGTTAAATTCAATCAAACTGTGATACTATTTTAATAACAGGAATGGCTGGAGGCTTAAGTAACTTTGTTTTCCTTGCACAGTGCCCTCCTGATATCATATTTCTCAATTTCAGACGCTCCCCATCTCCCCCTTGTTTCCCTCCGAGCTCTTTCTTTCTTTAATATTCTCAACCCCTGCAGGAAGAGTGGCAGTATTTTGCTCCATATGTTCCCCTGCTAAGTCTTACCACATGTTTCATTCGAATATCACAGCCTCGTGAGGTTGGAAGCAGCTGGGCTTACACACTCGCAGCACGCAGCCTTATCTCCCCCGTTCGACTTTGAGCAATTACACTTCAATAGAGGATATGTTAAGAGGTATCGGACAGGCGGCGCACATAAAATCAGTCAGTCAGTCAGGCGGGCGGGCAGGAGGGGAGGTGGCGAGCATGGGAAAGATTATATGCAAAACCATGAATATCATATTACAGATCTAGAGATTTAGTGAGGAGGTTATGGGGGGTGTGGGGGGAGAGAATACAACAAAAAGCTTGAAGAAGTCTCCAAAAGTCAGAGATCTGGTGGTGGGAAGAAAGCGTAGAATGACAAATCCAGATGGTGGAATGAT
Organism: Porochilus rendahli; assembly: GCA_039654305.1. Lineage (NCBI taxonomy): Eukaryota > Metazoa > Chordata > Actinopteri > Siluriformes > Plotosidae > Porochilus > Porochilus rendahli. Next base: position 4,991,903 of record JBCNYG010000025.1, read on the forward strand.
ATCCTGGAACTTCCTACCCAAAGACAACACAGCCGCTTGTCAATTACACGGCCGTCTGAAGTAAAACAAATGACGGCACGAGACGCAAGACTGATGTAGTGGAATAAAAAAAAAAAATTGGCATGCTTGGAATATAATGTACAGCATCTTTTTAAATCTTGAGTTCTCACTTTCTAAGTTCTGTCCTCTGCTCAGACAAGACCTGGGTTTTTATACCTGTTTATTCTGCCATACATCACTGAAATACAATAGTGGAAGCAAATTCAATGGGAGTGATGCAATTTTATATTAACAGCTCAAAAAATATACAAACAAATAAATAAATGCAAGGACAAACTTTTTTTTTAAGAAAAAAAAAACAAGTTTTCTTTAAATATGAAAAATATGCTGCGTTGATTCAAATGTGTAGCATTTAGCTGAAAGCACTGGAATTCCTCGAATAAAATCACTGCTGATGGAAATGCCACTAGGCAGCAAGAGGACAAGGCTAACACATTCAAACCACCCTCTGTCCTGGCTTTGTGACGTAAACATAATTGCAATATTCATTTATCCTTTTTACTGTTTAATATATGAACACACTTGTATATTCTGACAAGAACTATATTAATCTTTTTCTTTATAAACAGTATGTTTTAAATCTTAACAGCATTATTTTTGTATGATTTGCTCTGTTTTAATTCCACAGGGATCATATTAATTGCAAGCAGAATGACCGCGATTCCAAGCCAGGCATCCGTGCCAGCATTTACAGTGTTTTTTTTTTTTTTAATGATTGACAGAATTAAAGGAAACCCGAGAACTCCCGATACTAAGCAAACAATCCCAAACTAATCAGCTTCCTGACATGAATACAGCGGCCGAGCTGAGATCTCTGATTAATCGCTGGCTGAGTAGGACTAGCGTTTTTAAAGATCGCATGCTCTGTGCAATCTTCCCGTCCGTCACACGCAAGCAGGACCCACACACGCGGACCCTGAGAGATCTAACACATGGGAAAAGTTGCTGATTTTGTGCGAAACACCACCTGTACCAGTTCCTTAACCTTGAACAAAGCTTAATCGGTGTGTGGGCCCATGTGCACGTGTGTGTATTTGTGTGTGTGTGAGAAACTAGAGCGAGAACGAGCGCGGTTATGTTATGTAGTTTCCAGCAGCTCTGTTCCACTCAGGCTGCTTGCTGGTATTCTCTCACTAGTTTTATATCCACATGCTTATCTGAACAAGGGAGAACTGCAGCCCACAGCTCATTTACAGCACATTCCTTTTTTTTGACTTGTACAACTAAACTGTGCATAAACTATATAATTACTAATTCAGTATCATGGTTAAGTCATATCCAGGAACGGTTCTCCGAGTGAAAATATTTCCAGGAGTTTGCTGGTTGCTAGTAAGAAACATACCATAAGAAATATGGGCTATACTAATGCTTCAGTTAAAAATCAAACACGGTGGCGTAGTGGGTAGCACGTCCGCCTCACAGCATGAAGGTCTGGGTTTGATTCCCAGCTCGGGCGTTTCTGTGTGGAGTTTGCATGTTCTCCCCGTGCTTGCATGGGTTTCCTCCGGGTACTCCG
>JBCNYG010000025.1:5001922-5013728 GCA_039654305.1 Porochilus rendahli
ATATATATATATATACACATACACACATATATAAGTGTATATAAACAGTAAACGGATTGATCACATGTAGGAATACACAGGAATTTTTGGGGAGTGCAGGCCTCTGACAAGGAAAACAACCGACTCCTTTAAAACATGCTAACCTGCAACCGCAGAAAACAACTTGACCACTGAGCTGTATAAGTACCCTAAATAATTAAAGCTTAACACTTGACACAGTGATTTACAGCAAGAGTTCAAGAGTTCAGAGTTCAAGCAAAAGCCTCATGCCGATGTCACACTTTCCTCGTTTATGAGTATGGAGTATGAACCGCATGATGTAAATTTTGCCAATCCAGGGTGTGCACTGCAACATTTTTGTGTCACTATGCTACAAGGGCGACAGGGTGGTCCATTCAGGTCCAATTTTTAAATCCAGGTCCTAAATCCAAAATATTTTAATGTTGATGAGCACGATTACAGAAAAAAAGTATTTGTTTAAAAATGAATAAATAAAAAATGAATAAACTAATATAGCTATAAAATTGATGTACAAACTGTCCTACAGTTTAGAATATCATAGGACAGTATAGGATAGCAGATATTAGGATCAAAATCAACTAAGCATCTCAAGAAACGATTTACATTTTACATTTTCCGTTAAAAAGCCCGACACTGTTGGATGTTGTGAAAAACAATTTCATGCTATCAAATTTTGTTTCAGAATGCAAGGAGGAAATGCAAGAATAAAGCATTATCTACGTGATTCAGCTCTTAAAATCATGAACTGCAGGTCACAACGTTTCCTACGGCTTAAAAAGTCAAACTTAAACTAAGACACTGTAAACTCAGAATATTAGTTCAGGCCCAAAAGTTTGTACAACTAAGGTTTAATCGCCCATCATCACATAACACTCCTTGTTGGTATTTCTTAGGGTGCTTTTACACTGGCGAACTGAGGTCCGCTTAAGCTGATAGCTCGGATTGTTTTATTAATGGGTGCGCACCAAGGGACCGTACAGAGACCGCCAGAAATTGGGCGTCTGGGGTTGGATTCGGTTTGCCTGAACTCCAGTGCTATACATGCTTGGTGTGAAAGCAACCCAAAAGCTTCCAAAAGCTTGATGAAACACTAGTTTCACAATCATTAGGTAAAAAGGTGCTCCTTTTTGGAAAATAATTGCAGGCAGCTTGTCCGGTCACTCATCTTGCGGGTATGCGTGCATGCCCTGCAAGCAAAGCTACAAATTAATTTTGCATTGCTGCCCGTCCTTATTCTAACAGCTCACGTCACTCGCAAATGCATTTTCGGCACATGGCAGGGAAAATCCTGCACGCGGATATTTTGGTGCTGACACCATATTACATTTTTACGCCGCTCTCGTTGCCTAGCAACAGTGGTAAATAAAAGCTATAAAATAAACGGACCGGGGGTCGCGACTACTAATTTAACATGAACACAGGGCAGTGAGGAATTAATTGCACACTGGTTTGGACCACCAAACGAACCAAGCTTGAAAGCACGCTTAACACCGTGTTACCCGGAGGTCCAGTATTTATTATTCTGAATTAATTGTGGAACTGGTAAAAACCAAACATTAGTGTAGGTGTTGCTATTTTACACTGGTGTAAATTAGTGTGCAAATCACTGACGGCTGACTTTGTTAAATGCAATTTCGAGTAATAATATTTATCTCACCACACTCCACACGTCACTCTTGAGTAAGAATAACATTTAGCAAGTGGTGCAGATGTCATTGAGAGCTTTTCTTTTTCCTTAGTAGAGCCGGTCTTTGTGGAGTGTATTAACGATTCCCACTTGTCACACTGACATGGATGGAGGTGCCCTACTTTATAAAAAGCAGAGACAGGACAGACGAGTTCCAAATGCCCGAGGTTACAGTGCTACGTGCCTCTCTCCCGTCCTCTGTGTGGGTGACTGCGGGGGCAGGACCGGTGGGCTCGCCGTGGCATTCGGGAGGAGGGCCAGGGAGTCAGCGCGGGTGCAAGACTTTGCTTAGTTTTCAGAGACAAATTAGATAGGTAAGATATTTTATTTATCACAAAATCAAATCTGACATTAATACTATGAGCGAATCCCTTCCATAGAGAAGCCATCGTTCCCTTCTCATGTCTTTGCTCTTTTATCCTCTGCCGGTATCTGGCCCACAGCGGACACGATGAGCACAGCTCACATGGCACCGCTGATGAAGTAGGCCAGTGGCGAAAAAGGTAGAAGGCGCACAAACTATCTCTTGCTTTAGCAACTGAGTGAACTAGGACAGAGGTGGAAAACGAAGGTACTACAAATGTGGTGAGGGACCAAGGACTTGGGATTCATCCATATCCAAAATATTTCCCAGGTAACTCCAACATCATTTTCACTACATTTTCCCCATTTACTAAAACTCTATATGTAAATTCAGCTTGTAAAAATACAGTGATTATTCGAGTATAATCTAATTTAAAACGAATGGAAGCGTTGAAATCTAAAATGAGATTTTCAGTGGAAAAAATAAATGTAATAATATTAAAATCTAACAAACACTCGAGCTCCGAGGACAAGCACATGCATGAGGGAAGTGTAAAAGCACCTCTACCCATAAAGTCACAAAGCCTAAAGTGAGATTTTTATGGTTACGTGCTAACTGTGCGCTTTGAGCCAAACTAGTGCTGGGTAGCTAAAGGCATCTGCTTAGTCTTCTCATTCAGGGTACAGTACAGATCTACACTGAAAATGTAAATAAACCATGCTCTGATAAGCTACATATAATGCAGAAGCACAAGAAAAATTAACCTAAATAAGATTTATAGTTTTCTATTTTAAAGTGTCGTAATAATGCCAGCTGCTCCGAGTGACCGTGACGACCGTGTCTTCCGTTTTGAGTCACACGTTATCCACTCATGATGATTTTTCAATCCTGCGACTGTGAACCAATCAGACAGTGCCTGTTCCCCTGTCGGCTATACGAATAATGATTAAAGGAGCCCCTGTCACACATTTAAACAGCAGCTCAAAGTTCTTCACAGTGCAACGTAAAACAAAACCGTAAATAAATTAATCGAATCATTAAAAAAAGGCACGAAATAAAATTTAACAAACAAAGCAGCCTTGTGTGTCGAGGAACACATCCGCGTATACGCTCTATTAAAAAACCTCATCAGTGAAAACTCATCAGGATCCAGCTTGCCGAAAGCCATCGTTACAAAACAATCATCTTCCCAGGTACACTGTGTGCTCACCGTGACGCTCGCTCGACCACTTAACAGTGACCTCTGTTGCTTCTAGGGAAACTCAACCCACATCCGAATCTTTAAACAGGTCTGAGAACGATCTAGCTCAATTTACACATGATGGATCCTGCAGTGTGAATATCTGCTACAACTTCTAATACATTCACTCATATTTGGGGTGGGGTGGGGGGGTATGGGTGGATAGGGGGGGGGGTCTATTTCATCCTGTCAGAGCCTCATTGCTCTCGCACCTCCATACAGCTCTCTCTGCTCTACAATCAGCAGCAATCAGAGGAGTCGCTTGAACGAGCAGCACTGTCAGGATTGCACCATTACTGCCTGTCCTGCAAAGTGTTACCATGACATGACAGGCTGGACTTCAGAAGCTTCTGCTTTTGAGTGACGGCTTGGATTTTTTTTTTTTTTTTTTTGACGACTGCTGCAGATTTATCAGTCAGTGGGATATTAAGTTGATGCACCAAGAAAAGTTAGCTGGGTGCATGACAGGAGTGAGAGAGAAAGAGAGAGAGAGAGGAAATTACTGTACACTTACACTATTCACTACTCTTTACTATAATAACTACTATAACTGTAATTTGAGCTCGGGACTGATACGTTTAATGTGTTTTGGAGATAATGTGCCACCATGTATTCTGGAGCTCAGACTGCGGGATCTGTTTTACACGCATAAGTTGAGAGTTGCATTCAAATTGAATCTGTCAATTGCAGACTGAGAAAGTGCCAGGCTTTTTATTTATTTATTTATTTATTTCTGAGCGCCCTCCACCCTCAGATTCCTGTTCTCGGCTGACAGGAGCAGACTCTGATGTGATATACTCTTGATGTCCTTCCACCTGAAGATTTGGCATGTTTGTCTTTTTCCTGGACTCTAAACGTGGGCGACTCTTGTGCATGCCAACCCCAAGACTTTTCTGAAATACCCAAACACGCATCTCCGGAAACCATGCTACAGCCTTAAATCCTGCTAAATGCTAGATTTTCTAGGATGTTCAAATCACAGGTGTCCAACTCCGTCTCGTGGCCCAAATCCGGCCCGCATCCTCATATCATTTGTCCCGCAAGAGATGTCCAAGAAAACGATTATCGTACATGCTTTGCATCAACCATTACCATGAAACCTAATCTGTCATCCTTCCACTAGGTGGCGGCAAGTAAACAGCTTCAAGTAATTTCGAGTAAACAGCTGGTCATTCATGACTGAAGAAGATTGCATGCTAGCTTGTCGTTGTTAAGCCCTTTTAAAATAGATGTTCAGTGATTATTCGGCCCTGGATCACCTTTAAATTTAGAGGTGCGACCCTCAGTGAAAATGAGTTTGACGCCCCTGGATCACTGGTTCTGAAAGTGGGGTCTGGAGGCCTAAATTAATTAATAAACTTATTATACAGATCATTAAGTTCCTATAAAAACAAGCTAAACTGACTGGCTGCAGTCATGAGGGGTTTACCCCAAACATAACTCTGGAAAAAAAAATCATGAACAAAACGTACACAAACATTTATGGCATTCGGCCCTTACCCAGAGTGACTTACACAAATGCTTTGTGAGTCAGTAAATACAGATACATCTGATACTGGTTAACTAGGACTCAGGCTCAGTATACCATCAGCCAGAACTCATCCAAGTACAATAAAATGGTAAATAGAAACAAACGGAAAACTTCTTTTTTTCTTAAAGTTCTTTTTTTTATTCAGTGCTGCCCAGGTAACGATGGTAATAACAACCTGTAGGTCTTGTAGATAACTTGCAGAATGAAAGACCTACAATTTAATCAGTACCTGGGCAGCACAAAATAAAGAACCTTCCAACCAATCAATTTCATATTCACCTTTTTGTTCCTATTCATCCCGTCTTACGGTACTTCTGAAAAAGGACTTTCAGTCATCATCTGAAGACTCCCAGTGACTCAGCTATCCGAACACCTAGAGGAAGTTTATTCCTCGACCTCGGTGCCAGAACAGAGTAGAATTTAGATTCATGTTTTCCTTGTCCCTTGATAGAAGGAGGGAGAGACGCCTTGCTGGAGGACCATCAAGAATGCGGTGCAGTGCAAGGTAACATAAGTGCATTGAGGTAGGGGAGGGCAGGTCCAGCTTTGGACATGAAAGGGTCAGGGGAAAAAAAAAGCAAAAATTACAATCCGCATTTGAATAAAAAGCATAAAATACAGATAGTTAAACTGTTCAGAAAGCGTCTGTGAAATGTATTTTACTGTTTAAGAGGCCCTAGTTGCAAAATAAAAAAGTTATATTTCCTCTGGACTGGATGGCACCGAAAAAAAAAGTATGATTAAAAAACCAACAACAAACAACAAGAAAAAAACCCAAAAAAAACCCTATGCCTGAGAGCTCTACTCAAGAAAAACACTGCAACCTTGGAGGTGTGAACCGAATGCAGTTAATTTCAATAATCCAAGCAGGCTGTCCAGGCATGTGCTAAATCTAAAGGAAAAAAAAAACTTTCCCAGCAATCTTTTCAACTCAAGCTTCACACTGAGACTGTACAGACTCCTACCGCATCAAACATGACCTGGAGTTACAATCAGATTTCGCAGTAACTGTTTTTCTTTCTCTGCTGTGTGACTGTGTTTAATCCCTTTTTTCTTTCTAGTTACTAACCCAATTAAAGTACTATCATCTCTGGTGTGAGCTCTCCTCTTTTTCGTAAGCACTAGACAGATCAAACACGGAGAGGCCAGACTCTTGGATCAGCGTGAGACCGGTGATGTCTTGTACAGAAATACACCGTACATTAAAGGTGTGAGCCGGGCTATTCTTTCGTCTCGGTTTATAATTGTCACACTTGCCCTGTTCCTCAAAAATGTTAATACTCGTTCCCACCCCAGAGTTATTCTTGATCTTACATTTGGTACTATTTAAAGAAATACTGCAAGAAATTCAATACTATGACCAAGTATTATACCAAACAATTCAGAGAGCAAAGTGTTTCCGTGGTTTAGAAGATTTCTTATAGATTTAATGAATGCTATTCAAGAAACACCCAATTTTTTTATATATTTTTTTGGTCCCATGTGCAAGATAGTATAATCACCTACGTCAATAAGAGGAAAATAAATCAATAATATACTTTAAACACAGCAGCAAGGTATAGATCCTTGCACACACAAAAGAATTCACAGCAATGCTCGCAGACTTTCCGGGTTTCATATCCTGAATCCATTTTCCATAATCCATCACAGCAGACAATGTCTTCCAAAAACCCCCTGATTCAGGTTTACTGGACGCTGACATCACCTCCTGTCCTACATCCTGTTAATCATATAGACAGTATATAAGAACCGCAAAGCCTATCGTCAGGCACCAAATCACTGCTGAGTGTGCTTTACCTTGAATATCTTGCCAAACCTTTCCGGTATTATTCTCTATCCCCCCGACTTTACATTTTTTGCCTGAGTAGTTGCTATAAACTCAGTATAAACTAGGTATACTAAACTAGGTACTAGGTATACAATTAAATTGGACGCCTATACAAGAACTACAGCAGAAGTTCATTAAATACAGTCGTGTGCAGTGAAGATTATACACCACCACTTTTGTCTAAAATGGCTCCTAATAAAGAGTAAGGAGGAAGAAATGTCTTCTCTATAATTTCTTTGCTGAAAACAAACAAAAACACTGAAAACACCATTTTTTCTGAAAAATTGAAAAGCTGTCATAGATTCTACAGTTTTGACTTTTTCATAGCATGAATGAACTTCAGACCATTTGGAACGGTTTAGCCATTAGGTCTTCGTTTAGAAATTAAAAAAAATATCTGAACACTAAGCCTGAAAGGTTAAATGTTGTAATCAAAGAAAGGGGTGTTCACACTAAATATTGTTATTTTTGTTATTACTATATACTGGTGTTTGTTTACTTATTCTCATCAAAATGATTCAATGATGAAACACATGAAATAAATTCTTGAAGAGTACTTGATTTCTAATTTACATGCATTTCTCATCACTGCATTTTTAATTTCTTTACTCGCTAAACCATTCCATACGGTTTCAAGTCCATTCATGCTATACAGACGTCAAAAAACTACATTTGCGACACATTTCAATTTTTCTGAAAGATCGGTATTTTCAGTGAATTTTCGTCCCCCCCGGCGTTTCTGTGTGGAGTTTTGCATGTTTGGTTACTCGGTGCATGTTAGGCACTCCGGTTTCCACCCACAGTCCAAAAACATGCACCGTAGGCTGACTGACGGTTCCACATTGCCCCTAGGTGTGAGTTTGAGTGTGACTGACTGTATGTATGTTAGCCCTGCGATGGCCTGGCAATCCTTTTAGGGTGTCCCCCACCTTCACATAGCCAGTCGGTAGAGTTGGATGCCAGCCTCCCCGCAGCCCGAATTAGGACTAAGCGGACAATGTTACTTTTGGACCCTAATTACAGGTAATGTAGCCAGAATTTATTAACCAAAGTGCACAGGATACATGCTTCCATGAACTTTAGAATGTTATTACAGGATAAAATTTGGACACCACAGAAGTGTGAGTACGTGTTAAACTTCACTTTAAGCTGTGAAATACATGATCAGGGTTTTTTTTTTTGGAATTTACAAAACTAAGCTACTGGCCGGCAGGACTAGTGAAATTATGAAACTACTAGTCCTCCTTCATATATATACTGGTCAGAAACACTAGATCTTCGTGGCCTATTGGATTTGTCGGGTCGCCAGGAGAATGACTTGCAGGCTAATTTCGCTCGCCCTACTGATCTGGCTCGCCACGGGCCAGCGGACTAGTGTTTACTTCCACCCCTGCATGATATGTTTAAATATAAAAACTAAACATCAAACATTTACCAGAGAAAGTTTGAAAGACAAAAAGCTGATCTTGTATTATTTAACTGGGAATAACATCCAGTGCTATTCGTGCCAGTAAATAATCACTTCCATTCGCCCAACCAGGCGTTTTTCTGATCAGTTGTAAAACAACCCAGAAAGTAATTTCGACTTTTCCGTTAAGTCACTCTAAGTGAGAAAGTGGTGATAAACATGACAACAACCACCAGCCCAAAGACGGTGACGCACTGACACATTGAGTTTGAGCCCAAACTCATCCGGGTAAAATGAGTTTAAATTTAATTTAGCATATGCTCCTATAGTGCTGCGTCAGTGAGCAGGTGGCACAGACACATGCTCAAGGGGGAAACGCACACTTCAAGCCAGGTGCATGTGCCAAACCACTGCACGCTGTCTGATTCTAATCTGATGCAGTGCAGAAGTATGAGCTGACATAAAAGTAAACACTGGGTAAACTCTGAGGAGGCGTAACTCGGTGCCACTATCAGTGACTGTAATGTTTAGCGCTCGTAATGTTTGTATTCCGATTTAAACAGGTGAGCAGAACAGCATAGAGCCTTTTTGAATCTATTTTTGCTGCCACGATACAAAAATCCTGAAAATGAGCCATCACAGTACTAACAATTATGTTTGAAATTGAGTGCGGTAACGAAAACTTGATTCATCTTTCTGTTGGTGCAACTGTCAGAGCTGACAGTCAGTGGAATTAATCATCTGACCAAACAGAATTGAGAATTGAACAGGGATGGGGTATGAAATGCTGCATTATCCAAATAAATAAATAAATATATAAATAAATCTATCATAAATCAGGACAAACTAATGTGAATGTTTTGTGTAATTTAAATAATAAAGCATCTTTTGGCCTACAACAAGCACATTACTGTTATAAAAATAGAAAAACTGTCAACAAGGAGAACAACGTCTTTACATCTGTATTGTTACTCGACTTTATTTAAATCAATCTGTCAGCACCTGCTTCTACTTCCGTGTTTGAATCGTTTGACGGCTGGATGAGTCATAGAGGAAAAAGAATCAGGTTATCTATTTCACCATTCTCAGATCTTTTTTTCACTTACAGATTTATAGTTATCATTCTATATGTATAGAGTTAAACCACACACATTATCCCTGGGATTGTTTTTGTCTTGGCTTTTTTTTTTTTGCACCATGACAAATTCTTTGTACGATTTGTACTCCTGTGAGCAAAGACTCTGATTTTTCACACCTCGCCAGAGAAAAACAAGAACAGAGTGGTAAACAATGCTTCCCAGGATGACACCGAGTTAAATCAAGGCACACTGAAGCCCCCGTGTCTGACTGTGTGTGCTTGGATCTCTCTGCCCCCTGTTTAGCTCACCGACGGCACACAGACTCGGGACTAAATTGGCGCAGAAGATGACAGTGGTGTGCGGTTTAATAAAGCGTGAGAATGGCCTCGTCTGAAGCTCGTCATTAGGCTAATGCATTAGATATGATCACAGTGCCGCCTTCGCATAGCCGTTCCTCAGCCAAGGGGAAATCACATTCATAATTACCACTGCATTAACCTTTAGCCACGTGGCTTCTTCACACTATTTAACAAAGCAGAAGACGACAGAGGGAGAAGAACATGCAGCTAATGTGGGTTCTGTAATTGAAAAGGGAGGAATTCAACTAAAGCAATGCCTCTGGAATGAGCTGGAACAATTGGAGTTGGTTTTTTAAAAAAAGGGAGGTCTTGACTTGTACAAATCAAACAATTAGAACAGCCTAAATGGAACGTTTACATTTTCCACATCATATAATCAGTTTCGTTGGACGAGTTTACAATGACGGCACGACATAAATTCAGAGGTTAACGTCACATGGGTGTGCAGAAGAGGTTGTATTCAGGTCGAGGAAGAATGTTAAAAAAAACAACACCGAAAAAAAGACATGATGGTGAAATAAAAGCATAATTAAAATGCATGCAAACCTCGGCCAACCTCAGCAATCACACATACGTACGAAGCAAAAACGTTAAAAAATCCTCCTCTCTTGCAGCGTTAAAGAATCTTTAAAAAATTCCTAGAGCCATTCTTTGATCGAGATCTCGTCCAATGTACTCGAAGCCTTCTACAAATAACAGAAAGTGTCCAGCACTTTTATTACTGCTGTGTTAAGAACACTTCCAAAAAAAATAGCCTCATCTAACAACGTTAAAGAAGAAAGAAAAAAGAAAAAATTCCTGGATCCAAACTTTTATCTGGATCATCCCCATCTTTATGTAATCCTGCTACTAAACACACAAATCACGAGTAACGCATTACCTCCTTGGGTTATAGTCAACACCCCCATATACACAATGCAATATTACAACCTGCTTTACAGTGAGCGTGAAAGCCCTTTTACTGAACCAAATCTGCAGCAATTAATGTGATTAATGTGAAAAAAAAAATGATACAGCAATAACAGTAGTTAGCTCTCACGTCACAGCAAGAGGGTACTGGGTTCGAGTCCCTGGCTTGAGTGCGAATAAAGGAACGAATATACGAGGCTCCTATTGGATGTTTATTTCAGTGCTTGGTGTCTTCTCATGCATATGTATGGCAGCAACCGAGCTGCCACTGTTGGGCCCCTGAACAAGAACACTGAACTGTCTCTGCTCCAGAGGCATCGTATCATGTCTGAAGGTATCCTGTGACCCCAGCTTCCCAACCAGCTGGGATATTGCGAAGAAAAAAACCCAAAAAAACCACAGTGCAGTAATACGTGACAAATAAAATATGTTTCTTCTTCATGTCACTATATTGGTGTTTTCATTCTGATTTTAAAATTGCCTCTTGCTGTTATGTTGCATCACATTTTATTTGACTAACAGATGGGGTGGGGGTGGGGGCAGCTTACAGGTAGTTGTTTGTGTTTAAAGGTGGTTGTATGCATGATAGTGAAAGCTGTTTCAGACAACTGTGCTTCTGAAGAATTTGACAGCATTGAAGGTGTGAACTACAAGGTGCTAATTTCGATCATCTGAACGGAGAAGCCACTCGAACAGCTGCGTAAAATGAATGAGGAACTTTCTTCATGTACGTTAACGGTGTGCATTCTTTAGATGGGTACAGATTTCTGAATACAAGCCAAGTTGTGCATACTTTAAAGCATTTACCGCACATTTATAGTATATCCCTGGATCTAATACTTCGAAAAAAGTATCATGATGTGATAAACTCACTGTATTTTACAGCATCTAGATATCAACATTTACGGCATTCGGCAGACGCCCTTATCCTTATCCCAACTACGTTTATTATTACTTATACAACTGGAAAATTGAGAGTTAAGGTCCTCGCTCAAGGCCTTGATGGTACTGGGGCTTGAACCCCCGGCCTTTGGATCAGTAAGCTACAGCCCTAACCGCTAAGCTAACGCTGTCCAATTTACCAATCAATTATACCTAAACGGCATCAGCAAACATTTAAACAAATACTAAAGCTGGTGTTAAATGGGGTACAGAATGACACCCCCCCCTCCCCCCAAAGGAAACAAAATAAATAAATAAACAAAAAGCTGCTTGGTTAATTAGAGTCTGCACAATGAGCTGAAAAAGAGGCAATAATTGATCTCCACCTAGCCGGTAATGACTCGTTTCCTGTGTATTGTCTGCTGCTGGATGCTCCTAATGATGTGTGCCGTAATTAGATGGGAAGCCAAAAACAAACACATACCCAGCCTGAAAATTCACGGCCAATCCACCCTTCCTTTTTTAATGTAATCTCTCTCTCTCTCTCTCTCTCTCTCT
>JBCNYG010000025.1:5020491-5032302 GCA_039654305.1 Porochilus rendahli
AAAAACATGCACAGTAGGCTAATTGGCTGTTCCAGATCACCCCTAGGTGTGAGTGTGAGTGCGAATGGTTGTGTGACGGATGGCCCTGCGATGGCCTGGTGAACTGTCCAGGGTGTACCCCGCTCTCGCCCAGAGTCGGCTGAGATGGGCGCCAGCGACCCTAATTAGGAATAAGCAGCTCAGAAAATGCATGAATGAATGAATGATGAAGCTTAAGGTTGGTGCCTCATCATTGACGTGATATCCTTTCCCTAACTTCAAAAAAGAGAAAAACTCTAATTCCACCAAGTTCTCTCCCATCACACAGGACGCTGTGCTGCCTGCCACTGTGTGAGTAGCTTAGACTACGTCACCTGTAGGACTATCGAGGAACGGCAAAGTGTCACCACCTTGAATTCAAACATATACAATAAAAAATGCATTTTGGAGCTAGTTTTCTGATACATAACTAAATCAAAAACCTCTGATAGCTATTACAAGAGAGCACGAGGAACACATTTAATCGCGGTGGACGGTTCACATGCTAAAATGTCAGTAAGTTCACTAGATCTATATATACAGGTACTGCATATTCTTCCCTAATTTCCATCACCTGCATAGAGGAAAAGGCCCAAAGGTTTTATATGTATATATATATATATATATACACACACATACACACACACACACATATATATAGATATATACACATATACATATATACACACACGCACATACGCACACACAAACACACCGAGCTTTGAAATGAAAGCAAATTGTTATATGCTGCTAGTTTTCGTGTAACTAAACAAAACCTGGCAGGAATTTTCAGCCTTTTAAGGATGCAATTTTCACGTCAAAAATCGCGTCTTAGTTCAACAAAGTATTCAATAATTTCCGACTCGAAGCCCACTTTGCAGTGCTGGGTAATACACACACACACAAAAACACACACGTTCTATAGTTCTGTCATCACTTGACAGGGTGAGGGAGAACACATGCTTCAGAGGGCAGCTTATTTCACCTGAAGTAAAACGCTAACTGTTTGCTTCTTTATCCAAGAGATATAGATGATTGACAAGCATCATCATGATTGACACCTTCCCACACAGACATCAGGGTCAGACAGCCTCCTGGGATCGTCCGGGTTATAGGTAGTTCTTAATCTCCAGGCAATTCATTACTGCTCATTTTCTGAGTTTCATAAATGGTTAGATATTCGCCTACACCCTGTTGTTTATTTAAGAAAAAAACCCTTTCTATGTTTATAATTTAATCACAGGCATCTGCAGCAAGTTCAGAACACACTACAGATGAGTCGAACATCTACAATACGTACGATATTAACATCTTTACTTTAATGGCCCTACCACCGATCCTGGTATGGTTCAACCTTCCTTTCGTTATATATCATCATCAGTTGGAGTCGGAGCTTGGTGCAGTTTATTAATGAGTATAATTTTACTCAAGTGTGGACAAAAATGTCCAGTACGATCTGAGTGAGGTGCCCTCAATCACTTTTCATGTAAAAAGAATCTACTCGAAACAACCTTAACTGCAGGAAGTGAATAAAAAAAAAAACAATGAATTTCGGGGTGCGAGATGCTAAATGAGGCCGTTAGGTGCAACCTGGGCCCGAAAAAAAAACAAAAGCAACAGTTTCACTCAGGTTCAGACTCGAGATGCAGGCTAAAGCTGCATTCACACAGGAAGCGATGATTGACACGTGGGTCACACCTTGCTTTTCAACTGCACACGAATTCGCCCATGAAACGAAGAAGTCTACAGAAACGAACGGGAAAAGGTTTCGGGGAACTCAATGTTTGGCGGCATCTATCAATCACATGTATTTTTAAGATATGAGTGAAAGTTCAGCTCAGTTGAACTCCGCACCCGGCCAATTTTCATGGTCGCATGACATTCATCGCTTCCTGTATGACTCCGGCTTCACAGACGTGACAACGCCCTGAGAACCCTCTTGTAATGACTCTAAACACCATAAACCTCAGAGTATTTAGAGACCGTGTGCCACCTTCTAATCAAGGGTACTTATTATTGGTTATCATCGCATTCACAATCCTATTTCCCCCTCAGCGGTATGCTCTTTGTGATCAGTGTGTGTTTGGATTGTCACGATCAACAACCTCATAGCAGAAACGCACAACAGGCTACATAATAACAGCATAAAAAAAACACACACTTCTGTTTGCAAGAGCGTGCCCTCTGGAAAAATGACAAAAGCAGCGCCGAATCTGCTCTCCAATATTCTCGTTTGAAAATAAACACATCGGATGATCTTCCGCGAGAGATCACTGACAGATGTACATTCTCTAATAAGGCATGCGGGGAGGAGTACCGATTTCAACTTTTGACAACGACTTCCCATTTCACTGCTAATTTGTTTTGACTGTGTATCGCTCCTCTCACGCAGCTGTGATACGGCCCGAGCTGAGTGTTTCCAATTCACTCCGAGTCGAGCGAGAGCGAACTCCCTGTTGGCCTTCGCCGATTTCATTAACCAGCATCAGCCTTGTGAAGAACGGTTACAGAGATAAGCGGAGAGGGAGGAGGGATGACAGACAGACGGCTGAGTTTAAAAAGCTCCGTTTTTTTTTATTGCATCATTACCATTTTAAGACAGCCAACACTGCAGAAACCCCTAATTAGACATCTTGCATTTACAAGTGAAACCTGGATTGGCCACAGTGCTGCGGTGCTGCTCGAAGGCAGCTTTTTTTCTGTTCTTTACAGGAACTTGAAAGCATTTCCCAACACGATTGCTGAAGATATGACCTTAGCATCACCCCCATACACACCACCGTCCCTCTTACCCCCCTCTTTCTCTGAACCCAAAAGCTGGACACCTGTGGAGGTCTTCGCTGCCACTGCAGTTAAAAGGTTAATGGTATTCAAACGCAACTGTCTGCCCTGAACTGCCGCGGTTTGCAGTACGAGAACCAATGGTGTGTGGGCCAAATGTCTGAAATGAACAACAAGCAAGATATGCGTGGACACACACACACACACAGATCATTATCTCTGTGGATAAAATTAACCTTGAATCTTGGTTGAAATTCAACACACACACACGCAAATGACAACACCACGTCACCATGTATATCAGTTTCTTCAAAACTGCGTTTTGATTTAAACCAGAAGTGGGTGTGACCTTGACCTGAAGACTTGTGGTTTTTAAAACAGCAATTTTCATGGAACTGTTTTTTATTATTAAACTTACTCATACAGAAATACACTGGACCCCCCCCCAAAAAAAAGTCACGGTTCTATTTTAATGGATCGCCTTAAGCCCTTGTTACAGCGCATGGTCGCCATGGCATTGTTTCAACAAACTTAACCTTACGATATTTATTTCCATCCAGTGTTGGGTTCTTTTTTCACCGATATCTTGAATTGATGATGGAACAACCCCCCCACCCCCACCCCCCACCCCCCACTTCCTGCACAACTCTTTCACTATTTGAGCCCCGATTTTATATTCATTGCATTCGGGTTGCATAATGTTGCTGAGCCTCGATTTGACCGACTGACCAATGCCATGGCGAGTACGTGCTATAATCAGGGCTTAACTTGCGCGGCTTCTTTTTGGGCAGTGTGTACTCGTTGCTGCCTAAAATATTTCCCAGTATCTCCGATGTGTATCAGTTTAGAACACGTTGTCTGTTTACAGAAAATAATGCATTTGTATTCGGTGTGCACTGCAGCAAGTACAATCAGCCTTTATAATAGACAGTTTCATACTAAAATCTTTCCAGCCCGAGGCTCAGCACTATTGCTTAAAGCCCGAGGAGAAAATTTGAGGAAAAAAGGTGACTCGGGTATTTCCACCCACCCGTCTCAGCAACAGTATCATACACGATATACAGTACATTCAGTAGAAAGCTCCCTGCAGTGCTGTAAACTAACTCTGAATAGGACAATTTGCTTCCTATTGATTTTAACACCTGGGTATAAACACACCAAGGAGGCTCGCTTTGACGCCAATAATGATGACAGGGACAAACAAAAGGCGTGCATCAGAATGATCTATTAGCAGAGCGATTAGCCAAGACTGCTTGGGATCACGATGAACCTGATGTCCGGACAATGCTGTGAGGTAATACATCAGCGGTTATTGTTCAGAACTGAGACTACAACTCACCGTACAATACACGGACACACGCACGCACACACACACACAGAAACAATGAATACTGTACATGCTTTCACGAATTAGTGTAAAGGAGCAGGTAAACCTTCTATGGTACGGCACAGCAATGCGTGAAAGGCTTACATGGAGTCCAATAGTCTTCACGGTGAATTCAACAAAATATTGACTCGTAATATGTTTTCATAACGATGTGACACCCACTTCAGTTAAGTCCAAATACAGACAGACCAAACAGATCCAGATACTGACAGTGGCGGAGCCGAATGTGGCTGGGATTGTTGTCCTGTGGTTGTCAAGTGTTCGCCCAACACAGGAAAAACAACAAGGCTGCCGAATCGCTGAGGTGATGCTGACAGGCTATATGTATATATCGCTGTCTTGCACGGCAATGGGTAGCAATAAAAAAACTCACCACACTTTTAAAAAACGGCTCATACACCACTATTCAGACTCACGCAGAATAAAAAACATTTTACTATACTGTATTAATTCGGCAAGGAAAATTATTGCCGAAGTGCACACACACACACACGTAACAGTGAACACACACACACACTTGGAGCGGTGGGCTGCCACACACTGGGGTGCCTGGAGAGCAGTTGGGGGTTAGGTGCTTTGCTCAAGGGCGCTTCAGCCATGAACGTGGAGGAAGGGAAGGTGCAGCTCACTCCCCCACCACCACACATCGTTCCTGCTTATTCGGGAATCGAACCAGCAACCTTTTGGTCCCAAAGCCGCTTCTCTAACCATTTGGCCATGGCTGCCCCCGTGCACGGGTGCCCCCGATACGGCTGCATGATTCATGTAGGTGAATTTATAACGCGGCGTCTTGCAAACAAAACATTTTCAGGTCAGCAAACAGGAATGCGTACTTAAAAACCTAAACATCACCACCAAATGAAGTACATATGAAAATCGAAGTGGTAAAGGGCACCATATAATGCAGCAGCAGGGATGACCAGAACGGTGCCAGCTTAGAACATGAGGCATAGCCAGAAGCTGATTTCAAACCAATGCTTTAAATAAACAGATGGCTTAAAAATGAATCATAGGGTAATCATCAGGCCTGCATTAATCTTGGGCTAATTAGATGTCAATTGGCCTCAATCATGAGGCATACAGACAGATTTTTGGGCCAGCCGCCTCCCCGTTCTCCCACTTTTCAACACCAGCTCTATTTAGCATACAGTTTGGGAATGATTTATGACTCAATATGCTTCTGTCCTGTTCACTTTTCCACTCAACTGGTCGGGGGGCTAGAAATAAAGCCAAAGGCATTTTTTATTTTAACACTGCAGTAAATCAATTAGCATGATAGCACGGATGTGAGATTAAGACAAAACTTTTGTTTTGGAAAACAAGCATTAAAAAAAAAAAAAAAGCAACTGTGACTCACCAAGTACTTTTAAAAATACAATTTTTGTAGTGTTGTGTAGATTAATAAAAATAAAAAGTAATCTGATATCAGGAAACAAATAACATGATTAAAGATTTAATCAGTAATGTTTTCTTATCAGATGACGTTTAGACAAACTACGGACTTAACAGGTTTTGTTTTCATTATTGTGTGCTCAATTATACTGTTTTTAATACAAGCACAAAAATAAATATTAATAAATCCTGAACTGCTTATTTTATTTATTAATAATAATTAAGAAAATGCAGTGGTTCTTTGCAAGCCATTCGGTAAGGAATAAAACACACACACACACACACACACACACAAAGCAAGCAATGACTGCATAGTGTGTACTATTGTGTTAAGAAAATTCCAGCAATACGAAATGTGGTGAAAGCGTCCATAAAAAGGATGTGAATGCTAAATAAATGAATGCTAACGACCATTAATATATGCATCAATATTCGTTTTCATGAAACACTGCAATACACTGAGGGACAAAATATTCATGTTTTTCCTGCTGTCAGAAGCAAGTCTCTACAAACTTAACACTTGCCCTTCGGTTATATTTATTTGCAAATGCAATCACTATTATACATAATTGTGACCCACTCCAGCAAAATATGGATTGAGCCGCAAGGTCGTGTTTTAATTAGAGCCAAAGTAAGTTGAAAATGGCGTACCGGCAAGAAAGTATGATATCGCCAAAAATACAGCCTTCAAAGTATAATCTTCCACATGACCATAAACACAATCTATCCTTGCTAAAATGAGTTTTAAAGAAAGGTTTCTAAGTAAAACGACGGAAAAATCCACTTATTTACTGCTTTTCAACCCGCTTTTGTGATTGCTCGGGGTGTTTCATTATCCGTATTTGGTACCAGAGTACTCTACCTACTTACAGAATCCCAGGAGGCTTTCCCGAATCATATAACCCTAAACCAATGAGAAGCGACTGATGAGTCTGTGGACTTTCAAATGAGGAAATTCAGAAACCGATTCTGTAACTCATTCATTCATTCATTCATTTTCTGAACTGCATATTCCTAATTAGGGCCGCGGGGAGGCTGGCGCCCATCTCAGCCGTCTCTGGGCGAGGGAGAGGTACACCCTGGACAGCTCGCCAGGTCATCGCAGGGCGGTTCTGTAACTGTAATTGCCCTTTTCTCAAACGTAGCGTTTCCTGATTAGCGACATACAAAGTGATGTAACTCGGTCCACTTTCATGCATTAATCACGCATTCCACCTCATTTTGAAGCAGATTCGGTTCTCTTTTCAAACACATCAATACCTCAGTATCCATTCAGAGGACTAAGATTGGTGCGTGTCACATATAGACATAACATTAACACCACCTGACTGGTCTGTAGGTAGGCAGCCCCCTATACAGCAAGCTACAGTGTACTGTGCGATCTGACTTTTCCGTGTCATAGCCAACATGAACCGTTTGTGCAATAATAGGTCTTTTGTTGGACCAGAACAGACATACAATCCTTTGCTCGCCAATGCTCATGAGTGAGCCTTGGGCACCCATGAAACTCCTGCAAGTTCACTAGACGTCCTTTCTTGGACCACTTTGGTACCGCTATATACCAGGAACACCCCACATGACCTGAAATTTTAGAGATGACCCTGGAAAACCATAACAAGCATTATTTTCAAAAATTCTTGGCCGTGCACCGTTGGCGTGGGATAACCAAATTATTACGTTGCTGCCATTAGATAGGTTGAATGATAACTGCGTGACTCGGCAACATGACATGTACGTGAAAGGAATAATGATCCAGTCTTGGTGGGTGTTATCCCCTTGATGTGTTGAAAGCTGGGAAAACGAGCAAGCGTAAGAATCTGAGTAACTTTGACAAAGGCTACATTGTAAAGGCTAAACGACTGGGTCTATTCATCTCTCCAAACCGGCAACTCTTCTGTGGTGCTCCTGGTATGGAGTGATGAGTACCTACCGAATGTCTAAGACTTGTGAAACATACATATATAAATAAGAATCAATCCAGAGGAGTAAACAGGCAGCGGAGAGGAGCGACTATTAATTGAAACAAAAGTGCACATATTTTATAACCTATAGCTTTAACACTGCGTGGAGAATCAAATCAAGTCCAAGCAGGGTAGCATTTATGTGTATTAATAGAAGAAAAATGAAATAAAATACATGCACAGATGGATGCTACACGCACACACACACACACACACACACACACACTCACACACACACACACACTCAATTACAACCTTACACATCATGTTAAGCAAAAGACATCTGGTGTTGCCTTTGGGTTCGAGAATAGAAGGTTCTCGCTATCGATGATTTTCAGTCAGCTCTATCTACCCCAGTAAGATCTAGTTGATGCGAATAACGTGTCCTCCTCCATCGGAATACTTGATGAGATTTGTACGAAGCAGGTCAGAGAGTCTGCCTCTGTCAGACCGTATTTGCCAGATTCCTCTCATCATGTCGGCGGATTCTGAGCGGGAACGAGTGGAATCTTATCTGAGCGCCTGTCCTCTCGCTGCAGCTTTCTGTCTGCTGGAACACAATCAGGCTTGTTCTTGGCTATCGGCTTTTGTCTGTGCTTTCATTTCTGTTAGCTTGTGCCAATATTAGGATTCACGAAACCTAACAGGAGTACTCGCTCGGTCATGCTGCGCCGCAATAAAGACGAGAGATTCGAGTAATTCGGAGAGACACTGAGAGAAAGAGAGATGAAATGGAATAACATTTCCATAATAATTGCCCAGAGGGGGAGAAAAATCATTCAATCAAGGTTCAAACAGATGCACTACAATAAGTAGATAACTAGGCAGTCGGAACAGGAGCTCATGACAGAAAATTAAATAGGCCTTGTAGGAAAAAGTTGCAAACAGTCAAGGGCATGATTACGAATGAGTCGAAAGCAGTCAGATCGGTTTGATTCCTAACGTCCATTAGGCTCGTTCTCCGTCATGTGTGCAGCTTTCATTTCATTAGGCTCTTTATCTGGGGTTTAAAAAAAGTCCACTCAAAGGCTCTCTGAAGTCTGTCAAACACCTCGGTGTGTATCAAATGTTAACTTGTTTGTTTATTGCCACGGCGTTTGCACTTATTGTTCATCACATTAAATCTTATTGTTCTCCTCTGATCGATGCGTAGTCCATGTAAACCCCCTCTTTATCCTAAACACTGGTGTACCTTATAGCTGTAGCAATTGTACAACCATGAATTGATGATCATTTATTATAATCGATTATAAAATTAGATAATTATTCACTAACTGCTGTTGCTGGAGGGATTTGTGATAAAAGGGTATCTTTAGGAGAAGAAAAGTGTTTATAAGACAGCAGTGAGGCCGGTTAAGCTGTACGATTAGGAGACTGAAGCACTGACAAAATGATAGGAGGCGGAGCTAGAAGAGGCAGAGACTCTCTGGGAGTGACAAGAATGGACAGAATTAGCAACACTATGTACTATGTGTTAGCTATAGGGCCAGCACGGGTAGGATTGTTTGGGGCTAAAGTGTGAGACGCCAGAGTAAGGAGGGATGAAGGGTAAACTGGTGAAAGGATGGTGAGAATGGAGAAGAATGATGTGCAGTTGTGACACCTAAGATGAGCTTAAGAATCTATTTATATATAAATATAAGCAACAGTCTAGAAAACCCAAAGATGTTGCTGTGGCTGAAATCTGGTGTTTTTCTTTTTAAATACAGCCTAAAAATGGAAGAATCTCATTTTAATATGTCTATGCTGTCCATCCAGAACTATAAATGGGCACCAATGTCAATACTGGGAGGTTGCCCTTTGACGGACTAGTGTCCAATCCAGGAAAAGTTAAAGTTCTAATTGCTTCACGCTACAGAAACTGGGATAAGCTGATGTGACGAGCCACTAAATATATCTCTCCAAGAAAGAAGTGCTATAATTGCTATTTACCAAATGATGTGGGTAAACATGAGCACTCAAGCCCAGCAATTCCACATATGAAACAAAATGTAAAAAATTCTCCACTGTCAATGTTAAAGAATCTTTAAAAAAATATATCGGATCCAGAATTTGATCCAGCTCATCTCCAAAATGTAAATCAGACCTCCGTATCCAAATCCCAAATCTCTGGTTAAAATTTCGTGGAAATTTTTGCGCGATCCTGCGAAGAAAAATATAGATGGAGGATAAAATATAACCTCCTTGGTGAAGATGTATACAACCTCAAGACCTCAGCTAATGTCATGCTTTGATCAAGTCAGTGGGGAGCCATATGTAATTACAAAAGGGACGTGCGCCTTATCACTTAAAAATCACAAACAAAAAACAAAGCAAAACAAAGCAAAGTACAAAGTAAAGCAACCACCGCATCCCCCCGGCTAATTTCTCGGTATTCTCTGTGTGTGTACACAGGCTTTAAAATGCTAGAATTTCAACAGTGGTTAAAACATAAGAAAATAAAAAAAGAGTTATGTATGTCAGGTCAGAAAAGTCTCAAGTTCTCAGATTCGAACAGGAGAAAACGGAACATACTTCAGGGGTTCCCCAGGCAGCGATACATGAAAAGATGAAACAACAGAGCAGAGAGGAGGTTATGACACTGAGCGCCTAACAGCTAAAGATCATGATGCTCTTTTAAGAAAAGTTTCCATTCCAAATACTTTTAACTACATATGTTTTAAATAAATAAAGGCTATAATGTGTCTTCTGCGCATTTTTTTTGTGTTGAAATTCATACATCATAGTTCTGTCGACTGATCTTCTAAAACAGAACCCGTAACCAGGATGCTTTCAATGTTTGTCTTGAATTGCTCCAAATACAATGACATACATGCTTCAAGCTGTCCCAGAAAGAAGTGACTCAGTCATAACATCATCTCTATGTGCATTGTCTGCGTTTTCAAAGCAGAACAAAAAAATGAGTGTCACACTCCAACCCCGTCTCAGGACCAAAACACTGCTTGCATAGTCAATATGACCACTAGTGAAAAACGTATCCCTGAAACGTTGCGTTTCGTTGTGGCGGTGCTAGAAATATGCAATCTTTGTAAACAGTCCTCTCCCGGATCGTCCAATATTATTGAATACATTTTAATAAATACAGAAGAGCTGGAGACTCAGTAAACCAATTCGCTGGCACACATCATCAAATATTCATACAGTAACAAAGAGGTATAATATTGAGAATATGATTAAGAGGTGGTGTGTACTGTTTGCTCTCACCAAAGGGACAACACAATCGACCCACAGAATCCATTCCAGCAAAATATTTCTCAGTAACCTTCATACTTGGACCTTCAGAACTATTTTGTGCTCTTTGGAATACAGAGTTATCCGGTAGCTTCCTCTGGTTTCTAAAGTAACACCATTAATTTATTACCGCTACTGCTATCACCAGTGTGCAACATGAGTGTGTGTGCTGTTTTAGGAAAGAATATTCAGCCATAAGGTGGTTTGATGCACCACAACAATTTATTAATGACTGGCACATCATAAATGGCATCAGCGGTCAGCGCTGCTCTCGTAGAAAATTAATCACCTTCTGACGAATGGAAAACAAGAACAATAAGAATTTCTCTCCAGGAATTTGTGATGTCACAATTGCATCAATTCGCATACATTCAACCAATCATCATGCATTCTGCATGACTTCAGCATTTAAACCAATCACGGCAACTTTGGCCAATCAATGTACTATACCATGCGTCTCTCCTTATGTAGCAGTCCGCTACGCATATGTTGAGCCATACATCACTTTTTTTGTGTATGCTTTTAAAGAAATCAAGACACACTAATGTGCACTATGTACCATTTTGATTTTTTTTTGCAGTAAATTCACGTAATCGTTAATAATTGAATTGCAATACATGTCTAAACTTTCTGCATCATGCATCTGCTTTTTTTATTTTTATTTTTTTAATTTAGATTGCAAGAATTACAAAAAAAACTAACAAAGAAAACCCAAAACCCACCCAAGAAGTCCAGGACAGACTAAAAAAAAGGCCCTCAAGACGTAAGGGTCTTTCTCACAGTCACAGACAGACAGGATCATGAGGGACAAATCGATTTCTGAGATTTGTACAAAAATAATTGTGCACCAGTCAAACTGGCCTAAACACAGTGTATCCTTAAAGAAACTCTAAGTCAGACTTACTTTCAGCAAGGAGCAATAAGGGACAATGAAAAAAGAAGTGTGTGTCAGAGCGAGAGGGGAAGAGAGAGAGAGAGAGAGAGAGAGAGAGAGAGAGAAAGAGAGAGAGAGAGAGAGAGAGAGAGAGAGAGAGAGAGAGA
>JBCNYG010000025.1:5040439-5054597 GCA_039654305.1 Porochilus rendahli
GCATGAAATAACTATTTGGTCTTAGGGTGTGTGTAACATCGTCAACCTGCTCTCCAATAAATGATTCTCAACAGCATACTTTGCCTCATTCAACAATTGCTTACTATACACCCTGCAACCATTACAACGTTTGATCCATTAAAAATGTAAAAATATCTGATAAACATCTGTAGCATATTATATACATATATATATACTCAAAATAAACAAATATAATTCAGGATGGATTTATGTCCAGTGCATTTTTGGAACAAATGACAAAAATGACCTATGAGTCAGCGATGGATTGCTGCTACTGCCAGACAACTAATTTACAAAGAGGCAAAGACTTAAAGATGTCAGAGTCAAATTTATGTTTAAAAGAATCGCGTATGACGCTCCACAGATGCTGATTTGGACACAGCATCTCAAGAGAATACAATCCACAGTGACTTTGTAGCATTCAGAATTTTTCCCGCGATAGAAAAAAGTTTTTTTTTTTTTACTTTTGTAGTCCTCAAAAGGTCAGAACGCTGTATTCTAGTGTATGTGATTTTACCTAAAAAAAAGAAAAAAAGGAAATGAAAAAGCAGAAAATAAAGAAAAAATCTTTCTTTTTAGCAACGACAGTACATTCACAAAATTAAAAATATTTGGAAACTTTTGAAAGTTAAAATTTTGTAAAGAGAGAATTCTGAGATGGGAGAAAAGTTTTCAAGGCAAAATACATACATATATATATATATATAACACAGCATTTTTGATAATGTTATGCATGTTTTTTACTAACCAGAGGTTATGTAATGAATATATTTTAATTTTCTCCCAGTAGTACCCGACGAGGTTCCCCAGACCCCAAATATTATTCCAGTCATTACATTCGCCTTTTGTGGGGTGGCATGGTAGCGTGGTAGTCAGCAAATCCATCTTCCTTCTCGAATAATGTTCTGGATTCAAATTCGGGGCTCAAACGTTTGTGTGTGGAGTTTCCATGTTCTCCCTGTCCTTGCGTGGGTTTCCTCCAGGTACTCTGGTTTCCTCCCACAGTCCAGTTCAAACGCACGCGCATTAGGCTAATTGGCCGACGAAGTGTTTGTGCCTGTGCGTGTGTGTTGGCACTTAGATTGTCAGGTGAACTTTTCAGGGGTGCCTTCTCACAGTGTTGGGCGGGATAGGCTCCAGCCTCCCAGTGACCCTAGTAGAGCTAAGCGGTTCGTCGAACGAGGGACGAGATTACATTATTCTACTGCGTATGTGATGTGGTGTGACTATCTTTTTCTTTCTTGCTGGGGCTAAAATGTTGAGCGGAGTATGGAAGCCCCCGTAACCCCTTCCCTCTGCTCACCGCTGACATTTTCTGTGACACATAATTCCCCAGAGAAGACAGCTAGCAAGCTCCAGTCATACATGTGACATTTGCATGATTATATAAATTATTAGATTACTATAATAATTTATCTTGGGGGTGCGGCGAGAATTATTTGCACTGGGAAGCCTTCCTCTTACAGCACAGGAATGGAATTGATTGGATATTTAATATCATGCTTTTTTTATATATATGAAACGGCATCACGAGAAGGCTTCCTGAATATTCCCCAAACTGGATCAAAGATTTGTGTAGCGTGATTCCTAGATCATGATATAACCCAAGCTGATTTTATACGAACACAGTAAAAGACACGCTACATGCTGTAATGATGCTAAATAATGCAGCTTTAACCTAGAACGCAAGGGGTACCGTTTCAAACAACGTATCACAAGCTTAACTCACATGCATATTTATAGCAAACAAATGGTGTAACCTTGAACGTATCAGATACCTTGCATGCTTAGAAGCAAATCTCTCGAGCCTGAATCAGAAAACGTCAAAGCGGAGAGCTACGAGACAAAAAGGTCAGAACGAATGATATTCTCTAGTGCGGAGGAGCATTGATCTCTCCGTGCACAAATATGATCAAGACACCACCACTTTTCATGTTTTACGTGCAGCCGGTATTTCATACGCAGGATAAGAGGGAAAGAAAGAGAGACACGCATCCTCTTGTATCAGTCAGAACGCTGCTCAGCTGCTTCATTGTTGGTGGGAATAATAGTAATGGATTCAAGCAGACAAAATTATAGGAGAAGCAGGAAGGGGGTGTGGCGGTGGGACGAAATTTGTTAAAATTGTGCAATTTCCAACAATTTGGCGTCAACATTACTGATGCATTCAGGTAAAACGTCTCTGAGAACAACAACAAAAACCCAACACGTTTCTGTACGTTTCATTATTATGCTCTGCCTAATACCCCGACTATTACTACTACCCATCATAATATCACTGCAAGGAGCAATTTCTGGCATTCAAGCACTCTTTTCAAACTCATACTCAGATTCCCAGGTATTTTTGCTTTGAAAGTGAGCAGTGAGCAGCACGGTGGTGCAGTGGTTAGCACGTCCACCCCAAAGCGACGAGGTCCATGGCCTTGATTTCCTCTGGGTACTTTGTTTTCCTTCCACAGTTCACAGACATGCATACTAGGCTAATTGGCTGTTCCAAATTGCCCCTAGGTGTGTGTTTGTGTATTGCCCCGCGATGGTCTGGCGAGCTGTTCAGGGTGTACCCTGCCTTTGGCCAGTGTTGGCTGAGATACAACCTTAGTAGGATTAAGAAGTGCAGCGAGTGAGTGAGTGAGTGAGGAGACCAATACATTGTATATAGACATAATTTTTATCCTTTGCATGGTTGTCAGAAAATGCAGAGTTTCGTCCCTCAAGACGTAGCCGCCTTCAGCTGCTGCTCGTTTGTGGGATTTTCTGTCCTCAGTCAGTGAAAAGCATGCTCAATTGATTCAACTGTCTCGGCCATTTAACAACATTCCATTTCTTTGCCTTTAGACGCTCTTGGGACGTGCGGATCTACTTAGCAAGTTTTGTGATTATAGCCCCAACGTTTATTGTGTGAAATGCCAGCTGAGGCCTGATTCCCTGGAAATGGCAACGTTTTTAAGTTTTGACCTCGGATTTATGGAAATATGGCACATATACTGTTTACAAATCTCAACACTTTTAATAATTCCTGTGGTTCAGCTTCGGATAAGCAATTTCACACCAATTTGGCAAATAAATGAAAATTTCCTATTGGCTGGTTCGCTAAGAACGGGTTTAGCATATTATGCAAATTAATATATATTTTTCAGTGGGTGGGGCTAAATAGCCAAAAGGCGATTGTTAATGGTTTCAGCCCAAGAATCAGGAGAAAAGTGATTTCGGAAGCACCGAGATCCATATTTTAAAAGATTTATCTCTGACAGTTTCAGGAGAAAAGCACTTCAAACACCTCTAGGATATAATTCTTTAATCCTACTTGTCAGATGCTTTTTGTTTAACTTTGAGAGGCAAATAACAAAAAAAAATATTACATAGGGAAGTCATCTGAAAGTGAAAATTACCATAATATTGCTCGTCCTCTGAGTTATGGGGATGTCCACGATGAAGGTTTACAATGTCGTGATTTCTGACACACACCACAGCAACTAAACTCAATTCCGAGTGCAATGTTTCACAAATTTCAATTTCAGATATTTTGACTCTTACAGTTGTCAAGGTTAGAAGTAAGGAAGCATTCAGGAAGCCTTGCAAGAAAGAAGAGCATAATAAGCACAAAATTTAAGGTCTGGCAGCAGGATAATAAGCATACAGCAAGTGGTGTGAGAAGATGAGATGAAACCATAATATTTTACGCAGTGCGCACCATCAGCTTTGGAGCTGTTCTCTTGCTGGTGGTTCAAAGGCTCTGATGATCGTAACTGATGATGATAAATTCTGTTAGCACCGGGACATCTCAGCCCAAATCCTAGTTAGGGTTCAGTTTGGTCATAGATAGCACTAAATGCATTATACCTTGTAAAAAAAAAATCATCTTAAACAATATATAACTGCCCAAATGTGGATGCTCCCGAAATGCTCCAGAACGTTCTCTCGATCGCTAGGTGTCCGAGCCTTGGTCTACTTCGCAGCCTCCTCTCGAGGTACACCTGGATGAGCGGCGCTTGTCCATGTGGAGGAAGTAGTAACGCTGCTTTCGGACTGCAGCGGTCATATAAGTGCACGTGTTTAGGAACACATGGCTGGGAGCGTATCAAAAACTTGAATGAACGCAATAACAGTCTTATTTAGCCACGACGTAATTAATATCTTCCTGCCTTGGTTGATGCTGCCATAACACCTTAATAAAGTGTCTACTGAGCAGTAGGCGCTGCAGTCTTATTGGGTTTCCTGTGGTGGGTGGGCACGCGCGGGGACGGAACAGTACACGGGACAGCCGTCAACGTTCCATGACTATGGTGCTCTGCTATCGAAGTGTCCAAATGGTAGCGAGAATCCGTACACGCAAAGCAAAGAACACAAGGGACCTTTAAATGTACAGCATGGAGGAGCTGACGAAGGATCTTCTGCAAGGGTGTTCAACACGGTAAGGCATTGCGGAAAAAGAGAGTGCCGTTTCCTATCTGCTCAGGAAGAGCCGAGTGTGAGTCGGTACTTCAATTGTGGTGCTAGCAGAAGGGGTGAGTCTTACGGAATTCCGTAAATGTGATGAAAGAATAACACGGACGTAGCCGGTTACTGATGCACTGAGGCTGATTTTCTCTTAGATTCTGGGAGACCACACACACACACACACACACACACACACACCTTCTTATCAGAGTCCAGAGCATGGAGCACCGGATGAAGCATATTCTTGCTCTGCTGAGAACAATCTGAGGTCCACTCCATCTGATGTGGGTATATAATCAGTCCAGATCACACATAAAACCCCGACTCCTGTAACGACTCTCTCGTGCAACACCACACTGATCACTGAACACCGCAGGCACACGAGCAGCTGATGATTTAATACCGAGCAACACCAATATCATGTGCAACTAGAACATATAGGGAGGGAAGTGAGTGATGAAGATAATCTTATATGAAGAAAATATTACGAGAAATTAACCTCTCGACCCCAAGGAATAGTTAGTGCTTCTGTATTTGCACAGCATGCTCCTGTAATATTGGTGTAATCAGTCTGTACGGCTTTTTTTGTTGCAGCCTTGAGGCAAAAAAAAAAATCCGAAATGAAAATGAGCATAAGACGTTAAATAAATAACAGAGCTATGATTATGTATTATGATATGGAGACTGTTACATCATTAGCGCTATACAAGTATAGATTACAGCAATATACTCTTCATGAACATTCACAGAAGGATGATTAATTACTTGCAAAGTCAAAAAAGAGGAGATTGTGCACTTGTTCAGTAGGAAGACTTCTTTACACCAACTTTTATGCCGACGCCAATGTTTACATAACCCGAGTGCTGTAGATACAGACTGTGTATACAAGAGTGCTAGCTAGTTCCAGTTTCGGTCATGAACACTCAGGACTAATGGGGTTGTGTAAATATACAGGAAAATCATTAGGGTGTAAATTTCAGGATAAATTCGACTAACCTTATAAACTTCCTCAGTAATTAAGGCACAGTATTCGAATATTAAGATGAAGATCTGAGCAATATACACACCACCCTCAATATCCCGGATTATTGGGGGGGGGCTGTCTGGGAACCTCAAAAGTTCGGCTAAGCGCTAATGCCCAGGGTCCCTACCCTTTTCTGGACATTTACCACAATCTGGCCAGCGAGGGGAATTTCTGTTAGATGGCATGATCTCCCCATGGTTGCGTGGGTTTCCTCCAGGTACCCCAGTTCCCTCCAACAGTCCAACAACATGCACATTAGGTCAATGACCGCTTCAAATTGCCCCCAAGTGTGAGACTGGCAAGCGGTTTAGTGCGTATCCCGTCTTTCTCCAGAGTCAGCACGTGACCCTAGTCGGAAAAAGCGATTTGCAAAACATATACATGAATAAATTAATGATTTACCGGTTCTTAAGAAATATCTGTTTCAGTCCATATCAGCCAGCCATGACTTCAAGCAATATAATCATGTGATAACCCTCCTCAATCTGGTTATCAAAATTTTAAAAAACATACACTGTGGTAAATATCGATATCGATCAATATCATTAAGCCCTAATTAAAATCGAACTAACCTTGTACTTCTATTTCATGCTAGAAACTGTGACATAGACACCGACATGTATCAAAAAATATATATATAAACGTGCTAAGAAGCACTGTATACGGCGAACAGAACAGACTCCGCTCTGTGCGTTCCCGGCTATTTCTCCGGCAAGTAGCGATGCATATAACCCATTATTTGATGGAGCTTGCCTGAATGTTCTTTAAAAATCCATAACAGTCTCTCTCTTGGGAATTTGCCCTATTGGACCGGAGGGAACACGACTGAAACTGGACCGAGGTGGAATTTGTGTAGGATCTTGTATACACAGTAGTACTTCAGATCATATTGAGTAGTTCGCTTAATGTTTTATGAATAAATAATGCACCTGTGCTATGACACCCTCGCATACGTATGGGCTGGTGCCTCAGGGCTAAATGCATCATCTCATCACTGATGAAAGGAAGAAACGTTCCCCATACAGGTGTCACCGGTGTACATAATCAGGAAGGTGTCACAAAAATAATCAGAAAGGACAAGGGATGCTTTCTCCAAATTTACAGTGTGAGGGTTTGACATTTTGGCGTAATAAAGGCCATTCCATACCTCATCAGGCCAGAGAACAACACAGGAACCCAGCACTGGTCATCAGAAGAGGCGTGGCTAGTTACAGGGCAAACACTCTGATTAATGTGTGTGGCTTGGATTACAGAAATAAAAGAAAACACACAGGGTGGCTACTTGTTGTCCTACAGAGGAAAAGCTTTGTTTTGGACGACTGTGTGCAGTAGAATTTAGCGATGTTGTTTCTTCTGAAATGTGGAGTTTAGGAAAAGCCAGCAGCCTAATTACGCTATTTACGTGCGTAATGGAAATCTGATGAACATAATGCTTCGGAGACGGACAAATAATTGCGTTAAGCTTAAGACTGCTGTATCACTGCTTCCTCAAAGACTGGTGTGTTTGCTGTAAGCATTAGCATGCTTGTCGAAACCTAACGATTCAAAGCCATTTGTGTTATTTCAACATGTCATATCAGATTCAGAGCCAGTCTGCATCACCACCAGTTTAATTATAGTCTCGAGTTCAACTGAGCATTTGAAGCTGTTTATATGAAATCAGATTGTGAAGGTTCTTCAGCAGTATCGTTATATGTGTACTGTTATTGTTACTGCTTCCCTCCTCCTTTGCCTTCCTCACAGGAGACGGAGGTTTATTTTGTCGAACCAGGATGTGATCCTTTGCATTGTTGCGGTGCACTGTGGTCATGGCAGTGAAGGTCATGGAATGAATCAATGAACCTTCACAGCTCTGCAGGTCCTTTGCTCAGGGAGTAGCGTACACATACTGTACTGCAGTGGTTGGGGGTTGGTTTGGCATGGGTCTGCGCTGAGAGGATGCTGTTAGGGGAGGAGCTAGTGTAAGAGGTAATGACTAACATGGCACACTTGAACTCTCTTATCCCATGAATATTTCTGGCATCTCTTTTCTCACTGTAATCTCTCTGATCAATGTGTGTGTGTATGTGTGTGCGCAGCCATAAGCAGAGGACGCTTGAGAATGGATTTTGTTCCTTTGAAGGTAATAAGATTCAAACCCAACAAAGTTTTTCACTTGTGCGCTTATGTGTTCTCAAAAAGGACAGATTTTAAAGATTTCCGATAGTGGCGTCATTGACGGGAGATCTGAGTGAAAGTGAAAGTGAGGACGGTGACGACGTGGGACCGGGGGATAAGCTCCGGACTAATGAGCCACTAGTTTAGCCCTGTAAAAGCCCAACAGACTCAGCTTACATGACTATTGATGTAGTTTCCTTCCATCCTTCCATCCATTAACAGTGAATTGTATTTTCTTGATGCAAACAAAAATTCTAATCAAAACATTACATTTTGGTGTTCATCAAGTATGCAAATATATGCATATTTAATTCAACAAAGCATAATTTGCATTAATACATGCAAATACAGTTTATTAAAAACACTTAAGAATATCAGCAATCAACTGGAAAACTGAAAAAGTTTCTTGTTTTGATTTAAAAAAAAGCAAATATGCCAAACACTCATGTGGCAAACGCACAAATAACACATTTACTCCAACTTCAGCTCATAAACTCCCTGTGATGTCATCTATTTCCTTTAAATTTTAAATCGGAATTATTACAGACACATTACGTCGCTCCTAATGCTATTCCAATTTATTTTCCCATGCTGCAATTCCCATGCTGAGGTGTACAGCGCCCTCTCTACTTTTTACTTTTGCTTTTGGTACCATCCTCTACCCCCCCCCTTCTTCTTTACTGTATGCTTTACCTCTGATTCATGTGTCTGTATGTTATCAAGTCTATTTGATATAAGTTTTTTTATAAACCTAACATCATTATTTATATTATTATCAGCATTATCCAGCATCTAAATAATGCTTTCAGTGACCAACATTAACTCGCACCATTAAAAACCTTTAATATATATTTAAATAAATAAGACAACTTATGAAGTAAACTGGAATTACATCATTTTATTTAAAAATACTCTTAATAAATTGAATCTTGTGTTGACAACTACGAGACAAAAGCTTTCAACAGCATTTTACGAGTGCGGCATTACTTTGCTACTGATTACACTACAAATACCCTCGTCTCCACTTGGATGGTCCTATGGTTCTTCTTCTTGTTTAAGCATCACATTAGATTTATTTTCCCATTTTTAAATGGCCTCTCATTTGTATGGTACATTGCACAGACAAACATAGGTCATTTAAGTTTAGTCTATATTTTCCAACCACTCAATTGTTAAGGCTTAAAGGCAGATGCCTGTGCGTGAAGACAGTACACTCTCGTAAGAGGACTTTTGGCTGCTTCTGCTCTAGAAACATCCGGCAATCTTCGTGGCGTGAACACCACACAGGTAACTTGAGGAAAATAAACAGTGCAACCAGAAAATTATCTTAAGGTGCACATTTACTTCTCAGATATATTAAGTAAACATGAAATACAGTGTCATGTAGTGGAAATGAAATGGAATCGGTCAAAGCGCCTTTCTGAAACCATTTGCTTACTCCTGTAAGTCATAGGAGCTGCACCGGGCACAATAATAAACACTGCCATCCTTTTTAATTTCTCCTAAAATCGTATGCCGCCTTCTGTTTCTCAATGCATGCTCTTTGACATTTTTGAGGTTGCACTGCCAAGTTGTCACGCATAAGATAGTTTGTTCCTCTAGACATGCTGTCTTGTTATTGTTTTCGTAAATAGACGGAAACCCAAACCAAGATGCTATAGAGTTGAATATGAGATACTAAGCCTGTAAGCCACTAGTGAATGGGTACCTTAAAGCAGGAACCTGACTCTGAATACGTTTAGCTACAAATAGTGATGCAGCATTTTTAAGTCTAGTTCCTGACTTTGAATATGGACCATACTGTGGACCAGTGAAAAACAAATGCTATCAAACCAACCCGTCACACCCACGCAAAGAGCACACTGGGAATGATCTATTATTATGTAATTTCACTGTCAGTTCGGATATTCCACAGCTCTTCAATGAGAGTAATAGGACTCATGGAAGAGAAATGCTTCCGAAGATCCCTGCTCGAACTTTATAGCGTAATTCATATTAATATAAGCACCAGGAAAAAACGAGGGGGGAAAAACAGTAGCCGTTACATTTTTCATAATCTCTGCTTTCCTGTGAGCTGAAGATAGCGGACATAATTAATCCGTGTGATGAACGGCAGTGTTGCGAGTCTGTCTCTGCTTTAGAGGACATGTCTCTTTCCATTGTTTTTTTTTTCCTGTGTGCGAAAGCTTTGCATTCGGGGTTGGCTGGGCCAGGCACACTAGCTTTCACATCTTCAGAGACTGAACAGAATAGACAGCTTAGTCTTGCTCAGGAGTAAAATGGCTTATTGCGAGGCAGCAGACTACTGCTATCTGGCAGTTGCAAAAATCAATTGCAATGTCATTAAAAGAAGCTCATTTTCACAGAATGCGAAGTGAAGCGAATCCGCTCAGCTTGTACGCCAAGCGCCATCAACAAATGCATGCGGGAAAATTCAAGCATACCGAGTATAACTTAAATCCTGTTATACATCAATTGTCGAATTCTCTATTCTGATTGGTCAGTAGGTATTAATTAATTTTATTTAAGAGCAGTTCTTTAATTCACAGGTGTGTATTAAATGCAATTATTCTAAGAGGTTATTGCTTTTATACTAAGACACTGCACACAATCTTAGGGTAAATAAATTAAAGTGCAATTAAATTTTTTTTTTTTTTTTAAGTAGGCATTTAACACTTATGTTATGTTAGGAGTCACCAGTGTCAGTTACTGACTTCAAAAATTTAAATCTCCATTTTTGTTTCATTTAGTTGTTTGGGTATGTGAAAGCTTTTCAAGGCTGTTTTCCCCCCATATTAAATGCAACTATAACAGTCTTAAATCATATTGTGGGGGAAAAAAGGTGATTGTTGGCCAGTCACGGAGTCTGGGAAGTAAAATTAATCCTAAAGATCCTTGAAATATCTGCTGCAAATAACACATTTTAATTACACTAATGAATATACACCCACAACAGGGCATGCTGTACCTACTGCAAGCACTCCATTTTATATATACTGAAAATGTAGTTCTTTTCAAAACTACTAAAAACTTAGTGTTTTTTTTTATATATATCCTTTTCTCACCTCATTTTTGCTGGTCAGACCTGCCAACTCTTTTTAAAGGAATCTCATTAAGCCAATAAATTCACCTCTCGCTCTGCTTTACACCAAACAGCGTGCGTTTATGTGTTCCTTTTACGTTTATGTCTCATTTCCCAATCCTGTTATACAGTTGGATTTAATGTGACTTTCAAGATTAGCTGTCTAATTTATGGATTTTAAACAAAAAACAACTGACAGTGACATCGACATTTGATGGCACACTTCCCCACCTCTCAGAGTTTAATGACTCTACAGATGGGAGGGTTTAAAAAAAGGCGTCTGTGTAAAGGATAATAGCCTCACTATGATGTTCATGCTTAGTCCCAACATATATCATTTACTGGGGTTAAGAGGAAGTGAAGCGAGATAAACTACATACACACACAGTGTTGCCTTGAAATGACTCAGAGCTTTAATCAATCTTAATAAACTTTTATGTTAGTATGATTGGAGGCTTGAGCAAAAGCTGACTCATAAAACCACCTTTAAGAATGATAATCATGGGTTGTGTGCCTCTTGCTAATTATTTTAAAGCTAATTTTGGTGTGTATGTTAAGTAGCTACGTTTGTACAAGGAAGTGTGATTTTTTTAATGAATGGTTTTCTATAATAAATTTTGGTGATGTTCTTTCTGATACGTGGGGTTTAGGAAAAGTCAGCAGGCCTGTTACGCCGTTTTCGTACAGGAAGTGAAATCTGATGAACACTGCTTTACAGGTGGACCGGTCGTTGCGCTAAGCTAACACAGACTGGTGTGTGTGTAAACCTAAGGACTCAAATCCATTTGGGTTATTTAAATGTCATTCCACTTTTAAAAGTCGTCTGCATCACCGCCACCACCGGGTAATTAGAGTATTAACTCAAATTAAGTTGGAACTTCTATCATTTGCAGTTTTTTGTAGTCAGGTTTGTTTGAAGTCAGGTTTCACAGTCATATAAAAGCTTTTCTCTCTTTTATCTCTTTTTCTTCCATATAACAGCTGAAGGTACGGTTATCTAACCAGTGCATGATCTCTTGCATTGTTGCAGGGATTTGTGGTGAAGACAGTGAAGGCCAAGGAACCGGACTAGTTCTGTTCAGGAAATCAAGCATACACATTCACCTGATGCACCAGGATGAGTCATGAAATCACACAGGTAAAGGTCATTAGCCTCACGAACTGTGTTCGGTCTCTGACTGATAGTAAGATATACTGTGCATCATTCTTTAAGGATGTGTAAGGGTGTAATGGGGTTTTTTTTGTGTGTATATTTTCATGGGATTTAATTTTTGGGTCAGTAGTTAACCGGAGCTACTTCACTTCTAACAAACGAGCAATTCTATAGAAATTACTGATGCAGGCAACCCCCCCCAACACGCCAACTCTAATACTCACCGTGACTCTTTTGCATTTCTGTATGACCTACACGGCACATTGAATTCAATCTGTTTTTTAAAATTAGATCATTCAACTAGATAAGCGTCGATTAACAGCTATCAAATCCCACAAGTCCACGGTTTAAGCGCTGCACCCAAAGCTGAACACACCAAGCCCCGACCCTCAAATCCCACCCTTACCTAGTCCTAGCTATTCCCACCCGTCAAGGGATAGCACATCCTTTCTCCCAGCAGGCTACATTTTTTCCATATATTCGGAACCAGCTGAATAAATGGACGATAGCTTTATCTGCCCCTCATATGCAAGCTTGACCCGCTGGCTGAAATAGGCTCCCGACCATTGATGCCTGTATGCACCATCCAAGGTCCGAGAGCTCAGATAGTGTCGCACCTTGTCGTTGCACCACTGGTGAGCCCTGATGGTAAATATTTCTAACCAGTAAGCAGACTTTAAAGTGTCCAACATAAACATGACGCAGTTTAATTTTTGCTTATTTATGTGAATTTCTTTCAGTCATGGCTCCAATATAAATGCAATCAATCCAGAATGTTAATAAACTTTACAAATAAACTAATTATAATACAAGTTTATTTATAATTACAGCCACTTTACTTTCTTGATCATTCTGGAGGTTGAAGACTGTTCCTGCTTCTCAATGCAGTAAAACATTAACGAAACCTTAATTTTTAGTGTTCATTAAAACAAAAAAATATGTAATCTTTAGCTCGGTTAGTGGCAATACAAACATAACTAAAGAAACAGATGTGCAACAGCCTTTCATGTGATGGTGCACAGCTGTGAATACCCATCAGAGATTATTTTTTGTCTCACATTTTTGAAACATCGGAACATTTTTATTCTACACTGTTACACTGAAAACGACCCAGACACATTTCCCTTCCCCGATTTCAATTAATGAGAAAAAGCCAATGGCATAATGTTGGAACAATCCTTTTGAGCATGCATACTGAGACCCGAGAAGTTTCAGAGGCCGCAGAGCGGCCTGGTAATGTGGAGTCGGGGAACTGCGCGTGTCCTTCCACTCCAGTTCAGGTTCTGCAAAGGCGCCAAGATTCGCAGGGCTTTCAATCAAACAGCACAGACTTGTAAATCAAGGTCAAATCTTTCAACCAGAAAGACCCCTCAGTGGGCACAGATTGGCAATCCTTACTTTTGTAATTACTTTTGTACCCTTCCTATTGCAATCACTGAAGATACCGAAAAACATCCTTAATTTTTTTGTAGTAATAACACGGAATGGTTAGGGATTAAAAAGAAATCCAATTTAAGATGAATCTCCAACAGTGTCTCATTCACACGGTTCGTGCTCGACATGCATATTTGCATGACTTTTGAGATTCAGCCACGGAAACCTCAGAAAAGTGTGAAAACTTTTACTAAACATTTACATATTTGTACATGCGGTGCACAGTGTGTGTTCAGGTACACACCTTGAGCCATATTCAGAGCCGAGTTACATGCTCATGTGACAACTCATTGCGCTCTATTAAACCATGAACACCTTTTTTTTTTTAATTGGCACAATTAGCAGAATTAGATATTAATACGGAACTTAAAAGATCTATATATGCAACAGAGACTGGAAAATTAACAGGGTGCTAGATTTTGTGCTGTGTTATAAGCCTGCAATAATAAATCGTTGTATTAGTCTTTTTCATGCATAACTGACTGTCTTGCTTCTGCACTTGATTGTATTCGATTTAAAAGAAAAAAAACAGAAAACCCCAGTTCACATTTTCTATCCCTGTTTTTTTGGGCTGACTGACGCTTGCTTTTAAAGGTGGTGGGCGCAACGGACTAAAAAAAAAACACTTTTTTATTCATGCAAAATCTGGCAACTTCAGAGATAATGACCAAAACTCCTGTGTTTTATGTTATCTGAGCTACTTTAAAAAGTGTGTAACAAGTCTGAATACAGGTACGTTTCCTTGAGAAAATATTGGTGCGACATGTTAAAATTTACTGACTCACTTTCACTATGCTGCATTCATTCATTCATTTTCCGAACCGCTTATTCCTAATTAGGGTCGCGGGGA
>JBCNYG010000025.1:5096276-5111311 GCA_039654305.1 Porochilus rendahli
TGTGTAGAACTGCAAGCAATTTTATGCATATTAAAACAATAATTGGGCTAAAAATTTAAATACTTGAGATATCTGTACTTTAGCTATATATATATATACACACTCTTCTGTACATCTGAACCCTAGCATTAGCCATTAACTTTGCATTAAAATGCAGTTTGTACTACACAGAATACAAGTACCTTACAACATGTGTACTTGAACTGTGTGTACTTGATCAAATCACTGAACTTTACCTCTGCATGAAAAACAAGAGACACGAGGCACATTTTATTACAGCGTTTTAAAGTGATTAACATAACAAAACTCAGCCTTTGCTGATAGCTGAACAGGGTTTCCCGTGAATTCACAGTGGGTGTACTGTACATTAGTGTACATTGACCTTATTTTACGCAAAAGCTGAAGCACATCTGGTTAACATCCTGAAATAAAATGTCACGCCGGCAACGTGGTTTACCCCTTTTATTAATACAGTCCTCGAACACTCAGGTAGATCATGGCCACGGTCCGTGAATGGCTCTCAGGGATAACAAATTCGTTGCAGTTTTGCAGACGCTGTGGTCTCCGTGTCCTTGCAACTTAAAGATGCTGAATTGACTGCTAGTCGACAGAAGGAAGGTTATTTTCATACCGTGCGGCTGTAATGTACCGTGCGAAGACACTGTAGTCTATTAAAACGTGCTCAGTTCCTGGTTTGACTCTCTCACGCAGACAGATCCCTGGCCTGGATTACGGATAAATCGGTGCCAGCTATATTAGAAACGTCATGCCAGAAACAAGAAGTGCTAATTGATTGAGCAGCTGCTCTACTCGTCTTGATTAACGTTCAATGGCTACTTTTATGGATGACCAACTCTTAACGCCTTCGAGCGATCTGGCAAAGCGGCTCAATATGCTGGTCAACAGCTGCAGCCATTAGAGAAGAAACCCTATGAACTAAACCCACTTTAATAGACAGCAGTGTCTTGATGTGGTGTATGGCAGCTGTGCCATGTGAGAACAGCCAATAGATTTTTGATTGGCAGCTTGAAGATGCATCTCAACACAGAGCCTGCGGTGGCTGTAATAGCCTTTCCAGATTTCGTCTCTGAAGGCGATGCAGTTCGGCGTTTGTGGAATAGGAAAATACATGCGAGAAGCCTCTTTTCTTTCACGATAACAAATAACATTTCAGGAGCGTAATGGAGAGGGCATGATGAACACAGCGGCAAACAGGTGGGACTCGACTGCACGCATACATTATTAGCAATCTCGAACCACTTTACAAGCTCAGATACCGCATACATACATACGTACATATTCTCTGATCAGAATTGCTCACTTGGTATTTTTAATCAGAAAGAGAGAGCATTTCTTGCTAGTACAAATGCCACATGGAAAACCGGGCTCGGGTGTGGAATTCTCATCTCAACACCCTATAAATCCAACCCCATTTCAATGTAATTAAAAAGGAAAAAAAAAATTATCACTAAGACATAATATAACGCTATGGGTGAACTAGTTTCCCAGAAAAAAACAAAACAGTGTCGATAAGGCTGGCTAAATCCTACAAAGTAGGAACAAGTGGAGGTAAGTGCCAGCTGATTACAAATAAAAACCAGAACGTTAAACGGCGTTCTTGGCCGTTCTTACAGCAGCAAATTCAGCTTTCAGCTGTTACAACCACTGATGGTTAGATATCATTGTTGGCTGCACAGGATTTAGCCAGCAATGCTAAGTAGTCAACGCTGACGGTAGGATGGAGCTGAAAATCTTACGAATGTTTGTCACCAAGAACTACAGGACAGTGAAGGGATCTATTCTCAAAAATAAAGTCTGATTTGAAGTCACTGGTAGTGAAGGCTACCGTATAGTAGTTATGACAATAAGCAGCTGAACGGATAAAATGTTGGAGTCACGAGCGGGTAACATAAGTCAC
The DNA here is from genome assembly GCA_039654305.1 of Porochilus rendahli. Taxonomy (NCBI): domain Eukaryota; kingdom Metazoa; phylum Chordata; class Actinopteri; order Siluriformes; family Plotosidae; genus Porochilus; species Porochilus rendahli. The sequence continues at coordinate 5,098,195 of JBCNYG010000025.1, forward strand.
TTTGGCGTGTCATGGCGTTTATAACAGACTACCTCACTGCTCGGAAGTGATGCCATGATCATCCTTCATCATGATAACACTAACTCTCATGCCAAAAAAGAAAAAGGGCAGGGACGCGATGATAAACTTCACTTACGTTACTGTTAACCTTGACACATTTTGACTAATCCCTATTCTATACCCTTAAAGAGTCCAACCCGATTTACAGAATGTAGAATGCTTTGTCAGATAAAGACTTCTTCACCTATTTGGTATATTTATCTCTGAGGCCTTTCAGACATCCTGACAGGTAAATTAATGGAGGTTATCTGCCTTCGAATCTCGCCCTCGTTACAAAAAGCGCCGATCAATTCGTCTAAAGCCGCGAGTCTTTCTATTGATTAAGATTTTTACTCTGACACGTGGTTAACGCTCTTATTAAATGTTTTATGGTATTTATCACCCGAGCTATGGCATTATTAATCGATGACGACATTGGATTGGAAAGAGGCTGATAAAACGGGAAGACAGGAGGAGAGAGAGGAGCAGGACAAAAATCAAATCGCGGCACGACAGGACAATGTAGCGTTTCTCCGCCAGGCCGCATGAAAAATTCACACGTTTAGAGCACATTTGCACGACACATTTACTGTGCGCTGACATGTCACTGTGGAAATCTTCCAGCCTTCGAGAGGCTGCATAAATCAGAAATACACGGTGCTGAAGTTCCCAACGATATGCACAGGGTAGGGATCCGGGTTTAAGGCAGAGCTGAGCTGGGAGAAATGATTTAACGGCCTCTATAAGACAGACTTGCGCTGATTCCCCTTTAAGTCACCTCATCACAATATATTAAAAAAATGCTATAAGAGCATTTTAAACTCTGAATTCCGAGTGCGCTTATATATATTTGTACTTATAATCATGGCATGCGCGCAAGTTTAAATGAATGTACCTCTAACGGTATTACATAATACAAACATTCATACGTTTCTATTAAACATTTATTCTAATGCTTTTTTTAGTCTATCTCCTTACATGCCCCCTATTTTTAAGCGATTTACCTGAAGCCGGAAATTTCAATGCATTTCAAAGACGTTTTATAATATCCTGCAAATGATCAGGACGTTTAGAGAAGTAATTTAGAAGGTTAATCTAAATCAAGCATTAAATAATAACGAGAAGGCCCTTTTAAAATGACATTACGTGCCATGCAATGAATCAACATTAGCAGCTTATTTTATTATATACCCGATTTACATATTCCCCTTTCAAAAAGTCCTCCAGTAGTTCAAAAGGCTCATATCAAAGCGAGGGTTCAAAGGAAATATCAAGCCATAAACCGTACTGTGCCAAAGTCACTCTGCATCCGGCTTGTTGAAATTTTTTTTATTTATTTTTTTTTTTTTTAAAAAGACCTGATCAATAGGGGGGTTATTATAGGAATGCAGAATGGAAAACTGTTTTTGCTATTAGCTGTAACGTTTAAACGTGACGGACGACTTAAACATTAAAGACATTAACAACTGAGTGTCAAGTTGTATTAGTTTACGGGGATGGTTCCAATCCACTTGCCCTCCGTGGAACGTCGGTGCAAAGCAATGTGAGGCAGTGAGCACTTCTGACTAATCAACTCGATCCCCTTGCCGCAAGTCTCTATTCTGATGGGCGTGTCCTCTTCCAGGAAAACTCCTCCCCCACACGCAGATCAATAGGCCTCACCGGGTGGCTTACCGAGAATGAAAAATGACGATTGCGTTCATACAATCCCCAGATCTCAGCCAAAGAGAAAACCTACGCAGGATTTGGGCAAAGCTGTTAGACGGCGCTTACGATAATCACAAAAACAACAACTAGTTTAATTCCTCCAGTATTGCTCCAGAGACTTGTTTGTTTTATGTCCCCTGAATTTGCCACCTGTGTTTTTTAGTCAAGACTGTGAGTTCGACACGCTAAGTAAGGATGTAATGCATGCGCTGCACACAGTGGTATCCAAATATCAGCCGTAACTCAGTCTGGAGCTCACGACAGGTACACACAATTCTGTTCAATTCAGTGTAACGCTTTTTACAGTTGACATTGTCGCAAAGCAGCTTTACATAGTTAAACAAATTTGGTGCAAGAATTTAAACATTTCTCTATAAACTCTACACATCCCTAATGAGCAAGCCTGTGGCAACTGCGGCAAGGAAAAACTCCCTCGGGTGACACGGGGAAGAAACCTTGAGAGTAACCAGATTCGAAAGGGAAACCCATCCTCATTTGGATGAAACCAGATAATAATAAAAAAATAAATAAAATACAAACCATGCAGCAGAAACTTCACTCAAGTTTTACATAAAGCCTAGCTGGTTATCTTAAAACCAAACGGTAACTGTGGTCCTAAATCATTTTAGTGAAAGAGTTGAGTTTATATCACACACGTGGCTTTGAGGAACAAATGCATGACTCAGTAACGCACATTCTGACCTTTGATCTTAAGAGTATTTTTCTTATGTGCCAGCAGATTGAGGGAGAAGGACATTTTAACAGATCAATGTTTGCATGATGTCACCAAAACAGTGAAAGGTTTGGGTAGGGCTGGTGATACACTCTGAAAAAATATCTATAATCATTCATTCATTCACTTTCTGAACCGCTTAATCCTAATTAGGGCCGCAGGGAGGCTAACGCCCATCTCAGCCGACTCTGGGTGAGGGCGGGGTACACCCTGGACAGCTTACCAGGCCGTCGCAGGGCCTGTCTATAATCAATAAAAGAACAATTTATTATAAAGAGGTTTAAACTTATGGATTTGTTAATTTATTAACCAATTAACAGTCTCAGACAACAAACAAATAAACAAAATGCCGGAATGTGCTGGATCGGGTGCCATTTTGTAATAATAAATGACGGAAGCAATATTTTTAGTGTTGAACATCTTGTCGGTTCTCCTCAAGACAAATTTCAGAGGTGTCACAGGTTTGAATTACACAAGGATAATTTGCACAATCTCAATAAAGCCACCCAGAAAAATGACTTGAAAGCAGATGTGTAACTTTCTCTCCATAAGTATTAAGTTACTGACTCGAGATGCAGCCCCGTAGTAATGAAAGTGACTTTGTGAAGAACCCCCGGTTCGTTATTATTTGTGAAGTGTGAGTGATCAGATAAACATTGGCCTGAGGTTTGCTTCAGCCACGGTGTAGCTAAGGGGCTTTGGGGTCACATTCCAAGTAACACGAAAGGTTCACCTTGTCACGTTACTTCCTGTTATTATGGCGTTTATTGTATATATTGACATATTAAACCGAATTTTCACAGCACTGGATCGCTGTAGTTAACCTCGCTGACACGAGCACTTGCACTGAGGGCACATCAAAAGAAGGCACGTCTTGTGTGCACACGGTAGGCGCAGGTATTCCTTCACCCTGAGGTGTTGTATTTACTTGCGTTTGCCTGGCATATGAACACTTATGAACGCAAACCTGTGCTTACTAGCCCCGCCCCCAACTGAGACAATGTTCGTAATGTGAGCAGTTTCCGCTTGTCTCTAAATATATGCACTATACTAGACCCGCCACTCAAATTGCACTTTAACTCTTACAGCTAACACAATTACTACCCACAAAGACGGAGTTCGATGTGAGTACATTTGTCATCACAAACTAGCCTCTTACCAGTAGCGTGTTATTTAAAACATCTGGGCCACGTGTGCTCAGCTTTCTGTGACTGTATATGAAAGCCATAGTTTGGACGATTACAGAAGGAAGTCGCTGAAATGTCGATTTATGGGACTGACGCTGAATGTTAAAATGTCAAACAAGCTGAAAAGTGACAGCAGATCCTACAAGAATTAGCTTCATGATTTATTTATTATAGTTAAGGTTTGAGAGTACAGCAAAATGACCTGTCCAAATGCAGGACCTGACTAGAGAGACGGAGCGAAAGTAACCGTCATGAAGTTTCACGGCAGAATATGTGGGTGTGAATGCACTTGTGTGTGGGCGCGAACACTGTTATGGATCAAAGCAGAATGGCATCATACTGCTCTAATATGGTCAACTATTGTAGCAAAAAAATCTTTATACGCTTTTTGGTTACCCCCATGTTACCCCCAAGTACTGACAATTGTAATTAAATATATATAAGAGTATTTATTATTAAATGATAAATATGATGAGAGAAAAGGAATGATGGGTTTTAATTCCTGAAGGTATACGTGTAGCTAGGATTGCATGCTATAAATAAAGGCGGAGCTTCTGGTAGACATCGCTATTGACAGGTGTCCGAGGCTGGTGTTTTAAGAGTAGTGTGTCTCCTTTAAGGATGAAATAAATCTCCACTTTGTGTCCCGAATCCGGTCTGAAGTGAAAGCAGGAAAGGTTAACACCACAAAAGGGTTTTTTTCACCGCATTTCTCTAGCTAAGTTCCGCGTTCACCCGTCTGTTAATATTACCATCCGCTCAATGAATTCAAGTCCTCTGTTGCCGCAAAGACTGTGTGTGCCGGAGGTGGGCGGGATGAGCACAAAAGGACTGATTACATCACACAGAATTAAATTAGAACTCCATCAAGCTCTCAAATGCCTATACTCCCAGCATGCACCTCTGCAGTCTGAGACGCAAAATAAAAACCTTGACGATTTAAGAGTTTATTGGTTAATGTTGAAAAATATGGCATCCCCACACTATATAAAGTGTGAATGTGTGCATGCAGCTCAGTTCAGGAAACACTGAGGTACCTCCTTTTTTATTTGGCCGCCAATCAGCATCAAGTTTGGGAAAGGGTACAGACAGACAGACAGACAACGGGACAGCCATAGAAGTCATGGTCTATGTCTATGAGACTCCACTATGAATATTAATATTTTTTTAAAGAATTGTTAACATGATGCTTTATGTGTATGTTTTTGGTGCTGTAAATAAACCATTTTATGCAGCAAGCAATCAGGGGCTGTGGTTCTGAGGAACTACTGAAATAAGAAAGCAATAAGCTATGGGAGGGCCTGCCTTTTACTGATTTTATCACTGGGAAGCGCATTGCTAGGCACGAGGACATCTTAGTGCCTTAAATCCTCTTATCCATGAAAAATAATCACTGTAACTTAGTCCTTAAGTGGTTTATTGCTATTAGTCTATTAACAGTAAGTTTTGGTTGCTAAGCGACACAAATTAAGACACTCCATGAACACAACACTGGCTTATTCTCTCAAAGTTGTAAAGTTGGTTTACTATTAATTCTATTGTGTTCAGACCCCTATGACAAGTAGCAAGTGTTCAGTAACAGCTAATAGGAAATCAAGAAGCAATCCCTGGAATTCAGATCCCCGAGTCCAGTTCATCACTGGTCACTGTGTGTAGGAGGGTGACGGAGTAAAATGTAAACACATTTAGAAGAAATTATTTGGCATATCATACCCAAATGGTCATTAGCAGCCAGCAAAAACTGAAAACAAACATGACCTGCATACTGCTGGAGCACAGAATAAAAACAGCGGTTTCTTTTTCGTTAGCGCTCCAGTTCTCTTTACCGAGCAGACAACCAATCCCTCACCAACCCTTTGATCTTGTTTCCATTTTGATCGTGTTCTCATAAAATACAGCGGAGATAAACATGATGGATGACCGATGAGTCACACAAGCGATGAGACGAGAAGTGCTGCGGCAGCAGCATAGCATTTCAATGATTTTTAAATATCATGTAGGAATTAGTATAAAGCTTTTATTGGTTCAAAACGTGGTGCATTAATAGAGAACTCAATTACTGTCAAAAATTTACACAACCTCTCAACGGGGCTGAGCCAATCAGATTGGAGAGCCAGGAATTTGCTTATTATTATGTTAAACTTTATAGAGCAGGTCTAACTTTAAAGAGATGCATGTCCAAGCCTCAAAAATTATGATTATAAGAAATAAACTTCTCAAGGTTAAGCATGTCTCGTTCAAAAATAAATCAACTAAGCTTGGGAGCATTTTCCAGCATCCTCCGGGATGGAGCTGTGAGTACAGTGGAGTGGTAGGTGGAAACATGGAGGTCTGCAGTAAGACTCCTCGGTAAGCACATAAATCTGCATGTGCCCTGCAGGTGGAAACCACACTAATTGACTGTAGAAGGATTAGAGGTCAGGGCCTTGCTAATATTAGCGTCAATAAACCAGAGCCTACAAATGAAAGCAGTCATTTTCTCAAGGGGTAAAACAATCCTCTATATTAATAACCTTGTGACTGGGTCACACTAACCCAAAATCCCTACATACACAATGAGCAAAAGAAAAGCAGCCATGTTAACTTAGCTTAGCCAAGGTACACCCAAGGAACATCACTTTTTCAAAGACTAGAAAACTTGAACAAATGTCACATTCGCCAAGGTGGAACGGAAGACGGATGGGAGATAATTCTCGTTGGCAATCGCGTCTAGGTTTTCAGTCCCGGCTATTAAAACGCTCACCTGATGATGGTGCTATAAGGTGATTTCCTGCCAGAATCGGAATCATTAACATAAGCCCCTGCAGGGGTCAAGCCCAGGAGAGGAAGACTAACAAAGTATTCTGTACCCCTAGGAGGCATCACATCCCTGATTCCTTAAATAAATAAATAAATAAATAACAAAATGCCACCATAACACTAACAAAGACGGCTTCAAGGTCTCGGTTACTTTTGAGGTGACCTCAGCTCCATTGTGTAGGGAGAAAAACCCTGAGAGATGAAAGGAAAAGGCCAGACACTGATAAGAGTGTAATGCCTCACTTTGAGAAGAACATGTTCAGACCCTGAACAGCAAGCCATTCGTCACACCACTGCCTTATTTCCATATTGCTTCAGTTTGGTTTTCTTGTATTTTTCCCCTCTCTGTGCTCCTCTCTCTCTTTTTTTTCATGCTCTTACGCACAAAGCTTCCACATCCTGCGAGTTTGAACAAACGCTGCTAATGATATTCACACCTACAAGGGGACAAAAAAGGTCTTCATCGCTCTTTGTCTCGCACAGAGTCATCTGCTTACTCTAAGTGCACATTTTCATCAGGAGTGCTTCCTCCCTGATTAGTCTCCCTCTGCCTGCAGTCTACTTATTATAAGTACACATAGCTGAAGTCCCTGTCGCAGCAGGACCGTGCCAGAGCTGGAAACAGTGAGCGTAACACGGGGAGAATTTTATTTAAAAATCTAAGACTGACATTTTTATTTATTATTTTTTTTAAGGTGTAACTAATCGAATCAAGAGTAATTTACCTACTTTAATAGCATGTTTCCAAACAGTTTTATTCCTTTCATTTTACAGCAATTACAAGTTTCTGATAATGAAAAAATGAAAAAAACGTGGCAAGAATTTTTAATGCATGATGACGCCCCCTTTTTTTTTTTTTTCTTTACTTTCATGATAAAATTGTTGACGATGGCATTTCCACAGTGCACAAACGATTTTCTTTTATTTAATTAAAAAAGTTGTATCATGGTTGTTTGAATAAAGTAACCTATTGTCCATAAGTGTTAAACAAAACATAGCCATTATTATAAATGGAAATTCGGTTTATGAATAGTAACAAAACTGAACTTCGCTCATACAATCAATTTAATATTTAGGACTTTGCAGCAAGCGTAGTTTAATTGTTTGACTCAGCATGACTTAAAATATTTCATATTGCAATTTATTTCTATGTTGGGTTCAATAAATTAAAATTACTTAAATTTTAAAAGTACTACGACTGGGGAGTGGGTGATTGCCCAATATCACAGGGTGCCCTCATGTCTGCCTCTGGTTCTCTGTATTTAGTTACACTGCCATAGTCAGTAATGACTAATCCCTCTTTGCACTCAGCACTAATGAACTGTTCTTTTACCATTACACTGTTATAAGCATGCCTAACAACCTCTTTCTCTCTCTCTCTCTCTCGCTAGCTGTCTCTCTCGCTCGCTGTGTTTTTGCTGAGGTGCACATGCTTCTTCTGGGATGCTGGTGATCCTGATCCTCCTGCTTTCTGAGTCCTGTAGTCCGTCCTGGTGCTCTGATACTGGCTGGAGCTCATCTTGGAAGCCCCTCGCTCCTGTTGATGTGCACATAGACTGTGAAGATGACTTTTTTACTGCTGGTGATATAAATTCCATTGCCACAATCATTTAGTTCTTACAGTTGTGTTATAACCAACCGGACTACATCTTGGACTGTAATGTATAAGTTTCTCTTATAAGTTCCTTTTTAAATTAGTTTTACTATGTAAAGCTGCTTAGCGACAATGTCAACTGTAAAAAGCGTTATACAAATAAAGCTGAATTAAAGTTTTGATTTGCAAGTTGAAAGGTTATTTAATTACAGACTGGTAATCTGGACATTCACTGCATATCTTCCTGACCATTTGGCAATTGAAAATGGGTAAAAACCATAACACAGAGCTTTTACAGTGGATGTAATTGTTATAAGGCCTAAGCCTAGGAATTACTTTATGGTACATGACATTAGATGATTTTATTGATTTTTTTTTCTGTCTTCCAGGGTTGAGCAGCTTCATCCAGTAATAGTTCCAGGCACCTGCAGTAAAGTCCTTAAGAGTTGTGGAGATGGGTTGATTACCGAGAGGGCGTGGCTTCCATTCCCAGTGGAAGTTTGGCTGCGTAGAAATTTGCTGCAGGTCAAGCGCTGGATAAATTCAATAGCTTTGTTTTTTTCCCCACCAGTTATGCCTCCTTATTCCACCATATCCATGATATAGTCTGAGCCATGTTCTCTGTGTCAGACCTTTTTATTTGATTATATGCAGCATAGATCTAAAAAGTCCCTGTGTATTATCTACTACTGTAGAACCGCTAAAATCTTACAACTAACATGACATGAAAAAGCTGCTATTATTGCAAAAGCTGTAGTCATGAAATATCAATCAACACTTTCTAACCAACCACCTGACTATCTATTGATTGAAGGTAGAGCTAGTGCGTGAAACATTTTGCTAGACCTTGCTGTCTTTGGGCAGGATGGAACAAGACAGGTTACAGTGGAAAGATCAATGATGAGGAACTCGATTCCACCAACAGGCGTTGTCCTCTTCTCTACTGATTCCCGTCACACATCGCTGGGGATCTTGGTTCCTTTTTTCTTCACCTGCAGATTGAGGTTCGGTGCCCGTCCCTGCAAAGTTATCCTATAAATTCTAAGCAAAACAGTGAATACTGGCATCCAGGTAGCCTGTTGTTCAATAAGAAGTCTGGCAAACAAAAACAGCACTCTGGGGCGTCCTAGATGTCCTTATCGCACCATTCAAATGCATTGTACAGCTGTATGCCAAGCCACACCGAGACACTTAATCGAAGTTCCATGAGGCATGAGAAAGACAAACAGACAAAAGGAGGCGGACTTGTTTTGGGAAGATGAGTCCCTCATGTTCACATCCACTGCTGGACAGGAGGCCCATTGGCACTGGTCATCATTAAGGTGCTTAATAGAGTGTAGCGGCAGGTATGGAGACAGAAGGTCACCTTCAGGGAGGGAGCACTTCATCAGAGCCAAAGGCAAACACGGCCAAACACACTCATTCACTCGTACAAAAGATGGATGCCCGCCGCCATCCAGGTGGAACGGCACGGCCCCGACCGCGCGGTTTCACGGCACCCATAAAATGCCAAGCTGCTTATTGACTGGACCTCAGAAACTCTATAGGCCAATATAAAGCGCTATCGATAGTGTGGCCATACAGAGCGTGTTACCCATCGTTGTGTTATCGAGGAGTTCCATTTAGAAAGTTTCCTTTTTAATCTTATCGATGTCTCGTTTGTCTTTCATGCCCTCGGGATGAAAAGCGGTCCTATTTGGGAAGCATCGATTGAGCCTTGTGACAGGGCAAAAGAAAAAAAAATAAATCATACACCTCAAAAGGAGTATTTATAGCTGAGCTCCAGAGGGGGTCTTAGTCTATTTAACTTGTAAAATTATTTTATGAGTAATGAAAGGTCATTTGCAGCAAAATACTTAGTGAAAGATGAACAAATTAATTATTCAGGAAACCAGAGAGGATGTTAACTCTTGGATTTCAGAGAATCTTTATGGAAAATATGCTGTACTTCTGTATGTGCTTATACAGACGTGGAAAATGAAACGAAGATGAACAAAGGTTTAATGTGCTGAAAAACAATTATTCCATTTCTCCAGTTCGCATGAATTAGGTAAAGGTGCGCTCTCAATTACATGATTTTTACATACATAAATCATAATTACAAAAAGTTACATAACTTTAAGGGCTATGTACAGGGATTAGCTTTGAGCAAAAGCATTTTCCCACTAAGAGAGAACAGTTTGAAATGGATCATATTTTGAAATACATCATTAAAAAACGTTAACGCTAACACCGACCCCTATTTCCAAGGGTCTAATCGTTTAAATGTTTTTATTCTTTTTAAAAATAAAACAAAAAGCAACATTAAAAAAGTACAAGGCACTAAATTATTATTATCAACAACTGATGTTTAGTTTCACTTATGACTTTCCTTACTATCAACGACATTTCCGTTTCAGGGAATTATATATTTATTTATTGTCTTTTCAATCCTTATATGCGCTGTTTATTCCCAGACAAAAAGCGCCTCTCGGGGATCCTCAGGGTGAAACTTCAAGGTCGTTGAGGGAGGCGTAAACGTCGGAGAGCCTTTCCAGCTATTCTAACAGATTTCAGGGTTTGGAGCTTAGACTGTCTGACCTGGTACAAACAGCTGACACTGATGTCTTCTTCAAAGTTAAATAAAAGCCTCTTTGTGACGGACGAAAAAAAGTGTATTATGTGGATGGTCCGACATACAAATCCCCGTGCGCGATGTTAACCTTTTGGTACAAGCACTTTAATATAAACCGGGGGTTTGTCTCAAAGCTGTCAAAGCTTGTGTTATGGAAAATTAATCAACACTTTGTGACCAACGGCGCTGTGGTATAAGGGCCTAACATGCTGGTGACACTGAGGAAATTAATATGCTGATGCCTAACTGCACAGGGGCAAACTTTTAATTCTTACTTATTAATCTAATCTTTATTTATTCAGGAGGTGTTTGCCTTGTAATTGTAACTGGCACTTGTAATTGGACTGGAGAACAGTGTGTTGCTTCAAACTAATTTTCATATCCTGTTTCAGGAAGCTATTCCCTCCAGATGTGCATTATAATTATGCATGTCTTTCCCGCTTCACTGCTTCCTTAGTCCATGTCCAAGATCTATTAAACCCTGCGTTCATGAACCAAGACAGCGTGTTGATTGGCTGAATTGCTCGGCTTCCTCTTATCCTAAAGCGAGTGTGTGATTCACACCCTTTGAATCTTTTCCTCAGCCATGTTTTTTCCTCAGCGCGTTTCTAACGGTGCGATCCCGGAGTGATCATTTATATGTCAGAGACCTGTAGCCTGATTTGCATATCCCTAGTCCCTTAGTTCCTCATTGGATTTGCCAGATTAAAACCCTTGACCCCTCCCATATGCGTTCCACGCCCTTCTCTAAATTTTCAAACCACTGCCTTTGGCTTTTGTGTTATACTCAGTAGCATGATCTGACTTTAATCTGGGTCTGGTCACAGGTGTGTTGCCTAATGAGTAACAGCAAAGAGGGAATCGGCTCCTGAATGCTGAAAAGTGGAAGAATTGGACTCGAGGCCGGTCTACGGTAAGATTGATTGGATGCAGGAGAAGCATCTGGCGAAAGTGAAGCGAGGAAAGTGACTAGGGGGAATCACCAGGTGGTTTCGATGAATTATAGTCACTTTGCTTTAGCGCCTGAGCCATCTCAAAACCTAGTAAAAAGACGCCATTCTGGAGTGGCGCCGTCAAGTGCTTGACGTCGGGTAATAAATTTGAGCCTCGGTTAGCCAGCAACAGTAAAACTCAGTAACATTTATCAGTAGAGATCATCTGATCTAGAACTCTACAGCGATACGTAAAGAAATGAGTAAAATATTTATTCGAACGACACGAGCGCTTGGTCAGCTCATTCTTTAATCCTTTCATTCAACGACACAGCAAATTAAACGGCATAAAATAAACATAGATCATTAAATTTGTCTTATATTATTCGAGCGGTCTCATTTAATTACATTTCACTTCCTTAGTCAGCGTTGTCCTTACGACTGTACCGTATTGCACCCTACAACTTTTACTCAATAAAAAACTAGCACCCGGTGCCACCCAGGTTATTTCAATGATGAAAAATGGCCCTGCGTATCCAGACCTAAGCACATTTGTAAATAGTCTACCATTATTTTCTGGAGCGCATTCCCCCTCTGGTTCCATCTTAAGCGTAATAAGACAAATCACAGAATTAAAACCAATTACTTTATTGTTGCTTAATACAACAAAGCAATTGTTCCTTTTAATCTAGTTCTGAGTAGCTTTTATCAGTGTATTAAACTGCATTGTATTCACTTGTGTTTTTGTTTCCTGATGTATACTGTATCCGTGATGAAGAGACGCCTGGGAGAAGAATTGGACTGAAGGTGTTTCCTGGCTAAATAATAAGCAATTACCGAATGAGGCGAAAAACGATATGAGAGTTATTCAGATCGGAGGGGTTTTATTAAGCGAGGCCGAGGCGGAAAACACCCTCCGAGATCTGAATAATTCTCCACTCACTCACTCATTTGCCAAATCGCTTAATCCTATTAAGGGCGCAGGGAGGCTGGAGCCGATCTCGGCCGGCGCCGGGTGAAGGCGTGGTTCACGTGTAACAGCTCGCCAGACCAACATACACACACAGACATTAATACCAGGGGGCAATATGGAACAGCCCATTAGCCTGATTTGCATGCTTTTCGGACTGCGGGAGAAAACCAGAGTACCTGGAGAAAACCCACGGAAGCACAGGAAGAACATGCAAACTCCACACAGAAACACGGCGGACCACCAACCGCCCGAATAATTCTCCATATCATACAAACGCCAAATTATATAATTGTTTTATTATCCATTCATAACTTCAGAATCATTCAACCTCTCCGATGCCAATGCCGGGTAAGTCCGCTTGGAGAAGAATACCAATAATTAGTCCGGCTTTCAACCAATCAGAAATGAGAAAATATTTTGATTTAATTATAATAATTATTATTATAATTGGGTCCTGGGTTCGATTCCCAGCTCGGGGCGTTTCTGTGTGGAGTTTGCATGTTCTCCCCGTGCTTGCGTGGGTTTCCTCCGGGTACTCC
>JBCNYG010000025.1:5143315-5159869 GCA_039654305.1 Porochilus rendahli
AAATTAAACAAGGCTGTGGTTTATATTACCTACAAATACTCCACTTATACCGTATATGTATATACCTATAATTTTAGAGTCATATGCAAATACACCAAAATATAAACACAGTTAGACAGACGCTAAAGAGGGGAGAACAGCACCAACAACACTCCTATTATCTATTATCATAAGAGAATGCTGACAAAATATTACCATCGCTTCGACTACAACAAATAAATTCAAATATTTCTCGTTTCCTCGAGTATTTGCCTGCATTTGTAGGCCACGATGATACATCCTGATGATTGCCTGTTCCCATTCTATGCATTTATAATGCTCTCTTGCAATAAACTGTTCCCAGGCAAGTGTGTACACGTTTGCATAAAAGCAACTTTCGAGAAACCTTGACAGGTGATTCATTCTAAAGAGGCAGCTTCCTGCTTCATGGAGATTTTCTGTTTCCTTTCTCTCTTTCTCTCTCTCTCTGATCATACTCTAGAGTCTCTGTTGACTGATGGATTGCAGTATTTCATTATTTCTATACGATGGTGGGGCCTATGAACGCTGCAGGAGTTATAGACTTTGCCCCTGGTCGGGGAGTTGCATTTAAAAACATATCCAATTCTCCCACAAACAGCCGGGATATGAGTATTTCAGCTTCGCCTCAATTTATGAGTGTGGATGTAGGTAATAATAAAGAATTATAACACAGAGGAAGAGGGCTGTGGATGGGAAATAACGATTGTCGTATGGCCCGGAGACGTCGCGGTAAAATAAAATGAAAAAACAAACGCCTGAGGTATCGCTGATGCTATGAGACAATAATTTATTAATGCTAATGAAATAATAAAAATAATACGCTGTCTGCTTTTCAGTTAACATAAAGGTTTACAACTGCATCTGTCTACTAAATATATATATTTTTCCCCATTTCTTTCTTTTCTTTTTTACATTTTAATTTACCTGATGTTATATTTATGTATTCGGTTATTTATTTATTTATTTGTGGTGTTGCCATTAAAATTAAAAATGTGCATAAAGTCAGGTAAAGATAACCCTTTTTATTTCATTCTGGTCAATACTCTAACTCTACGGTCTGCACGGTTTTAGCAGCCAACAGTTCGGCGATATAAACCCTCTAGACAGAGCTTTAAACATTATGAAGTAAACAGAATGATTTATGAACATGCGCAGCCTCGCTACTCTTCATTCAGGGTCAGTTCTGGACTGTGCAGCGTTTTTCACTATTGTAGTTCAGCAGTGTACTTTGCCCCAGGGATCATGCGGCCCTTACGGTCATGGAAGATGACTTTTCCAGCCTTCCCCATTCCAAAGCGTTTCCATTTGACTTATCTACTGTAGTTCAGTGCTCAGGGCACCGGGAACCTCGTATAACTTACCTCATAAGAGCCGGGCGATTCTGAGTCACACCACTAACCTGCACTTCCAGGAGGTGAGGACGACAACCGTTATTTAGCACGACGAACCGGATTTTATTTTATAGGCGTGTTTGTAGGATGTTTCATCACTGCATGATATGTTTACGCGAGGCTAAACTCCGTGTGAACCCTCAACCAACAGCCAACGTTATCCAGTCGCAGTACCGACCGTACGTATGAACTCAGGCTTACCCTCGGGTAACCAGCATGAGGTTTACTGCCACCGTGACCAAATCATGTGGCGACCACAAATCAACGTGTTCAAATAATGGATTCCGCAGGATACACAGGTGTGGGATGCACTTGAACGATACGCGGCTTTGAACCGGATCCGACTGTAAAATAAACTGCTAAAATGCACAGAAACATGCGGCGAAGCTTAATCATGCAAATGAAGCCTGCTCCGCTCGTAATGCGTTTAGTGCAGTGGGATCCTTTTCTTCATCCCAGCACCCTTTATTTTTTCCCTTGGAGTCCTGAATTCTATTTGCATACATTAATACGCAACCTGGAGCAGACTATAAAGAATAGGCAGAAACCAAGTAAAAGGATATACAACGATAATGTAAGACACAAAGCGCAGAACAGAATTAGTCTCTCGGGAATCTCTCGGACTAAAATCGTGTGCTTAGCTGCACCTTTCCAAGCATTGGGTACCCTGGGGAACAGATGTCTACGCCTCAACAGCATCAGAAGAAATTATATATACGATGAGTCAAGGACACTTTTCTACAAGTGAAAAGGTCTAGAAATGGGACGGGCCCTGATCGTGGATTGTCCACTGGAGACAGGGAAGGGGCGTGGCCTAGGTTTACAAGGTTCTGCTCAATGACCTTACGTAGGAGTGATCCAGAAGACGAAAACATCACGTGATATTTCAATATTTTTTGAAAAAATGCCCACTATACTGTATGTCCTGATATGTAAGCTCCTAACAAGCTAGCAGCAAAAACACTAAGAGCTACACCAAATCTAGGAGCAAACAAAACGCCGTGCTTGATTATTACTATTGTCATCATTATCGTTATTATTACGATTATTTTTTTCATTAAATGTATCACTGCGAAAAGAACAGCATCATCACAGCCTCTACTTCGGCCCTTACCGTGACCGTTCATCCCAGCTAAAGCTTTCTGGTAATCCGTGACAATAAGCTGGGAAGGAAACATGTTCTACACATTTTATGCACGTGGGTGTGAAGAAAATCAGCAATTCTGAAAATTGCTAACCGAGCAGAAATGCTTTATTTTGCTTACGCAAACACGTGAAGATTGATAAATGAGGTCAAATATCTCCAGCTTCCTTCTTCGGTTTACCCCACAACAAGTAGGGTTAAAACTTCTAGACTTCTGCCTCCATCTTAGACGCCTACTTCAGCCAATATCCCTGAACAACCATCTGAGTTTTATTAAATATTTTTAGCTACCAGTATTTTGCTGGTATCCCTGTAATGGGGACTAGGAATAGTTTACGTCGGTGTTTACTAGGTTTTTTAATTATTATTATTACCCAGCAGCACTGGGTTAATCGACATTAAGGTGCCATAACTGTATTTCTGCTCTACTGAACCTGTAGAAAGAGGGCGGTTTCTATGCGTCAGCTGTCCAACAGCCCAAGATGGAAGCAGTAAGAACTTACTGTACAGGCAACTGCCCATGGGCTACAGTCAACAGTCATGAATAATAGAAACCAGGCTGAACCACCATCCTGAACTGCATTCGCCTTTCTCTCCAGTTTTAAAACTTGCAGAGGAGGACTGGGAAACAGATATTGAATACTGCATCATCTCTCAGCAACAATGCTTGGATCACTGGGATGGGGATTTGTATCAATCACCTTGACTTGAAGAAGAAAAAAAAAAGGAAGGATGCACCAGGTTCTATCTATTCTCTGTGAACTGATATGAAATCTGGAAGTTTGTGAAAACTGAAAGGAGGTTTTTTTTTTTTCTTTTCTTAAAGTGAGCGTAAGAATCTCGGATTATCATCTGAGGCCGTCTCATCCCTCACCAGTTGTTGAGACGGAGAGGGAAAAAAAGCAGCGAAGTGCCGGGCTAGCGTTAGTGTAAACCTTCGAAGCCGCGACAGGTAAAGCAGTTGGTCTTTCGGCACTGATCGGAACAGACTTCAAACGTTGCATTAGCGGCGTCTCAGTAGCACAAGGGAGACTTTCATGGCTTTCTGTGAACCTTTCACACCGGAAAAAGAAACCAGCAAAAGAACAGCTGCGCATCAAAAGCAAGATCTCGCCTTCAGACGGCACAAGCTGTTTTAGCAAAATCTAAATCACGGACGGTACTTCTCTCAAGGATAGGATTTACAATTAAAAAAGAGGACTTTATTTTAATAATTTTTTCCTTTTGTGAGATTTTTCGACGGAGAGATCATTTCCCTGGATTACACACAAACAAGAGGTCAAACGTTACGCATCAGTTACGGTCATGACTTGTGCTAAGCTAACCACTAACACTAGCGGGCTTGTGAACTTATTTCATGAACCAACAAAATATGTATTGAAAGTATTGATGTAATTTTTTTTTTTTTTTTTTTTTTTTGTAAGAATTAGATTTTTTTTTCCTCCACCAAATGAAGGAACAGGCCTTTAGGCTGTTGGGTGTTCCATTGCATATTTGATTAGAAATTATTAAAAAAATTATTGAAATGCTTCCTAACAATCCAGTGGAGATAGATACAATAATAGTTATTCCACTCACTGTCATCAAATATGGCTGAGAGCCAGCTAAGAACAGAAAATCAAAATCACGGACGGTACTTCTCTCAAGGATGGGCTTCACAATTAAAAAAGAGGGCTTTAATTCACTTCTTTTTTCCTTTTGTGAGTATTTTTCGACGGAGAGATCATTTCCCCTGGATTACAAACAAACAAGAGGTCAAACGTTACGCATCAGTTACGTATCAAAGTGTTGTTTTATTTCCCGGCTTTGAGGGGTAAACCTTCACCGTGAATTAAAAAGAAAGAATAGGCTTGCTCGTGTGTTTCAAATATTCTTAGCACTAACCTATTACGATTCACAGAAGCACTCAGTCAATAAGCAAAGCACTTTCATGCTTCTCTTCGCAATTACCATCACAATTAAAAATCAACAAAGCACAAAATAACACAGTGCGGAATTAAGGAATGCTCTGGAAATTGTACTTTGAGCTTCCAGGCATGATCACATTTCTCAGTGTGAAGGGCTAACAGGAAATTATGCGCCAAATTTGAATATTATATCTGTTTAGCAACAAGATGTTGCAGGAACAACAAAGGGGAATGATTTAACCATGAACTCATGCCAGCAACCACAGAGTAAAGCACCATGTACTTTATTTAACTTATTGTTTTGCACCTCACCATTCCCTGCGTCAACCAAGGACATATTAAAATATCAGTTAAATATGGAATGAATATGATTTACACCTGCTCCCAACGTTAAGGTTCAAATTTTATGTTTATTCTATCCATAGCCCCTGAATATGATTGCTAGTCTGATACATGGATATCATCTCATGTACCAAAAATTACTACAGAAAAAAAATAAATAAACAAAAAAGGAAGCGGTCATGACTTGTGCTAAGCTAACCGCTAACACTAGCAGGCTTGTGGACTTATTTCATGAACCAACAAAATATGTAATGAAAGTATTGATGTAAATGTTCTTTTTTTTTTTTTTGTAAGAATTAGATTTTTTTCTCCACCAAATGAAGAAACAGGTCTTCAGGCTGTTGGGTGTTCCTCTGCATATTTGATTAGAAATTATCTTTTAAATTATATTTAAAGAATCTGAATAAAATTACTGAAATGCTTCCTTACAATCCAGTGAAGATGGATAGAATAATAGTTATTCCACTCACTGTGATCAGATATGGCTGATAGCCAGCTAAGAACAGTTAAATATATCGATCCTCACTGCAATGTTAATACAACGCACAGTGGATTTTTTATCACAGAAGCCTTTTAAATCTATTTTAAAAAGCTTCTTTTGAGTAATTTCTGGTGACTAATAGTTGAATTTCAATTTGCTGTTGTCTGTTATGGTCCTTGCATTAAGTAACTTATTTTTATTTGGGTTAATACTTTTTTGTCGATGCCCATAATAATCATTTAAACTGATAATTAAGCATGAAATGGGTCAAATACATAATTAAAAACACGGGTATAATAATAAAGACATTTTTGAGTAATAAATTACATTTTATTGGAACTTTAATGTTAGGTTTAACACTGTGTTTGAAGTTCTTCTTTAAAATAATCATTTAATTCCTTAGTGAAATGAATGTTCACTAAACATGAGCACAGGTAAGCACTTTATAACAATGAAAACAAAAATGGTTTAAATTTTAACTCTTTAAAGTTCTCCTGTATCTACTTCAATAACAAAATCCCTACAAGCATCATTTTCACTTAGTAAAGCCCATTATGTTCAGTTTTTTGTTTCTCGTTTGAGAAAACATAAAGCAAAGTACTAATCATTAAAAGGCGCATTATAGGATATCTGTGAGAAACACAAAGGAGCTAATTAGTTCATATTGTCTGGTGATTGCAGGCTTCTGTAACATCAGTAGAAAATTTGCATGGACATTAAGCATATGAATTCTTAAGGTGTGAAAAGCTTGCAATAAAACGCGTATGTGTAAATTAAGCATGGTTTTTGAAGAAGTTTTCTTTTAGCGGATCGGAGCAGTGAAATACCAACCACTAAAATATTGCTCTCATCACGACATCTGGGAGAGAATGACCCTGTATCACACACTAGAAGTGAGTACAGCAATCTGCTCTACTTGCATCATACTGTACAAAGAAAGAGGAGAATACCATGATCAGAGTGGAGAGATGTTCACACAAAGAGGCTTTTGTGCAGATCAGAGGTACTGGTATTCGTGTGGTGGGACTTTCTTAAGCCAGGTGTTCCAGGTGTGCATTTGAGAATGTATTAAAAAAACATTTTGAGAAAAATCTAATGTAAAGTTTTTTGACACTGTTACCTCAGTTTTCTTTCTTCAAAACTACCCATGAATTCTATCAATGCAAATAACTAGAAAAGTTATAAACACAATAACTAGAAAAGCACTCGGAGAGAGCAGACCCCCTCCAAGGCCGTTCAGTACCACCCATATGGTATTGTAAAGAAATGCAAAAATGCATTTTTATAATATGTTTAATTACAATATGTTCATTATTTGAGCCCTACAATGCAAACGTGCAGCCATTTATATGACTGCACTGCGTACAGGGCCTGCCTCGAATAAGAGGCCTTGCGCTCCAATGAGAAAGTATTAAAAATTTTATTATTTTTGTGATAATTAATAATAATAATAATTATAATTATAATAATAATCTCAACATTTTATTTAAAGTCCCTTTCAGGGCACCAAGGACGCGTTACAAAACAAATTGGCCTAAAAGTTGTACAAAAAGCCAAAGAAACGAGATTACACCATCAAACGTAACCCTGGAAGTTAGGCTTCAGTATGGTCCGGACACAGTTACTCGGATCACTGCCAAAATTCAGTCAACTGCCCCATGTATCATTTCTGACTTATTCTAAAAAATTCATCAAAATCCGTTCATAACATTTTGAGTAATGTTGCTAACAGACAGACAGACAAACCGGTGAAAACACTTTGGCAAAGGTAATAAAAATACAAATAATGAAACCACGTTTTATATTTACGGCATGGTGTGAATGGTGTGATCGATGCAATTCTGAATGGAAATAAACGTTGTGACGCTGCATAAGACTGGTGTCGTAACTAAAGCTAAATGCGGTCCAAGGAAATATTAGTGGGCGTGACTGTTTTTTGGCCTGGCACACAAGATAAGTGAATGAACTTATGCTCGGTCAGTTTTTGTAAGTAGTCGATTGCATGTGTAGCGGTTTAGGCTTTATAAATGTGTTGTACTTGAAAGTTTTTTTTCCTGACAGGAAAATCTGTCAACGTTCCATGCTAAAGCTTTTACAGAAGCCTTTACTGTGTATGACAGAACATTATTTCTCTTGGAGAAGTCAATCATTACCTGTCGTTTTACAGCAAGCAAATACGTCATAAACTCAATCTGGCTTCAATAAACATGACACGTGTATTGATGGCGGCATCGAGAACGCAGACAGAAACCGAACCGGAAAAGTCACCAAGTCAAGAGCAGTTAGCTTTGACGGCAACATCGGGTCGAAGTCGGAAGAAAAGAAAAAATTAAAATAGAACGGTCTGCTTCAGCAGCAGAAACCATTGTTGTTCGCGCGTGCATATTAATCAATCACTGCGAGATGAAACACACTTTTGAGTCGTGACAATCGTAAATCTTCCGTTCAAAGTCTGCTTGTCGGAATGCGGGACGTGTCGCAGTCCATCAGCATTTGATTCATAGAGGAAACGGGATTTAGTCTCTCCCATCTCGTCTTTTTTTTCTTCCCTTCTCCCCTCTTTCATTCTTCATTCTCTGGTCTCAAACATATCTGTCGCTGTCAAACTGTCAAAGCGAGCCCGTGGCAGCATGGAAGACGAGAGCGGTGAGACAATGTCAGGAAAAACAAACATTTATCATTGTTAGAAAAAACAAAAACAAAACAAAAACACCACAACACAGACCACGAGGAACGTCACTGCAGCTTTCGACCGAAAACATGTTTATTAGGTGGTTAAAAAGCTTTACCGCCCAAACGCATTCTTTCATTTATTTACCTGAATGGAAAACGTAAACTTGGATAAAATACATTGTCTCTACAATAGTATGAATGTTAATTGTTTATGTCTGGCTTAAAAATCAAATTAACACACACCAGGTGTTTGTTTATGCAAATCTGCCCATTTCAACTACTGCCATCTGGAAACACCAGGTAATTTAAATTCGCTGGAACTAAAGTGGAAAAAAAGGGGGAATTTTGCTGTTTTTCCTCCTCGTCATGAATTAATTCTGGCTAACAAGCTTACAGTCCTGCTGAGTGTAGCCACCCATGAGGCTAATTAATTTCCAGTGTATGAAAAGTTTAATTCTGTTACAGCTTCATTTCATTTATTCATCCATTCCTTCTTTCACTTCATTAATCCATCTATCATCGTTTGATAATAATCACATATATTTGCTTGTTTAATAGTAAAGCAAATTCAGATTCTCCTCCACACCCTGGTTTTCCTGCCGTCAGAATTTTACCAAGTGAAATTTTAATCCTTTGGCTATTTTGATTTTCTCGTGCCAAGTACAAGGTCATGGAAATCTCATCCTCCTTCACTTTTCATTGGCTGTCTCGTTTACTCGCCTTTTCATGCTTGTATAAATACTCGCTTTTTCGTTGGTTTGTTTAAGACAGTGTATAAACGTGTTAACTGTGATTCAGGCAGGGGTAGTGATTTACCGGAGCAGATGGGTGGGAGGCGCTACTGAGGTGTCCTACACGGCTACTGGGTTTCCTTATAAATCAGTTTATAGATTATAGAACTCTGTGTGATCATCTCTCTCTCGGGGGCTGAATGGGAAGGAGAGCACAAATGAGTGAGAGAGACGGGCAGACAGAAAGAGAGAGACAGACAGACAGACGGAGAGAGAGGCAGACAGACAGAGGGAGAGAAAGACAGACAGAGGGAGAGAAAGACAGACAGACAGACAGAGAGACAGAAAGAGAGAGAGACAGACAGATAGAGAGAGAGAGAGAGAGAGACAGACAGAGAGAGAGACAGACAGACAGACAGAGAGAGAGGCAGACAGACAGAGAGAGAGAGAGAGAGAGGCAGACAGACAGAGAGAGAGAGAGGCAGACAGACAGACAGACAGACAGACAGAGAGAGAAAGGCAGACAGACAGACAGACAGAGAGAGCAAGGCAGACAGACAGACAGAGACAGACAGACTATCCAAATACAAACCACTCCAAGATTGCCCCCCCTAGACCCCCCGCTCCAAAAACTGGGATGCTCACAAATGACCCCACAGTGTCATGACATCCAGTCAGGTCAGTCATCTGGCGCAGTTAAAATGAAGCCACTTCACTGAGGAATCTGCAGAGTTCTCGAAGGACTGAAAGAGTTGTATTGTATCATGACATACCATAACACCCAATAGATAAATTCCCTCGTACATCAGAATCTGGAAACCCAACCGGTGTCTTTTGGAGCTTTGGATTGTGTTTCCCAAATGTGTAACCTTTGAGTTTCATGATCTGGCCATCTTATTACCATGAGGTTATAATAAGATTAAGCTGTCACCACGGAGCTATAGATATAAGCGTTTGAATGGGAAAGTACTTCCCTTTGGAAAAATGATACCAAACGAGGAAAACACTCAGTAGTATAAATCCGAGACACTCGGTGCAACGGACCTTAATTCAACTGAGCGCCAATCGTCGCGTTCAGAGTTACGACTCTTCTGTAGCTGTGGTTCATCTCGTGCGAATTCCAGTCAGGCTGTACTCTTGGAACGCGCCGTACGCATGTTCACTTCTGAATGCTCACGCCAGCCTTTACTCTTAAGCAAACTCAGCCGAGGAGAGCAATCATTCCACAGAAATCTTTTAAACCAAGCCACAAGACTTGGCGACTGTACACACGGTGTGTTATAAGACTGACTGTGAGCTCCACAGATGCCATGATTGACTCGTTTATGTATGAAAATAAATGTCAGGTTCGAATGACACAGTCCATACACATCTGGCACTGATGTTAAACAATACACCCACTAGAGAGAAGAGTGGAGGAGATGATAACGCACTTTATTAAGAAAGAGGAAAAAGCGTAGTCAGCGTTGCAGATAGCTGCGGTCTGTTCGGCCCTCAAGTACATTCTGGTATGTGGACAGAATTGTTTTGCTCCGTTTACTCACGGACTAGTTGTGCGACTGCCATTTTTCCTTCGCTAGCACCCAATTCGTGTCCGATCTCCTTCCGGCTATTTTGCATCTATCGTTTGTCCATGTGACTGGGTAGGATAACATCACATAGATGCTTACAACCTCTTAACTATTTCCTTTCCGTTCTCATCCGCAAGCTTTACGCAAACCCGGCGAACACAAATGTCCGTATCGGTCGTCAACTTTCAGCACCAAACAAGAAGACAAGAATAAAGAACGCTATACATCGCAAAAAAAAAAAAAAAGCTGTTCGTCAGCCATCACTCTCAGGCAAAATGTTCTTCTTCTCCACCCAGAGTCGTGGCAAATGAGCCGAGAAGAGGAACACGGTCGTACTCGGACAGGTTTTCGCTCCTTAGTTCCAGAAAAGGAACGTATATTTTTTAAATAAATAAATAAATCACCTGCAGGCTAACATGGCTGTAGTGGTCTGGTGTCTATTCGTAGTGTTTATTCGCTGGGTGTTGTAGCATGTCCCATGATTCCATATTCAGTGTTGGTAACGTAGTTCGAGCGATAACGTGTGTGTTAAGCAGATCCCCTGTCGTCACCCAGATCCATCATGCTACTCACTCAATAGTCCCATCTGTCAAACTCACTCCAAGTGTAAGCATTTGTGCAGCTATATTTAACACGTTACAAAAACAGTAATGTGACAATTAATTCTGACGAGCTTTCAAGCCTGGGTTTTTAGCACAATGCTGCTATAAATGATTCCCAAGTACGATTTAAACGAATAACTTTCTCCCCCAGCAATATCCGTTCTCTTTCAGCCATTCTCTCGACTACGATGAAATACGAGGTGTGTTTTTTCAAGCTTTGTTATTCTGTACATTCCGCTTGTCTTTCCGTAAATGTTCACGCACCCACGTGCACGGACAGAAGTTCACAGGTTCACAAACACGAGTGTATTAAAGTAGGACAATATGATGAAGACGAACGGCTGATGAGCCGTAATGCAATACACAGATGCCGTTTTGTATAACATTTGCTCTTCACACGATGCGACGTGCTGGCAATGCAAGGACATAGATATTAATTCTCATATTTTTTTAGGGAGACTTGGACCTGGATAATATGCATCAGTTCTGATTTATTTACGCAGCACGTTTTCGTACACAGGGCTTGTGGGTAACTTGTTAAATAATGAGCTCAGAATCATTATAAAATCGCTATTTGGTTTTATAATTGTGTTAGAGATACTCAAAAACCTCATTATTATTACTTTTATTATTATTATTATGAGAAATAAACACATTAAAAAGTGTGTGATCCTGAATACGCATCTTGACCGCGCTTTTCTAAAAGGACCCTGATATCGTCCCAATTAATTAGGAGCCATTTTAACTATTTAAAAGCTGCTACGAGGACACTGACAAGCGCTACTAATTCCCTAAGAGCTGCAGATATGGATCAGAGCCCCGTTTTCAAGACTTCCGCCATTATTTGTCTGTGCGTAATGCGACACTGGGTCATTTCCCAGGTTTCAGACCAGTGCACACGGATCACGGAATCAGAACACACATTAACGCTCACAGACCCTACAGCATCCCCGCCGTGGGAAAACGGCCCCGGTGATGTAACATCCATTTTCTCCCATCGCCGACCTTAACTGATCAAATTCCGGTTGTCATGGTTCCATCAGGGACGATTCCCTTCGCGATGGAGCCTCCAGGAAAGAAAGTGGGGGAAGACGCAACATCATGTTCTCACAGCATTTCTTGGCATGAGTAAATTTTTTTATTTTTTATTTTTTTTAACGGCAATTGCTTTCATTTGGACGCAGCTGATGGCGTCCTAACGTGCCTCCTTTCATAAGGAATTGTATGTACGTGATATTTATTCACAGAGAGGCATTATGGAAATACATTGGTGTGCACAACACTGAAATTAATGTGCACCAAAATGGCTAAAGATATATATTTTTAAACATGTGGAACAAAATTTAATTAGATGAAACATGATAAGTGCAGGCAAAAGAGACTAAAACCTTTTATTTATTTATTTGATTTTTGCAAGGCTCATTTGTGTATTCAGAAGGAAGACCATGTCCATAAGGAGACAGGGCTGTTTTTTATCCACACATCCAAATCTCGACAAGCAAACACTTCACCCTCTTTACTCTCTTCACCTTACAGAACACGGTGACGTGTTTCCACTCATTTATTACTATACCAAAAGTAAATACACCTCAAAGCTTCTTTGGCCCCCTTTGGCAGAAATAACTTCTGGTGGGCGTTTTGCAGAATCGTCCTCCAGTCTCTGCCATTAGCCTGCTGAAATTGTTTTACCACACTTTCATCTTTATTTGCAAGATGTTTGAAGGGTTTCTTGCATGTGGGTTTAACCGCTCTTTTCTATAAACCTCATCATTTCAATGGAGTTCATATCTGGTTTTTGACCGAGTCATTCCGTAACCCCACATTTCATATTTCATCTTTCTGAGCCGTACTCTGGCGGACTTGCTGGTGTGCCGAGGATCATTATCATGCTGAAAGGCCCACCTCAGGTTCAACATCAACCTTGAGACAGATGGCCTCCAATTAATTTCAAGCACGCTTTGATATGATGCTGAATTCATTGTGGAATAAATAACCGCAGACTTCCCATTCCCTGAGGAAATGAAGCAACCCGAAACCATGACATTTCCAAAAATTACACTTCTGAGTCGGAGAGGTTCTCCTGTTTGTATGTGTACTACGGTCGTGGCCAAACAACTCTGTCGGATCGTTCTGTCCGGAGCACGTCGTTCCAGGGGGTCTTTGCCTAAAGGGCTGCTGGCAGCAAAGGCTCTTTTTTGGTCAGCAAAGGCTATTTCCTGGAATGCCTTCCATACAGCTAAAATTCGTCCATTCTCTTTTTGACTGAAGACGTATGCATGTTCACACCAACAGCTGCAAGACATTTGCTGGGGTGGCTCTCATATAACAAAACAGCAGCTTCTTAAAATCTACAGCACTTGTAGATTATTTTAAATCCCATCTCAGATTCATAGGAATCTACAACCTTAATGTTTTCCTCAAGGCTTAAGAGACCTCGTCAGATCTGGGCAGGATGTCATCACAAACTTCAACAGCAAAAAGAACACCTGACCTTAGGTTTGAATATGACAGGTTCCACTTGCAGGAGGTGCTAATCAGTGGCACCTAATTTCACATTGTAATGACTTGAAGGTGTGATAAACTTAAGGGTGGTCCTATCTGCTTTCTTAAATCTCCTTGATATCACTCTTATCTGCCATCACTGCATCAAAGACAGACAAATATTTGCTTTGCTTGTAGAAAAATCAAGCGTACTGATGACTACACGCAAATACGCTAATGGTAAGAAAAATTTAAAAATACAATCAATCAGTGCTCCTTTTCCAGACACCTTTTTTTTTTAATCAATTTTGTTTGCATAAATGCCAGACATGACGTGTGCACATCAGGACAAGACATTAGCTTGCATTATGAAGCACAACGATAAATAAGAGATGGAGATCAGTGACGTGCGGTCGTGATGCACATTTGCAAGCGTCTGATCTAGTTCTCAGGGAAGCGTGAGGCTAATGTGAGAGAGAAAAATAAAACACGTCCGCCTGTGGCTTTAAGCTAATGCTATGATTTGAAAGGCAAATGAACTGGCAAAGAGTTTTGCAACACAGGTGGACTCACCTATCATAGTCAGCACGGGGGAGGATTTCTCACATGCTGTTTTGGATGTATATGTACCGCGTATAAACATAAAATATGCATCCAGCCCTGAATACACACACACACACACACACACACAATTTCATGCTTCCAGCAAATTCCGCCTTGCTTAATTTTCCCATCAAGTGAATATGTGTGTCTGAAACAGTAATGGTATTGAACGTGTGTGTGCTTTTGGTCAGGCAGCAGCTGTTAAAATGCTGCTGAACAGAGTGTCCACAGGGAGACACTGCCGACACAGAAACGTGCTCAGCCACCTACTGCTGCTCAGGATATTTACCACTGTTAAACACACTCTTAGTGACAACACGCTTACCACGTGTGACCCCGCACAACTGTGAAATAAACTCTAATAATACTTCACGCAATATAAACCATACACCACTACTTCCTGTGTCTGCTTAAAACACTGCCTAAGGCCAAAGGAAGACTGGGACTCAACGGAATTCAGCATAATCTCTAGAGACACAGTGAAATATGTTCATTCGTCATTGTCGTCATTCAAAAGCACAGTGTTCACGCAAGATTACAGCCAAAACAAAAGTATGATATAAATATTTAGAGCTCATTGGAATCTGTTTTTCCGGTAAAGATCTATGTTACATAATTGAACCCACCTCAAGACTTCCCTTTTCGGAGTTGGTTTTTGTCTGATAAATTTTCTTCTAGCATTAAATACTTCAATATGCAACCAGTTCCATGGTGTTAATACATTTCTTAACCGGATGTTAATTTTTACCCTGTGTAACTGGTACGCCACATCCAAAACCCACGTTTGGTTCATTATCTGTCGTTAAGCATTTGGGACACCGTTTTAAAGAAACTTTGAGCGGTGTGTCTATAGTTCAGTTTGATTTTAGAACCGAGCGTCTTCTTGAAGAAGTTTTAAAGGAGTAGTTCATCACATGACCACACAAAAGAATGAAAAATAAAGGGGAATAAAAGGGGACATACAACCCAGCGAACCTGGAGCAAAACCACACGGACATGAAGATATGCGAGAATCAGCAGCGTACGACGGAAACAAGGGTACTGGAACAATTTGAGCGAATTTTCAAAATTAACGGGAAGAAACGGTGATTAATGGGAATAAATTGGAAATTTGTAAAATTACCGATGGCCTATAACTGGCAATGTGAATTTAGTTGTCAGTAATGTACACCTGCTTTTGTGAACACGAAGCGTTTGCTTGCAAATGATACAGTTTGTATAAATCTCCTAAAATTCCAGCTTGAAAAGGTCCTCAGTGCAAGGATCCATGGAAAGCTACCTGAAATTTTTGTGACCGTTTGAAACTTTTAATCACAGTGTAGTAACTGCATCGACTACAGCACCACGTCACATTAACATGCATCTCTAACAGAATAATTATAAGATAAGATTACGAGGCATTTACTCTTTATTTACACCACAATATATCAACCGAGTTACCCAGGCACGACAAAGCTGCTGTTCTGAGTAGAAAAGGGTGAAATACTGCATGTGCCATGGTTATAAATGTGATCCGCTCAAACATTCCAGAGTAACTGGACAGGAAGGAAGGAAGGACAACGAATACAAATCAAAATGCTAACTGAAATGTTTCCAACAGAAAATATAATGCGGGAATCGAAAATTCTAGCGCTTAAGAAGCCTTCGGTAGAATAAGGCAGAAAAATCTTTATTAAAAAACAGCAGCGGGAAAGCTAATTATTTCCTTATTGCTGAGAAAAACTACTGCAGCACACCCCAAAATGGATTCTGTACTTTTACAGCAATGACTAATTGACTAAATGACTACCAATACAAAATGAAATATTACGCAAGGAAAGAAGGGATAATCAAATGTAGCAGTGTCATGTGATTGAGCTGGAATAAGAAAAACAACGCAGCCCTAAAGATCCCGCTGCTGAAACAGGAGTACGACTGCGAGGATTTTTTTTTTTTCGTCCCACAGCACACGAAGAGTAGCAGAGTAACCAAGAAAATCAAAAAATATCCCTTTGTGCCTTAGTAATGAGTTTCAAACAAAAATACTTCACACACAGTTCAGCCTGAAGTCATCCAACACGTTTAAATACTCAACATTTTGGTGCAAGTTCACTCCATGGGCCTTCTGTATCTAGAAAAAGAAGCCTTTTATCCGTCAAGTTCACATTACACCCCGATGGAAATCTTTTCTTTCCATATCCCGGGGTGTTAGGTTAGGTGCACGTAGTGCCTGTGGAGCTTAAAGGGATGAGGGCTTTGTTCAACGGCCCAAATAGCGCTAGCTTGATGGTGCTGGAATTTATACTTAAGAGTTTAAAACTGCGACTAAAATAGTACAAGCATTAACTGGACAGAAAAAGCCACAATTATTTACGAATTCATCCACCAGAGCATGGGTGTCCCTTAGTCGCTGCTGGCACCTCAGACAAGGAGTTTACAGCCATCGCATTCAAAACAATGGCGGAAATTAATGGACAGTTTCTGTGAATTGTTAATGGATAAAGTGAAAATGAGTCCATTCACATTCATTCATTCATTCATTCATTTTCCAAACCGCTTATTCCTAATTAGGGTCGCGGGGAGGCTGGCGCCCACCTCAGCCGACTCTGGGCGAGGGCGGGGTACACC
>JBCNYG010000025.1:5167934-5186892 GCA_039654305.1 Porochilus rendahli
TTATTTCATATTAGTTACCATTACTTTTGTGAATACACCTTCATTTTTTAACGTTAGCTCAAGCACAAGACTTTGAGACTAGTATTGATTGATGAATAGATAGATTGCAGTCAGAATGCTGCACTGTACAACTGACAAACAGTTAATTGTTTCACTTCTATTTTCTCAGTAAAAAACAAAATATATATATATAATTCCAGACATGCATTCACCTTTGAGCAAATGTGTGTCCTTGTTAATGTACAGGATGTCTATGTGATAATCTGTCAATGTACACGGTGTCTGTATTAGAGACCCCATGCACAGCATTTCACCATCCTGTGCTTATGCAAATGTTGTAAAGCCACGAGGTCGAATCTGTTGTCACATCTGTGCTCATGTGCCAACACAGGCCAACAAATAAGAGAAGAAAATGGTGGGAAAGATATATATATATATATATGAGAGAGAGAGAGAGAGACAGAGAGAGAGAGAGAGACAGAGAGAGAGACAGAGAGAGAGAGAGACAGAGAGAGACAGAGAGAGAGAGAGACAGAGAGAGAGACAGAGAGAGAGAGAGAGAGAGTGCCGCCGTCGTCATCGGCGCCGAGTGCCCTTGTACTTCGCTGAAAATTTTCTTGTCGAGTCTACCATTTTTCTTCTTGAGAAAAAAAACATTTCAGAAACCATTGAAAGACAGTAAATTACGCCCAAATACTCATATTATGTTTTTAAGTCGACTCGAAGACTTTAACTATGGGTTGTTTGTGCGAGGTCTACATGCTTACTAAAAGGTTATTAATTAACCAATCCCTGCTTTGGGGCGGGGTTTTGAGATACATCAACTTTAAAATGTGATTGGGTAGGTGGTGTTGATTCATCTTTTATTACAGCAGCTCTGACAGCAGTTCCAGCTGCAGGCCAGATCATTAAACTGAGTGTACGGTAAGAACTTCAATAAGGTTGAGAGAATTATTGTATTATATCCCCGAAAACACAGGTGATAACAGTATGTCAACATTCCACAACATTGAAACACCAGCTGCAGGTGACAGGTTTCCAATTTATTAAAGGCAGAGAGACAGACAGCTTTTCAGAATCACCAGAACACTTACATTTACACTTATGGCCAACGTAGGGTAGGTAATCTGCATGTTTGGGGGCTGAGGAAGGAAACCAGAGCACCCAGACGAAACGCACGCATGTCCGGGACACTGCTTACCACTGCAACACCATTCAGCACCAAATGTAACGATGAATGGACAGACATTCTTTAATACTGTACTTTTTTAAAAGAATTATCAAAAACAAATCACATTTTTTTCTGCTTACATCCAGATTGAATGTTCAAGTGTGCTACGCTGGGCATGACAAACTACTGTATCTTACCATTAAAAACACAGCTGTAACACGGGAGCTTGGGGAAATTAAGATTGGATCTCGTTCTCTTGACAATGGTTTAATTTCCCTTTCAATCACGTAGGCTTATTTCAATTAAGAAGCTCTGCATCGAGCAGGGAGGTCAAGAGACTGTCAGGTCGGCTAGTCCCTAAAACCACCGAGAAGCGTGCAAAATAAGCTGCAGCAACTGAACCAGTGCATGTAAACCTTACGTTGACTTTGCGATTGTTTAGAGGAAACCGTGTCGCTTTTAAGCGCCTTGTTTAAGAGGCAGTCGATTAACAATCAGCTTCCTGTCGTGGGAAAAAAAAAAAAAAAAGTGTCAGCATGCAAATGTTTCTGCTGTTTCTCCTGCACACACTAACAAAAAGCTGTCAAGGCGGATCGGAAACGAGTGAAAAGTTAATACAATTAAATACGAGTTCTTTGAACAAAGCAGGTGATGAAGCTAAACGTTGAACCTGAGCTCAGACGCCGAACCATTTCACAACAGTATTAATATCAATCTATTTACACTAATCAGGGAGATGAAAGAGGATCCAAGGAGCTCATTCTGGTGGAAAATGGGATTGGAGAGGCTTCGCCAAACACCGAACACATGCATGCATGTCCTCTTGTGTTACTAACCCTTTCATCAGGAAAATGAACATCAATTTCGGATAATGATGTTAACCCGGCCCCGGCTTGTCCTCATCGTCTTTTAATAAAGTGAATGAACTTCTAACCTTTTAAAATAACCATGAAAAATGGAATGAAAGACTGAGTGGCAAGGATACTGTGGGTTTATGGGAAAGAATATGCACAAAATCTAAAAGATGGTTCTCCTGTCGACCTCGGTGCATCGAATGCAGCTAAGAGAATTTTTACTTTTCTTTTTCTTTATTGCTTTCTTCTTTAGTGAAAAATTCCTCAGGCTGTAAACAAGCCGAGTAAAGCTGGTGACAAAACAGAGGCTTAAAGCCTCATAGCGTACGAGATAACCTAACTGTGTCACGGACATTCAGCATAAACTAAATGCAACTACAAATGGATTTTTTTTAAAAAAGTAAATTTTTTTCCCATTCTCTGATAATTAAAAATCATAATGGTCGGCGAAGTGTTATGGTATAAGAGGATTAAAAGCATTATGGGAAGTGCAGTTACTGGAAAAAAGTCAGCTTTACGATAGTTTCAGCAATTCGGCTTCCTAATACGACTTTATCATTCGTTATTTTCGTATAAAATGCACAGCACAAGATGTTTCATTACTCATTTTTTTAAAAAAACAAACAAAAACACAAAACAACATTTTCACTCGATCAGTTTCCCCACGTTCTCAAGTCCTTCATCTCTGTATACATGCACGTCGACTCCTACACCTCCACACGTGTCTTCAGTACACAGGTCTGTCTCTCAGTCTGTGCCCCTTTCCATGATCTCTCTCTGTCTCTACGTACATCTCTCCGAGCGTCTGTCCCCCCTGCTGTTTGTTTTCCTGTGTATCTCGTTTTCTCAGTCGACTCCTATAAAAGAACAGCTGTCTAGTTCCAGCAGTGCTGCTTTTCCTCCCTTACCCCGGTCCCTCTTTTATTTTTTCATTTCCGTGACGCTGCGAGCTAGCCGCCGTCGCATTAGTGTCTCGGTGTCGGAATGCGAGAAAGCCCAGGACGCTGCAAATGATCGTGCTGTGCTGTATCGGCCTCCTTCGAGTGCATGCGATAGAAACCTGCCTCTCGCCAGCAGCATGGAGAGCCGGGAAGATTGAGTACGGCTTCTGCTGATAAATGGCGTTCGCTGCAATCCCATCACCTTGCCCTGGTGCAAATTCGCTCCGCGGCTCTTCTGCGTTTACGGGAAGAGTTCACTCACCTACATACTAGCGGTAAACACATTTGCACTTTACTGAAACGAGGAGAACAGCACTGTTACATTCATAAAAAAAAGAATACATTTACCGAGTGGGGAGTTTAATTGTTTAAATTAAACCATCTTTGTTGAATCGATAACTTAAGAGCATCTTTTTTGGTAATTTATAGTCACCCTCATCAACTGCATGTGCATTCCAGAGGGACTCCAGTATTGCAGTGGTGCTCACTGTAGCAATAGACGAGTTAGCGTGCATTTCGGCTAATGTTAGCGGTTTACCTTCTTACCTTTAGATGTGGAGTCTCTGGATGGTAAGGTTTTTACAGCAGGCAAAATTTTTACACAGCAGGAATCGCAAATGGATACGGCGTCAACAAAAACTGCGATTAGCCAGATTTTAGAAAAGTGACCGTTTTACAGACACACGTTTTTACTATTAGCAGTGAATTTTAGCAGAGTTTTTACTCGTCAAGCCAATTTTTTAACCAGACACAAGCAGCTGGAGATGTTTGTAAACTCAGCGGAGGTGCTTGATGAGGCCACGGACCACAATCACTATTTGGGTGACGATGACATGGCATGACACCTGTCGTGCTGATGCTACAGTTACCTTTTCTGTATCCTCATTATGTAAGATGTATTCTATCAGTTCGCCAAACAAACATCTATCAGATGTCGTTATCAGTTTGGAATGCTTGGAGACTGCTAATCAAGTCATGCATTTGTGATCGAAATTCCAAATTGCATGCGTTAAAAAATTCTATTCGTCGATGTTCTACCATTTCTGCATTTTGCTTGCAAAAGACGAAAAGCGTGGTGTGTGTGTGTCACGGAGGACAGAAGCTTTGGGGGGAAAAAACAGATGTGATCTCATTCACTCCACAATCAAAAGCTATTTCAAATAAGATCTCCAGACAGTCGGGAGGTCACAAGCGAATAAGGCAGTATATTTCCGGAAAACCTTTGAGGCGTGCTCACAAAAGTGAACAGCTGCAATTAAATCATAGCGTTAAAGCTTCATGTTGATTTAGTGATTAATTAGAGAAGGAGATTGTCAGAGGCTGAAGTGTTACCGCTGAAATACTCGAAAAATGGCTAATGCATCTCAATAATATGACAATCTAGTATAATGCAATGGGTTTTAAATGCCTCATCTGAAAAGCAGTAAATTAAAAATCAGCTTCCCATGAGAGGAAAAAAAAGGAAAGAAATAAAGAAAACATTCAGTTAGTAAATGCACGGGAGGTGGGGGGGGGGGGCATGAATTAATGATTTGCATGTTAAGTGTCCGTTAAAAGCATCAACAAACAAAAGTCACGCAGAGTGAAAATGAGTAAGGAAAATAAAATGTGGCAATTTAATGCAACGATTTAATGCGTGTTCTTCGAACAAAGAACTCTCGCATATAACAGCACAAACAAAGCATGTCAAAGTCATGGAAATGGGAAAGGCAAACTCCCCCAGAGGACACTGAATGACAAACTCATCTCAAGACAGCAACCGCTGCATATTCATTCAGCGCTGACATATACTGGGGCTCATTCATCAGCTGCTACATAAAGTAACTCATTAAATTTTATGATGTTGCTATTGTGCTTCTTGCTTCGAGCCGTGGTGGCACAGAACTGTCTGCCGAGGAGCCCCAAATTCCTCATTTGAATTCAATCACAAGATTGAACTTTCTCCAAAATTAGAGCTTCATGTCAACTGTTAACTAAAAAGTGTGTGAGAATGGGACCCTTCTTTCATCTCCTCTTTACACGGAGTCTCTTGCCATAATGGTGGCTTTTTCATGAGAATCATACATATGTAATAACAATGATATTATAATGTAAGGGCAGCACGGTACCGTCGTGGTCAGCACTTCCGCCACACAACAAGGAGGTCCTGGGGTCCTTAAAATCGGTACGTTCTTACCGTGCGTTTTGTGGGTAATTCAAATTATTTCTAGGTGTGAGTGTGAATAACTGAGTGTCTGTTCGGACCTGCAATGGTCTGGCAAAGCTGTTCAGAGCGTACCCCGCCCTCACTCAGGGCTGGCTGGGATGTGCTCTGGTGTCGCCGTGACCCTAATAAAGGCTAAAGTGGTTCGGAAAAGCGTTTTTATTAATACACATGCGGTATATCATAAATATGTTTGAGATTGGGAGAGGATTTATATATAGCTTCTAATGCTACATGCTAGGTGTCTTTGTGGAGCACGCAAGAGCTCCTGAGTGGCGCTGCAATCATCTTGGAGATCGCAAAGTAAAATCCAGGTTGACACCATCACACGTCACACCATTTCACAACATTGGTGCTAGGCATCATCTAAGCCCACTGTTTGAATGTGTTGCTTTAATATCATACCCAAATGTTGCCTGAAATCTGTATTGTATACACGTGTACATCATTGGCGGTCCCTTGCTAGCGTGAGTGCAGGGTAACCCTACACGAACGACACCACGCAGCAAAACGTTGTGATACTATTTGTGAGAAACGTCTGAGAAGCGAAGACTGCAGTCTAGCAAGAGATGAAGGGAAAGCAGCTGCGTGCTGCATGAGACTACCAATCAGTTGATTAGGGCGAGAAAAAGGGCCCAGCCATTTGCCTGTCAACTTAGTCACTGTCATGGCAGGTAGAGACACAGCCTCGGGAAGCTGGAAAATTCCGCCGAAGCTATCTGACGACTCCCGACTTCTCGAGTCTAATCAACGCAAGATTGTCACTCGAATTACTCCTTCATTGACTGTCATTCCTCTTTAATTGCGCGGCTAATCAAAACAAACTGCCGTCGGGCGGCCAATCGCTCGGTCTGCTCTCTGATGGATGAGGCAGATCATCAGCAACATCGTGGTGATGGGCGATGTCGAGCATTTATCATCATTATCTGGCCCACATGCAGCAAACACATCTGTTTAGGAGACTTCCTGTACTTACCTCTATCAAAGCAAAGAGAGAAAAGGAATCAGTTTCTGCCCCAATTTTTTGAATTAATCTTTTTCCCCCTCTACCCGTAGATAAATTAAACTGTTCTGAGGACTCAGTTCCTGCCTATTCACTATTCACACACTCCTCATACCTTTATAAAAATAAGTGGATAAACTGTCACATAATTAGTTTTGCTCACTCACTCAACATCCTCACTCGAAATTGCATTTTGTCTCTGAAACACAGACAAAGATATTACTGATTCTGACACCATCAACTTGCTATTCAGAAGAAATAACACTTTATCCAAACCTTGAAAAATGCTATCTTTCTGAGAAATCAGCAGAGACTTCTTTATGAACACACACTTCCTGTTTAGACAAGCAGTGTTTGCAATGCTTTAACCTACAACTGAAGTGCCTCAAAGGCTGTCAGCGCCTTGTGTGCTGCACAAATCCTGTTGAGCTCAGTACAAATGTAGCATTTTTATTTTATTAGCTTGATAGAACATTAAACTGATATTACGAAAAGGTTTAAAAATAAGAAACAAACATTTCAAGCTCAGTCAGAACGATGCCTGTTCCAATAGGGGGAAAAGGCCATACGAGTAGAATTACAAGGGAATTTCTTTTCCCCGTGTAATCCTCGTGCACGGAAATAAAACACTCTAGGGAATGGCTCTTCAGGGACGAACGTGCCATCAAGAACATCGGGAAACAAAATGCCGGTCTGCGATGGCCCAGCTCAACTCTCCACCGTTCTCCTGATGGATTATCCGCTACAGCTCCTAGAGAATCGCTCATCAATCAATGTCCAGGCTGACAGGCTTCACGAAAAGCCCCTCCCCAACAAACAGAGGTTACGGGCCCTCACAGCACGCCCAAAAGCAGATCCCAGGAAAAGAATAAATAAATAAATAAAAGTACTGCGATGCCTTTTGGCACAACACACCCTCAACCGACTTCCTGCTCGGTCTCAGACGAAGGGAAGGCACGTCCGTGAGCATTTAGGGTGCAAATCGGAGCAGAAGAAACTACAGACCAACACATCTACATGATTTTTACGTACACAGGTTTGTGTTTAATTTACTCCAATTTCAGATTTCTGAATGAATTGTCTACGTGGAACAAGTTGCACATATTAGACAGATGTGTTACACCAAGGATTTCCACCAGTTTCTAAATAAGTGATTCCCCATTAAACCCAGTTACATGTTCCATAAAATGCCCGCAGAGAAACAACTGGGAAAAAAAAAATCAGTCTACTTTAAAATATTGTATTTCCACAATCCTCAATTGAGCGGCACAGTGGCGTAGTGGTCAGCAAGTCCACCTCACAGCAAGAAGCTCCTGGATTCAAGTCCCAAGCTTGGGTGTCTCTGTCTGCATGTTCTCCCAGTGCTGCTTGGTTTTCTCCGTGTACTCTGGTTTCCTCCACCAAGTGGGAAACATGCACGGCAGGCGAACTGGCTGTTCCAAATTGCCCCTAGGTGTGGTTGTGTGTTGGCTGTGTGACGGTCTGGTGAGTCGTACAGGTTGTACCCCGCCTTCGCCAGGATCCGTGTTTTTTTGCTATTCAAGTTGTTATCCCCCCAAAAAAAAGGCAAAAAAGAAAAAAAAAAGAGACAAAAAAAAAACTAGAATGGAGCTTTGCAAATTTGATAGACATATTTATACATTTTATTTTGTTTTCAATGCTATTAGCACATCATTAACAGGATTAGTCTAGACAGTAATTAATTTCACACGAAGCTCAATGAGTTCATATCAGCTTTCAGCTTAATTATTAACTTGCAGATAAACATGTTTGGAATTACTTTCAATACCACACATGTAGAAGTGAATCAATATCTCAGAAATGTATTTAATTGAAGAGCAAGGTCAAATATTCAGGTTCAGCAATTCTTCTTCAGTTTGCAACTGTATGCTGGAAGAGATCCGAACTTTCAATCCTTATGCATGCGAGTGCATTTAATATACTACACATCATATCAGATCCTAAACCTCATGTCTGATATCTGATCTTAGAAACCTTCTGAATCATGATATTACACTCTGAAAATGTCCAAATTCCTTACAGACTGTCTTGTATGCCTGTTTAAACCACCCTTCAGATCATCGGGACTTAAAAATCCCTTGGAGGAACGAGGCCCTTGGGCCATTCCTCATCCCCTTTGTGAGATAATGTAAAGCAAACGGGAGACAATGAAGTGCAGCTTTAAACTCATATTAACTGTGTGTGAGAACACGGCACTGGGGTAGATGTCAAAGACCTTGATGACATGTGTGACATTCCCAAAGACTAAACAAAACACAACGGGGTTGGGTTTACAGGAAAAGAAACCATGGCTGGAGACGGAGCAACAGCTGTCAGTGCGGCAGCTCCCGGAGGCGCGGGGCGCACTAACAACAGCCTCTTGTTTAAAGAATAATTTGGAAATAGGAGCCACATGCTT
Source organism: Porochilus rendahli (assembly GCA_039654305.1). Classification (NCBI taxonomy): domain Eukaryota; kingdom Metazoa; phylum Chordata; class Actinopteri; order Siluriformes; family Plotosidae; genus Porochilus; species Porochilus rendahli. Next base: position 5,176,526 of record JBCNYG010000025.1, read on the forward strand.
CTGCTCTATTACTCACTGCTGTTCAAATACAAGGCCTTGATTGGATAATTTGGTTTGTGTGTGTGATGTGTGAGTGTGTGGAAGCAATTGCTGAATGAAGTACAGTACTGCAGACAAAAGCATGGGGTGTGTGGTCGAGGAGAAGTGTTTCAGTATACATGAAGAGGTTACAACTACATATTAAACATGGAGCGCAAAACTAATTAAATCCAGAGTAGGGTGCAAAAATGTATATACATTCAGTCCTTTTTACGGTCATCAATAGAACATGCAAAAAACCAAAACATTTTAAATGGCAATAAAATTTGACAGGAATCAAGACAGACACACACACACACATATATATATACACATAATCACACACATACATACATTATATATATATATACAAACATATATACACATACACACATACATACACACACTGGTAAAAGCTCAAAAAAAAAAGAATTGTGGTATATATCACAGTATTGCAGTATAATGATGTAATTTTTACAAAAACATGCCTCTGGACCTTGAGTCAAAAATGTGGCTTTTTTACACCTATAGAAGCAGGTTCAATATCACAGACTCTGCACCTGCAGCAGGGTTTTGCCCTTTTTTTTGGCAGCATATCCCTTCCGAACTATGATTTAGCCTGGAGCATTACTAGTAGTAGGCTCCTCACCCCATCATCTCACTGTTCTGACCTTTAAAATATGCCTCGCCATCTGATTTCGGCTTCAAATACAGCTAATGGAGCCAAGCGCTCCTGCGCTCAGTACAGGAAACCGACTTATTCAAACTGAAATATGGCGTTATTATTAGAGAGTCTGAAGTTTTCTTGGCCTTAATTTTTGGAGACTGATAAGGGCATTAAGGTGGACCGTGTCCTCAGCCGCGTGCACAAAGTCAGAGTCAGAAGCAGGGTGATGCATCAGCGAGCGAGTGGTTTAAAGCTGGCTGCACACACTCAGGAGATGGAATGAGATGATGAATAGCACAGAAAACAATTCATACATCAGAGATATAAGCTCATATGAAGCCTGTACTTGCAAACACACACAAACACGCACGAGTTTGTCTTAACAGCTTTATGAGGACCGCCCCATCTATTGACGAAATTAACACTGTGCCTACATCTAAAACGAACCAAAATGAAACGGTGTATTTATTTATTCATTTATTAATAGAAAATAAATCGAATAAACAAACACACAGAAAAATAAAACCTTACACGGATAATGTTTTTTAGGATTAATAGGATTTCGTTCCCACCAGGAAACAAAAACAAGTCCACAACTCAAACATGTGAAAGAGCCAAAATAATGGACTTCTGATCACATTTACGCTGCGGTTCCTTTTTATCACGCGGCGTTGCCCGAACACAAAGCTGCTGTGTTGTTTTGAAGGACGAACGCTACACCACGCTGCTCTAAAACAGTGTGAATCATACACGGGGTTCCGAGCCATTCAAATAAAACGCTGTTTATTTGTAGAATGATTTAATTACAGCACACTGAGGTAAAACACCCCGAGTGCTCCCTGGAGCCTACACCGAATGCACTGCGTTATGCATTGTTTCCCTCTGTTGTCCTTCTTGTGCCCCGAAACGTATTTTCAGCCTTAGAGAGATATTAGCGCACCTTCAAACCACAAGGTTGTCCAAGTGCAATCCAGCAACTTATACTAACAGCCCAAATTTTTAGAGAACACGACCGATTTATGCACCTTTAATGTGAAGGAACCCTTAAGAGGTGTGCAATAGAGGCACTCTATTGCAACCTAAACCTAGTGTCTGGCTTTAAGAGTGGGGGGTGGAGGATAAGGGGAAGAAATGACATTAAGTTATGACGTTATTGCATAAAGTAGCTATTATTTTAAGAGCACGGTCGAGAAATTCAAGGTGTGGATTCCCCAGAATCAAATTAAAGGACTAAACTTTGAAACTTTTCTCATAAAAATGTGCACCACAATTTGTACCCATAATACTCTCAGTAACACGATGTACCTGTTCTACGGTTCGCTAACTTGTTATTACGCAAGTATACGAAATAATCACTGATTTATATATCGCTGGGTAACGCTACGCTTTTCTCAGCCGGCAAAAAATATTCATGATTTGTGTTTGTTTACTACACCAGCCTGTAAAGAATACAAGCCTAAATGTGTGTTCCTTTATACGCTGCCTTTAATTCAGAATCACATCTATCGTGCTCTTCTTCCCTGCTGTATGAAACGGAGCTTCTGAAAACACACATGTTCAAAGTGCAGCTCCAGCAAACGTTAAAAGGAGACACGGGACAAAACTGTGCTGTTTAAATGTATTATTAATCTTGCGCCATGATGCTGGATCGTAAAAAAACTAACAGAAAAAATAAACCTAACATTTTTCAAGCTCCGCTTTTATTGCTGTGGCGGTAAATATCAGCAGCAGCTGTGGTTTATTGAAGGAAGGATGGTAGGAGAGAAAGTTATGCTTTAGGAAAGGTTTTACTCTGGGGGAAAAAAACCAACAAAAAAAACCCCACTACATTTCATACTCATGGTTTGTGTCAGCGCAAGTAGCTTCCATAATAGATATGGATACGGAAGAAAAACATTCTTCCATAGCGAAATAAAAAAAAAAGAAGAAGAAGAAACACCACCCAATGTCACCTTACTATTTCAGGAGAAGCTTTGACAAGTGAAAGTCTGCCGCTGAAGGGGTTAATAAAGAAAGAAAGTAGGGGAGATGGCGGGGAAACTTTTCTCCGCTAGCGTTTGGCGAGGACACTAATTTGAGTCTGGCGGCCTTTTCCCACGTCGCGACTTGGATGGAGATTTTGTGCGCATCCAGCAGAACGCTCCTGACAAGGCGCTTCATTATGTGCATCTCTGCAGCAAGGGGACCTCCTCTGCGAGAGCGCCAGTGCGAGCCACTCCGGAAGAGGTGTGAAAGAAAACATTAAGGCAGAAACAGCGACCGGTGTGCGCGCATGTCGATAAACCTGACCTCCACTGAATACACTTCATGAATAAATAACTCTGCTACTTACTTAGCATGTTAAAAAAGGACCAGAATTCTCTTCTTAAAAATTCACAGCCAGTGACTATTTCAGGACTTAAAGGGAAGAAGAGGAAGAAGGCGACAGGTTAAGTGGAACAGGAGGGGGGATGAGCAGATGTTGGCATTCCTAAATTTCTCTATCGCGTTTAAGAGATTAGTGCTTTCGCTTGTGGTGCCACCATCCGAAACGCGACAGGCGTGAGGTACTCAAAACGCCAGGCTTTTGTTCGAAAACACTCTTGTATTTAGTATTGCTGCCAAATCGTCCCATTATTTGGCAAAGCACGTTGCCCACTGATTCGGCACAGACTGGACAGGTGCGACAGGTCAAGCTTATGCAGCGAGAACATCGCAGAACCGACAAGACAGCACGTTCCTTCCACCCAGACCGGGTGTTGAATGTTCACAAGCATTTTACCTGAAATCACAGGCAGGTGTTAATACGCAAGCCAGGTAGGGGCAGTGAAGAACCTTTTAGTTTAATGATTGAGTCATTCTCCAGACAGAGGACTTTGGTAAACGAGTCGGGCCCAATTAATGGTCCAACAAACAATGTTAAACATTTTATATGAGCTAACATTTAACTAATTTAACTATTTAACTTTAATTTGACTTCAAATATTTCATTTTCTTTACTGGATATCTCCTTATTAACAAGAGACGAACTCTAGACGGCTCATTTGTTTACTGGAAGCTAACCAGTTAGCGACAACCTCTATAGTCAGTTAAGCTATTTAACAAGCAGCTATGTCTGTATCTTAATCATTAACTCGTTTGCAAATTTGCCGAACCACGATCCTTCTAGGGATGCGGGGAGCCCGGAGACCATCTCAGCTGAAACCGTGCGAAGGTGAGGTACGCCCCGAACAGCTCGCCAGACCATCAAAACACGCACAACCTTTCGCACTCACACTCACATCTATTGGCAACAGCCTTTAGCCTAATGTGCATGTCTTTAGACTATGGGAGGAAGCCGGAGTACACCGAGGAAACCTACAGGAGCACAGGGAGAACATGCAAACCTCTGAGACAGAAATGGAATCGAACACAGGACCTTCTAACCACTACACCACCGTGCCGCCAGTACCTTGATCAGTCTGTATGATATACAGCAACCGGTTTCTGACCTCAGGGTCAAGGAAATCATCCAGAGTTTCCGAGTCGGAATTCGGAGTTGGAAGGCTGGAAATGACAAGTTATGACCTTGTGTCGAATGCAGCATCAATTCATCAGTGACGGTGAATTTTCAGAGAATTATAAACATCCTAATCTCAGTCTTCTCATTGCTCAGGCAGTAAGACACGGTTCTGATACGCTGCCGCTGCCGCTGATCACTCTGTTAGCAGCGTAACATTGCTAATTGCCATTAGAGGCTGCGCTAAGCAACAAGTGGACAATGAAAAACACAGTCGTTTAATCGCTGAACGGATGAATGAACTTTTATTTATCATGCTAATGTTCGTCCACTATGGTTAACTTGATGAACTGATGTTTTAGTTAGAAAGCTCATTAACATCAGACGCCGCTGTGAAATTAAGCACGCTAATGTTCAGAGCGCTTTTCCAGTTGCTAGACAGAACAGGGTTGCCGGGTTGCTGGTGGGAAGGAGAAAGGTTTTTGTTTACATCAGGAATGTGAACTGGATGTGGGGACGCATCAGTAGTCTGTAGAACTTATATTTAAAATCTATTAATCTATTATTAGTAACATTAACAATGTTGCCAAGATACTTTAAAAAATAGTCCTTTAAAGGGCACACAATATATATATATATACACACACACACACACACATACATATACATATATAGGTCAAATTAACCTCATTGCTACTGAAGGCAAACAGTGAGTCACTGAATGGAGGACAGCGACTCAACCACCCTCTCACTGCATTCTTCAAACTGGTTTTCCAGTAGTCCGTGAAGCACATGCTACACCCTCATCAAAATTGTCGGCCACATTTGCTCTGCAGTAGTGATGTCTTCTTATTATGCAGCTGAAAGTCGGCGGAGACGAATAGTCAGATGTTCTCCGGAATAACAATGTATGATGGCACAGCAGGAGACGGGTTTTAGAACAATTTTTTGTACTATAATAGCCGGTAAGGAGATTTCTTTTCCAAGGGTAAAATTTGCTAAAGTAAAAAAGGAGAAAGAGAGACGGAGCGAGAGAGAGAGAATGAGAGCATCTTCCCTATAACATCATTGTGACCTCACTAGAAAAGAAACAATTTGCAACCATTTGGATGGAGTACGAGTGTCAATAACAAAAACAAGTGTCATTTACCCCCCAAAAAATTAATGAAATTAAAAAAAAGGACTGTTTTCGCACAAATGTGGACTTTTTTTGACGGTTCTGAAGAAGACAATGATGCATTATCCGCCCTGCGTCATGTCCCCGATGCTGGAAATAACCATTTACTTTATTCATAACAGAGGCCTTGCTTACCGGTCTTACTAAGTCAACTCAAGCCGTGGTTAAAAAACTTTCAAATCCCAAGTAAAAACACTTCCGTTTCCTCTTGCCGCCTTTCATCAGTACACGGCCAGCTGAAACGCCGAATCCTGACGGGACTTCGTTCCAGTTGGAAAGCACCGATTTACAGAACATCATGATCAAAGTGAAGTTCAGCAAAGAAGAACTGGATATGTTTTGGATGCAACCTGCAGAAGACTACGCTAAAACTTGCCAGTTTACATTCTGATCACGTTTGGATCCATCCACAACCTGCGAGAATTTTCAAAGCCGAAGCTCATTGAGAATCACAGGCACAACAAACTCAACCAGTGCTGCCTTCTCCAAAGCCACCAATGTCACCCTTACCACTAACAAGCCGGACAATCCTTTCAGGGTCGTGGAAAGGCCGAATCCTATCTCAGCCAACACCAGGCGGAGGTGGGGTACACCCTGAACAGCTCGCCAGACCATCGCTGGGCAACACAGACAGCGAAAACTATTCACACTCATAACTAGGGGCAATTTGGAACAACCGATTAGCATGTCAACATGCATGTCTTTGGACCGTAGGAGGAAACTCGAGTACCCAGAGGAAACCCACAAAAGCACGGGGAGAACGTGGACACTCCTCACAGAAATCTCAGAGTCCGGGACTCGAACCCAGGACCTTCTCGCTGTGAGGCAGACGTGCTATCCACTATGCCACCGTGCCAACCTGTTTCTTAAAGTAACAAAAACAAAAACATGTAGACCAAAAATAGATTTTATGGTATAGAATTGTAGAGCTTGCAAACAGTTCCAGGCCACAACAGCAGTTGTTTTTCATTTTTGTCCCCCCAGAAGTGGCCCCGAGGCTCATTCCTTTGAGTATCAGTACAAAACTCTTCTAATCTGGAGCAGACTGTGTGGAAAGCTGGAGACGCTAATTGTGTTTTTGCAAAAGCTTGTGCTGGAACAGCATTTGTTTTCTGACAATTAAAAAAAAGACAAGCCTTGTGTGCTTTTTTTTTTTTTTTTTGAGATTGTGTTTTTTTTTAAAATAAATACAAGCTGTGATACTGTTAATTTAAATCCAGACACCATCCAAACGACTGGTTTGAAAAAATGGTACCTTGTGACTAGTCTCTTTATTACATTTATCATGCCATAAGAAACTTCCAGAGCGATAACTCGGTGATGAGACGAGTATATAACATTGCTCGTTACAAAAATCTAAATACATACAGTAATTTCTTACTTTTCTAAAAATGCCAGAATCCAAAAAGGGTTTCCATGCTGCTCTGAAGCTAGCTTCCGGCTTCAGTTCCTTTCCCCTGGTATCAGAGATTTAGTGAGATCCTGAGTTTTACAACAATACCCTATAAGAAGCAATAAGAGGCTGCTCCCAGGTGCTCCTCACGCTGGGCCCTGCACAGATCACTCACTACACGATGGTGTTTTCTCTTTCCCATCGCACGTGCTTTACCTCATGAGGTTCTTGATAATTACTTGATGAGTTTATTCAGGTAAGCCAGAGTAGCAAAATTAGCAGAACGTGCGGAGCATAATGTCTGCGAGTGAGCCTTGCTGCTCAAATAGGGCTCGTCACCCTGCTGTGGAAACCCAGGAAATGAGGTCTGAACCAGGTGGTGAGGCGGGAGGGTGGCGACGAGAAGTCAGCAGTCCCGCTTCCTGCAGTCGCCATGTTCGAATGCCTGGTAATTAGAGATATCCGGCCGTCCATTCCGGTCGCCTTTGCCCTTCACGCGACCTTCTGCCACCTCTGCCAGAACCTCCCACCGATCCTGCTAACTCGAATAAGGTTCCAACACCTACGCGTGTAGAAAGACACAGGAGTCGGTCACGTGGAATTAAACGCTAGCTTGGATCAGAAAATAGTTGGTGCGTTATCCCTGCTGCAATTTTTCTTTTGTTTCTTCTCCACTTTGACCGGAGCCTGAAAGAACATCAATCGGAGATCATGCCTCCACAATTCCTTCTTAAGTCCTGCAACACAGCAATACCACGTCATAATTCGGCTATCCGACTATCCGACTAGGATCGTCTTTTTACAAGAGTTTATCAGTGAATATAGGGCACCGAGCCAAGCGTGATCCTCATGCCCAAAAAGCTTCCATATGGCAATCAAAACCCCCATGTAGCTAGGCAACAGAGATACAGTGTGAACAGGCCCCAGTGCCTGGCAGTTGTTGCTAGGGAACTGCTGGGAAGCGGGTGCACTCTCTGGCTCACACTCTAATAGTTCGGATTTGATGGAGGTGCACACATAAGGAGATGAGGGATGGCGGGGCTGAGCATACCATGCATCAAATCCAACCAGGCTCTGGAGAGCCCGCTGGATAAGCTCTCCTAACAGCCCAGCAAAGGAGAAAAGGCGAGAGGAAGGGAGTGAGGAGAAAGGAAACATGCCCACATATCCTAGATAGGAGCACATTTGCATATAAGCGGCATCTGAATAATTGAAAGGTGAGGGAGAGAAGTGGGGAGCTGGATGCCTGGCAGCGAAATCTATTAGCGGGAGCACTGAGGTACGCACTGACAAGGAGGGAGACACGAGTGGACACAAAAAGGACGGCTAGCAGACTCGACTGGTGGAGAGCCGTGGGGAAGGGGAGAGAGAGAGAGAGAGAAACAAAGGAGGGGGAAGAGGACTAACAGTGATGTGATGAGTCTTTAAAAGAGACTCTTTCCTCCCAACTATACTCACTGCCAATGAAAACGCAACGCAACTTTAGTTGTAATATTTTTGGGACCATCCCATCTGAGCATGAGTACTGGCATTTTAACGACCCTGAGCTCTGGATCAGGTACCTTTTACAGCTCCAAGATTGTTTGGGATCTCAATAACCAGAAAAGCCTTGCCTACATAAAGGTCAGCAAAAATGCATAGGGTTCTGCAGTGGACTCCTGACCCTGCCTCGACTGTCATATGCTGATCAATGATGGAATATCTGCAGCAAGAGGCTTTTAACGCCCTTCCCTGGCCTGAGCATTCGCCTGATCCGTCACCCATCGAACATTTGTGGGATCAGCCTGGACACAGAGTTTTTGGGATGGACATTTTGTTGTCTAAATTTTGTTTCAAGTTATTGATCAATACTGGTAAATAATTTAATTGACCATTTTAAGACAAAATACTAAACATATATAATTTTTTCTGAGTGCTATGTATTAGTTGGCTGTGAGTATATTAACCCATAAACCTCCCTAAAAAGAAATGGAATGTAGGTTCAATGTAGGTCTCCAGTTTGGATGTGATCATGGCTCAAAGGTGAGAGTTTTAAAAAAAAATCTGCTATAGAGGCAGTGTGCAAACAGAGAAGCACAGAGGACAAAACATGGCCTAAAATCCAAAGAAGCAGCGGCGGCTCCGTGACAGGTGTGATGCATTTATCATCTTCATATGAAGCCAAGATGAAGACAGGAAGCCTCGCTTTCACAGTATGATTGAGATTTGTTTGCTATAGCACATCCAAAGCCATTTCCGTGCCTTCAAAGCGGAACAGCAAACATCCCCAGGCTGATATCACAAGGAAAGGACAAAGGACGCGCAAGCGCTCCTAGCACTCATTAGCAAGTCATCTGCTTCAGGCAGATAATTCTGTTTTAATGGAGATGGAGGCACGAGCCTGTCAAGAACCCAAAGATAGTAGCGGCATTAGCAGAGAAATAAGTGAGAACTTTATTTCAAGTAATTGGGTAAAAAGGAATCCGAAAGAAAGCCAAGTGTACTTTTGTGGAAAGCTGTTTAAGGACTTCCAAAGTCTTCCTTCAGAAAATAATAAGAAAAACACAAGCTCCTTTCATAATCTTGAGCAGAGGCTTTTCTTTTTCTGTTGGCATGTAAAAAGTGGATGACCCATGGGACTGAAAGTACAACAAACACAATAAGGAGGCCTCGTCTGAAACAAGTCTCGGATCAACGACAATGGCTGCTCCATGTAATACAGCCTCTGTTCTCAATGACGGAGGGCGATCTCTCGCTCATCCCTCGGTTGTAAAAATCTCCACCTTGGATTGCCATTTCAGGGGAAAAAAAGCACAACATGCTTCGAAGTAAAGGAAGGTAAGGAGATGAAAGTTTCAGCTTCAGCTAGGATGATGAAGGGGACATTAAATACAAACTCACCTACTGACAAAAGCAATTCATTACTAGCATACAAACGCCCGACCGTATAACTCCAGCGTTATGTATTTATTTATAGATCATTATGGAAGCTATAGTGACTAATCCTATTCCGAATTTTGAACGGATTTACATGGTGGCGTAGCGACTGACACATGGCCGCATGACAAGAAGGTCCTGGGTTCGTGTGGAGTTTGCATGTTCTTCACATGCTTGTGTGGGTTTCCTCAGGGTTTCCTGGTTTCCTCGCGCAGATCAAACACGTGTACGTCAGGCTAACTGGTTGTTCCGAATCGCCCCGGGGTGCGATTGTAAACGGTTGAGTGTGGGCGCTGCCCTACGATGATCTGGCGAGCAGGGTGCACCTCGCCATCGCCCAGAGTTGGCGGAGACAGCAAATCACTGAATGATGAGATTTGACTTTTAATTCTTATTAAGTTTATTTTAGATCCTAACATGGAAAAAAAAACAAAACAAAACACACACACATGAAGATGATATGTAATATGCTAGAACATACCTTTCAGATCCCTATAGTTTTATCTGACCAAGTATAATGTGAGTTATTCCCAAAAATAAAGTGATCACCCCTGGCTTACGTCACGGTCTTAGGTTTTCAGCAGTAGTCACGTTTTGAACTTGAATTTGTCTTTGATGTCAAGCTTCATTAAATTGACATCAACATACAAGAGAGAGAGAGAGAGAGAGAGAGAGAGAGAGAGAGAGAGAGAGAGAGAGAGAGAAAGAGAGAGGGAGA
>JBCNYG010000025.1:5186973-5201800 GCA_039654305.1 Porochilus rendahli
GTTTTTGGAGGTGGGCGTGGGTTGAATGGGGGTGTTTTTTGGGTGTCGAGCTTTGGGAGATGGACATAAATATACAAGAGAGAGAGAGAGAGAGAGAGAGAGAGAGAGAGAAAGAGAGAGGGAGAGAGAGAGAGAGAGAGAGAAAGAGAGAGAGAAAGAGAGGGAGAGAGAGAGAGAGAGGGGAAAAAATGTGCCAGAGGTGTGAGATAGAAGGACCGACCACTCACCACTGACAGCAGCTGGAGAGATGACTAAAGAAATGTTCTTCCCAATGATCCAAACAGCAGGGTCATGACTACAGAATGAATATATACAGCTGGGGGCAAAACTGCTCCCAGACAGAGAGATAGAGTGTAGTGTAGGGGTCCTTTCGCTATACCAAGTCTCCTAGAGTATTGCTTTAGGGTACAGTTGTGCTACAGTGCTGGCCCTCATCAAGATCAGGGAACATGGAGGGAAAAAAAAAAGGAGCAGATTGAGACAGAAATGATGAGTGATGAATGAGGTTTAAGATCAAAATAAAACCTAAAAACAACTAACCGACAATCTGAAAGCTAAAAAATTAAGAAATTAAGTTCTGTGGATTTTTTTTAAGCAAATACCAAGTACAGAGAGTGGAGGATGATGGACACGTTAATCCAGTGGTGCCCAAACCTCGTTCCTGGAGATCCAGATCTACTCTGGTAGACAGGAAAATTAGGCTAACTGGCTGCTCCAAGTTGCTCCTAGGTGTGAGTGTGGACGTTGTGTGTGTTGGCATTTTGATGGTCTGGCGAGCTGTTCAGGGTGTACACCGCTATTCGCCCGGTGTTGGCCATTTCACATCCATTCACACTCACACCTACGGGCAATCGGAAACAGCTAGTCAGCCTAATGTGCATGTCTTTGGAGTGTAGAGGGAAAGCCACACAAGCACACAGAGAACATGCAAACACACAGAAACGCCCGAGCCCAGGACCTTCTTGCTGCGAGGCGGACTTGCTAACCACTACGCCACTGTGCCACCCACTCATTCAAGAGGATTAAGGTTAATAACAGGTCTGGTTCTCACTATATTGATGAACGCAAACTGTAGCCTGCAAGTAAACCTGAAAAACGACTCGCTCTTCTCCCGCACGTAGAACAATTTCATGAATATCACTGCACTGCACTATCAATAAATATGATATAGCACGTTTGTGTGTGTGCGTGTGTGTAAGGGGTGGGGGGGTGGGGGGTGTCATGTGTCTCCCACAGTGCCCAGAACAAGTCCAAAGAAGCCACAAAGTTAAAGAAAGAGTCGTGTCTTTTTCCCCACAGTGTCTGCTACACGAGCGCTCGTTCCTTCAACACAAAAATTTGCATCTGGATGACATCAGTGGACTCGAGCCTGGAACGGTGCAGGAGCAGGCCAGCAGTAAGGGTGTCTCGTGCACACCTCGAACCGTCACTCAGACTGATACTGAATTGCACACACCCATTAGAGGGGGATAAAAAAATTAGTGCAGTACATACAGTCTGAAATACTTTCTTCTGACTTAACCACCTGCCTCTGCGTTTTTTCCGCCACGCCAACTAGTCAACTGCTCCCCAGAGTGGTGTCTAATTATATATCAGTTGACTAGTCTATGCAACCCCTACCTCACATTCACACAAGGCTTTAGTTTGCTCTCTCGCTCGCAGCAAACAAACAAAGCAAAGGCGCAGCAGTTACATCATTCCATCAGCTTCCTGTCAGACACCTTTCTAAGGCTGAGACGAAACAAACGGAGGGAGAGATGCTAATGTTTACAGTGGCCCTCCACAGTTTTTCATCATACTCAGAAAATGCCAGCCGTATATACACTGGTGCTAGCGTTGTAGCACGCCAAGAACTGTCAGCCACCATTTAAAAGACTAGTACAAGCCAATTACTGAAATCAGGTTGTATTAAAACATGCAGGGTATTTTTTTGTTTGTTTTTAAAGTACAGGGCTATAAATAGCCCCCCCCAAAAAAAAAAATCCCATGGTAGGCGCCGCACACAACTTCGCCAATACTCCACCGTCAATCAAGTCGAAACCCTTGAATTGATTCCCTTCGGCACGGTGGAATATTAATTGTAATCACGCGCCGAGTCAAAGTGCACGAGGTGTTTCGAATTTCCAGCTCCATTGTCTTCCCTTACTCTTTGAGAGTGCCGATATGAATATACATGACAATGGTCCTCCTCTGAATCATAACAAGTCAGTTACTATGCCACTCCAGGAAGTCTTCCCGGGCACGCAGATCCGACCTGATTTGCATACTATTTCCGCGTTTAATTTTCCATAAAAGAGACAGGGGCTTGATGGGGCCTAATGCGGCGTCTGACACCTCCAAAGCCCTGTAATTATCCCCCTGACCTGCTCCTCAGCCAGATTCTTTCCAATTAATTGCTAACATAAATAGAGCTTCAGGTGGTCCTGGGGTCACGTGAAATGCCATGAATACACAAAGATTATTATGCCAAACTTTCATCTAACAGAAGAACTTTGGGTGGCAACATTAGCAGTGTATTTCACCAATGATGTCTTGACCTTGGAAAGCCTGCTACACTTAAGTACAAGGCAATTTAAACGGATTTGTTTAGAGACACCTTACACACACACACACACACACACACACACACACACTCTTGGCAGGGGTTGCACAGCACTCTTATGGATTAGCATACTCATATAATGCCAATATACTGTCGCATGAATAATTCTAGATATAATTATCACATTAATCACTGCACGGATTATTTCATCTAAATGGATTCCACCATGTTGGGTAATGTTGGGTAGCTAATAAAATAGAACCAGATGCTGAACATCCAATGCATGAACAGGTCACATGGCCATAAGATGCAAAAATCACTCACTCATTTGCTGATTCGCGTAATCTGCGACCTACTAGGGTCGCTAGGGGGGGTATGGACGGCGTATACTCTCAGCCAACACTGGACGAAGACGGGGTACACCCTGAACAGCTCATCAGACCATCGCAGGGCCAACACACACACACACACACACACACAGTCAATCAGGAACAGCCAGTTAGCCTAACATGAATATCTTAAGACTGTGGGAGGAAACTGGAGTACTTGGAAGAAACACAGGGAGAACATGCAAAATCCACCCAAAAAGGGACTGGAACCTAAGACCTTCTTGGCGTGAGGCGGACACGCTGATCACTTCACCAACATACCACCCTTAGGCAACAGACTGAGGTCGTGTGACTGGAATGTGGGTGCGGAATAAACATTGTTATTACATTTGTAATTACTTTGTGTTTTGATTGCTTTGATGCCACTGTGATAAACAAGGTCTCGCATAAAAAGGTTTCCTCCTCCGAAGCTATTAACGTATTTATCTCTGCGGCACTCGTGGTGACACCTGGGGATTTTCTCACGAAAACTTTAGCAAATTCGAACAAGCAAAGACACAATACAATCAATTTTTACAAATACTTTAACACCCAACCTCATCACTTCTCAAGTCACACAACAAATTCCTAAGCCTGAGGGCGAAACCAAATCAATACATAGAAACTCATGCAGAAAATGCTATGCAGGAATTGTTGCAGAAATGAAATGTTTTGCATTTTTTACATTAAATTTTATTTTTTTTTTTTCAGGAATAAGGGTGGGCTTCGGCCGAGCTGCATTGCTGCTCATTTGGATAGTGACCTATTGAACAAAGCCACGGTGCCACCGGTTCAAATCGATAAGGAAAGAGAGTTAGCCTCGACTTACCCTCCTCCAAGCCTTCTCCAAACTATGACTTATTGATCAGGCTAACCTTTCTGCCTGTAGGCTTTCTGTCCGGATCCGACACACCAGCAGTGCAGGATGGCGAAGACAGCCAGCTTTTGTGCTGTAACCTTCAGCCTTTTGGAGACTGCGTTCACACGCATGCACTGCAGACCTTTTGGACATAACACACTGCAAGCGGCACTGAGTCATCGCCAGTGCTGCCATCCCGGGCCGGTCTTCTCATGGAAGTTGTCATTTTATACCAAGGCATCGTGATTCGGGTGTGCGAGTGTGTTTACAAAAATTTCCCAATACTACCCCTATTCAAAACATGGCAGTATTTAAAACTGGGTGTTTGAATCGATGTAGAACTCGTCCGTGCAGAAGGAAATCTGTTCGATGATATCGACGCCCACTGTATCGTCAATATCATTCCCTGTTATTAACCCAGGTGTTAGTGACCCGGCTGACCCATGCCTAGTTCGTTCAAACTTACATTCTTATCTCTGCCTGTTTCCAAGGTTTCCTTAACAAGCACACGGCTCACAGGTTCCAGTGTCAATTCTTTTTACTCAGGTTCCAACAGAGGCGACAATGACAGGCTGATAACCTTCTCGTTAATATGATGCATTCTAAAGAGCCCTCTGGCTGCCTGCCTGCCAATAAGTACGTTAAAACATTAAATAAGTACGTTAAAACTTAATACTAATTACATCTCGGGCTGCTTTTCTATACTGCATCTCCATGAGATTATAGTTGCATTAATGATTCCATCCACCTCATGATCTAGTAAACAGTGTCGACTGGATGACACTTGAGTATCTGGAAATATGCACAAATGTACCTGTGCTTAAAAGTTTGTGAAACCGTCAGAATTTTAAAAATAAAACTAGATGAAGGGAGACAAATTAAAAAAGTGAGGCAAAAAAAAAAGCTAATTTATTTATTAAGGAAAATGATCCAATATTATATCTCAAACTCACAAAAGTATGTGAAGCCTTGTTTTCAGGTCCCCTTGTGCGGTAACATGTTCACTTATTTAACATGAAAACTGTTAATCAGTCCATCACATCAACTTGGAAGGATTTCACTTCACTCCTCCATACAGGACAGCTTAAATTTCTATTGGATTAAAGCCGGGGTTGGAAACTTTTTAGCTGTATACACATCCCGTTATATTGGTTCGTGGTCTTCACATTGGTTGAAACGGCCAAAAAAAAAAAAAAAAGTCACTTAACTGAAGCCACGAGAAGAAAAAAAAAAATGAAAAAATTTGCCGCCACACTACTTTTAAAAACACTGACCAATCACTTCCTTGTGGTCCGCTGGGAAATACCCAATCAAATGCTCTCATGTCTGCCTGCTTGTGCATGACCCTACCATTCACAAAACAGCAGTCAGAGGGCATCACAGCCTCTTTTCCCGCCACATAAAATTTAGCGCACGTATGGAAGGACCTCCAAGGGCAGGGGAGGGATAAGCTTGCGTTCTGAAGAGATGCTACTCTAAAACTTTCTGCTAGCTTTCCAGATAACCAACCTCAACTTTAGGGTCAGAACATTGGGCTAATTCGAGTCATCATGTCTATTTTTCGGTAAAAAGGCTGTAGTAGCAGAAACAGAGCTTTAAAGTCCACTAAAATGCCTGATTTCCATGACCCTTCACATTTATAGTGATTTTAAAGAGAAAACCTTGCCATCAGATCTTGCAAGCTGCTCACAAAAGACCAAAGTGGACATTGCGTATAGTTTCCGCCCCAACAGATGTACACACCGCTGGCCGAAAAGATATTCCCTCGATTGGTGCTTTATGGTGGCGGAGACCTCTAACACTACACGAGGAAACCTTCTGAGAGTGTTTAACGAGGTTGAGATCTGGTGACTGTCAGAACCACAGCATACAATTTACATGATTTTCATTCTGCTCAAGCCATTCAGCGAGCCATCGAGTGAACTAAATATAAATGGGGAGAAATGAACCCAATTAGCACCATGTCAGATTATCAAATGCAAATTGAGCTCGTTCATACACGAGCCTTTTATAGAAGGAGAAAAATTCCTTTGGATGTGGAACAACCATAATGATGCACGACGACGTGAAGCGATCGATTATAGATTCTGCACAACTCAACAAGTGCATTCATGAAACTTAACGACTCAAAATAAACACATGGGTTTATTTGGGTCGGGTTTCACATTGAGCTCGGGTGAACATGCCGGATTATATATTTTGGACAGTACCATGAAAAATTGAGTACATACGACACGGTGGCGCATGTGTCCCCAGTGCATGTGTGGGTTTCTTCCAGGTTTTCACCCACAGCCCAAAGATATGCACATTAGACTGTTTCAATCTGCCCCCAGGTGTCGGCTGAGACAGACACCAGCCTCCCTGCAGCCCTAGTAAGAGGTTCTGGCAAATGAGTGAGTGAATTTATTACATTAAAAAAAAAGTGATGTAATTATAATTACTAGTGAAGTGTTAAAACACATAGGCTTTGTAGTGGTACTATACAGCTCAATGTTTTTTGAATCCATAAACAGATTCATATTCGTCAAAGAGGAGGTTAAATGGCATTTATTCCCAACACTGCAGCAGAAGTGCAAGTATTCAATTATGCAGCTGATGAACATGCTGTTTTAATGGATTTGTTAATAGAATTGCTTTTTAGCTTAGAGTAGTTTATCAAAACACACACACACACACACACACACACACACACATAAATAACAGAGGGGAATTTTGTTCGGAAAAACACAAAGTATGCAGTAGGATCAGTGCTGATGCTAAAAATCTTGGTCGACCAAGACTGCGGTTCCACAGTGCTTTCCAATAAAACCCCCCACATTTCATTCATTCATTTTCTGAACCGCTTATTCATAATTAGGGTCGCGGCGAGGCTGGCGCCCATTTCAGCCGACTCTGTACGAGGGCGGGGTACACTCTGGACAGCTCACCAGGCCATCGCAGGGCCGTCAGTCACACAACCATTCACACTCACACGTAGGGGTGATTTGGAACAGCCAGTCAGCCTACTGTGCATGTTTTTGGACTGTGGGAGGAAACAGGAGTACCCGGAGGAAACCCACGCAACCACGGGGAGAACATGCAAACTCCACACAGAAACACCCGAGCTGGGAATCGAACCCAGGACCTTCTTGCTGTGAGGCGGACGTGCTAACCACTACACAACCGTGCCGCCATCGCCCCCCCACATTTCAAAGGTAAATATGGAGAAAAACATGAAACTTCATTCCATAACGTTTTTAGACATCATGGTTTAAAGATGACATTCTCTAAAGGGTGGCTGTCGTTTTCCCACACACCCTTGGAGGGGATTTCTTAAGGATGAACTGCGGCTGTCTTCTGCAGAATACCAACCCTTAAGCCTGCAAGAGTTTGGGGTTGATGAGTATTCACTTGTGATTTCAAGAAGCCCCAGAGAAAAATAAATTGATTACATTTTTAAAAGAAAATCACAAGGGGGGAAGTCAGGGGAATGGGCCGGCCACCTAACATCGCCGCATAATGAGATCACCTGATCCGGAAACATTTCCCTCGGTGATCTTCGAGCGGTGCGTGGCGTAGCTCCGGCGTGCTGAAACCACGCATTGCGTTCTTCAAGCTCAAGGTGTTCAAGGCTCTCCTGCCTGACTGTTTTATTTATTTATTTCTTGTAAATTAATTATTTATCTTTGAATTTGGCAAGATTTTTTGGGTACGCCAGTATAACACTATCATTACTGTTGTAACAATTCTGTCATTCCAAGACAGAGGTGCTAGAAAGCACTAGATTGTGCTGTAAACACACCCACACTGACAGTCACGTGATGCATCCATGACAACAGATGGAGACGACGAAGAAAAAGCAGAGTAATCTTTTTTTTTTTTTCAGACTGGTCAGGCTTTCTAATGGCCAAAATAAGGTTGTCTAATTGTAGCTTATTCTGCAAGTTGATTGCTTTTATTGAGTGCTATTTTTCTTGTTAATGAGCCCTTAATGGGATTGCTGATAAGGTAAAGAGCAGGCGTGTTCTCTGTGCTGCTCACTGTTCCTGTTGTGTCTGCAGAGCTACTGTCTTTTTAAATCAGCCGATGGCCCCGGTGAAAAGGCAGTGCACTGGATATCCGCGTCTTTGCTAGTCATTAAGGACTTCAAGCAAGGCTCTGAAGTACGGTCAGCAGGCATGTTCTCAACACGCAAAATAAGCCTTATGCAAACACACGCACGGCTCGTTTGTCTAAACCCTTTATTTACAAAGACTCCTACAGCAACATGGACGTATTTGAAAAATGAACTGGATATCGTGCTGAACTGAAAAGCACAAGAGCATCACATGCCAGTAAAGGAGAAAAGGCCCCGGCACAGACACAGCCGGGCTATTACAGGAGACTAATGTCCTCCAATGGTACTGGACACAAAGCAAAATGAATGTCAAAACCCATTTTAAGACACATTCATCAGGGTACACACACACTCGTACACACATCTATTATACACTAACAAATGCTGCTTTCCTCGCAACCATGGTTATACTGCCTACATGAAGAAAACTCATTTAATGGCCGCTTAATGCAAATTAATTGGTAAACTTGCTTGTATAAATTCAACACATTAGAAATTGCATTGTATACAATATTATATATTCCTACTGCTAATAATTGATCATTCTGATTGGTCGGAATGAGCGTTTCCTAGAACGGCGGCTCAAAAAGTAGTTCAGCTTACAACGCGAATCAGACGTTAATAATGGACCCCTGATTGACTCCTCGTATACAACCGTGAGAACAGAAAACCAATGACAGGTGCAGCAAACACACAAGTTCACTGACCTCTCACCTGTCATGAGTACTCGGAAACACAGTCAAACTTCTAATTATTCAATTAGATCCCGGCGTAAGACTCAAGTTAAAACGTTCTTGTCTATGTAAATGTAATGACTCTCGTAATATTACTTTACACTAGTACAATTTCCGTAAGCGCCCAATTACGACAGTCATTACGTTAGTTTTACAGAGCATGGGTGAGTCCGAGTACCCATAACGTGCCACCATTTTTACTCTGGTACAATTTCCCCAAATCATCAAGGGACGTTGCTTTCTTTGTAAACGTAACGGCCATCGATCGTAATATTACTTTAGTACAATTTCCGTAAGCTCTCAAAGTCGTGATAAAAACATAATAATATATAGCTCATGAAAAGGTAATAACTTACTTGGACCGAGCGCACACTCGTGGAATGCGGACAGACAAACACAAAACTTCCCGCAAAACGAAAAAAAGCGGCGCCTCACAGAACCTTCCGCCTAGGGGAGGGGTTGGTTAAATTTTTTTTTTTTTTGCACCTAAAAAATTCTCTCTTTTAGGTGATGCTGTCAGTTTGCCTGTTGGTTTAGGCGTATTTAGCCGATGAGGTGAGTAGCCCACAAAGTGGAAATAATATTGCACAATTTTTTCTACATAAATTATATATATGCTACATTTCTCCCAACGCAGTAAATGTGGACACAGTAAAAGTTACTTGCTTTATATAACTAATAGGCATCATTTTATATAAGACTTAATTTAGTGGCCTTATTGTTAATTATTGGTGATTGAGCAATTCAGAAAGGTCTCGATCATGGCTGGCTCACTATTTCAGCCAGTATTT
Organism: Porochilus rendahli; assembly: GCA_039654305.1. Lineage (NCBI taxonomy): Eukaryota > Metazoa > Chordata > Actinopteri > Siluriformes > Plotosidae > Porochilus > Porochilus rendahli. The sequence continues at coordinate 5,196,364 of JBCNYG010000025.1, forward strand.
TCACCCACACCAAAAATCTGGAGAAACATATCAGCTAATAATGCTTTTATTCCAGGATTATCATGCTATCAGCACAGGTGCCACGATTACTGCATCCAATTTCACTGCCTCGCTTTATCCGAATCTGATTCCTGCTCGGGCCTTGAAGTGTCAGCGTCTATCACATCTCCATCTCCACTTAAATTCGCAATCATTAACTCGTCCCTGCAAAACTAGCTGCTTGGTCTCTGCAGGATTCATGCAATCAAAAAGACACAAAGACACACACACACACAAAAAAAATTCCCATATACAGTTCACTTGCAGTAAAACCCAACAAACACTGTGTGAGTGTGTTGTTGTTGTTTTATGTAACCTTGAAAACAAATCTTCGCCTGGTTGCCTTGATTTATTAATTGTGATTTTGGGATTTATCCCAAAAAACCCACCCCCCCCCAACCCCCATGTCGTGTTATGTGTTAGTTTGAAACATCATGGCTGTCCTGTTCAGTACAATCGGCCACCCAGCAGCACCACTCATTCAATCTCGACTCCTGACGAAATGCAAAGGTAATCAATGCCTCTGAAATGAGACCTAAAAAAAAAATAGGTCAAAAAGGTTTAAAATAGTTTTTCAGACTCTCACACAAAGGAAATTTGCATTTTAATTTGGGGGGGTTTGGAGGTGGAGCCCACAGTTATGTTTAATGTTATTTTAAGCAAATAAAACCTACACTTGTATTTAGGGGTACCTATTGGGAAAAACTTCACAAGTATTTTTAGTACTGTAAAAACAACCGTGATTAATAAGTACCAGACCAACAACCATGATTTGCAGCATGTCTTTCCTCACTGCCCAACTTCCAGAAGTGCTCTCACTACAGCCCAAGAATAGCACCAACTTTGAGACTATAAATCTCTAGCCTGGCTATTCATTGCTCCACAATTCACTGCAAGAAAAATATGAGGCAAGCAGAAAAAAAAAATAATAAAAATCCTTATTATGAAACATAACAATAGGCAAAAGAAAAGCTCCTGGAGGCACGTACATCCAGGACCAGCAAGCACAAAAGCTCATGTATTATAATTATCACGCTAGTCTGCCGATTATATTTTTCAATTGAAGTACAAAATAGGCTAAAACAGGTTCTATCGTAATGGTGATTCCATTAAATTTGAAATGAATTCTTTGTGAAAGGACATGGCGATGGTTTAAAAAAAGGAAGAAGAAAAAAGAAAAAGGCGGCTTATCTACAAATGAAGTCAAGCTGATTGGTTTTCCGGTTCGAATCTACTCCCTACAGCAGACTTGCACATGACGGTTTTGTGCCCAAAAATATTAACAATAAATGTAAAAAATTAATAATAACAACTCTCAAATCACATGAGCAGAATTCAGTCTAAAAAGCTCTGGAAAGATTATCACAGTCCTCTCAAGATTCTGATTAAAGCTGGAAAAAAAAATCCTCTCCAGGATGATAAATGTGAAAGATCAAAGCTGCCTCTCATTCAAGACTCTCCTCTTTTCTATCCAGGCATCCACAGTCGAGGTTAGGTCTCTCAGAATACTCATAAAGTCCTGGCCTCTTCGGTCCATCCATCCCTGATCCGCCTTTCAGCAGTTCACCCTTTCTTGGGACTTGCAAAAGAAAGATGTGAAGACAAGAACGAGGAGAAAACACATCACGCGGCGGACTGAGAAAGATGATTTATCTCTTCAGCTGGAGATGTGAACACTGGGATGAGCCAAGATGGTTTCAGCAGGGCCTGTATATAAAACGGGGAGGGGGGGGGGGGTTTAGGAGCAGCCTGGAGGGGTAATTTATGGGTCCGGTTGTGGACGTGTTAATGAAGCAGGTCGGGTGGAGAATTTCCATCACTGCTGTACTGTATATAGGGCAGTCCCCCTCTCCCTCACTTCTATACAGTTCTTCCCTCTAGATTCAAACTCTAAAATCCCAGCCAACATCAGTCACTGACGGCACAGCGGCGAGAACGTTAACACAGAGGAGGGACATCTGCTAGATATCTGGGGATGAACAACAGGAAAGCAAGAGGAACTCTGAAAGGCCGCAGAAAGTAAAAACTATTTAGAAGCTTCAGATTCGTTGACGCATTCAAGAATAAAATGGTAAACATTGAATTATTTTGAAACCTTTTTTATCCATACACCTCGGGATCTTAAAGGATTCCGTCTTATTTATGTTATATATATCCTGAATATACATATAATGTAAAGTCTATTTTTTTTTGTCTGCAGCATATAATTGTGAGTAAAGCAGAGCCCGCATGTTGGCTGACCGGCTATAAGAAAAGGTATGTAGTCGGCCAACACGGCATCATATCGTACACACCGCGTACACCACAGGACTTTGATTTTGGACAAAATACACCCATGACATTTGGCCTAGGTAAACTTTGTTGCTTTTTTAATACGCCATTTACGTGGCAAGATGAGAGACGGCGTGATCGTAGCATTGGTGAGGTCGAGCGTGGAAGACTAAGATGAGACCAGACGATGAGGCATCCTCGGACCAGGGGTCAAAATATACTTTTTATTTTAGCCATTTTAGAAAGATAGCTAAATAAAAAAAGCTGATAAGACAACAGTGTAGTGCTCGGAGCATCGCAAGATTCGTCACCACTGCTATTTCTAGTGATCAGCTCACACAAGGAAGACGCATGATGACTTCGGAAACAGTGCTGTGGTGAACGCGACAGAAGCAGATAGAGGAGGAATGCATTTCAGCTCGTGCTAATGACTTTCAGAGTGCATACACTATATCCATCACTGGAATACGCTTTCCAGTCCTGGTATGACTGAGCGTTATACAGAGGTTTTTAACACACTCATGACATTAAAAACGAGAGAGAAAGAGATAGAGAGAGATAGAAAAAGAGAGAGGGACTCGACAAAGGCCCTGCACGAACCTGAGCTCGTAAGTGACCATTAAGATAATTTGAAATGAAAATTAGAACAGTGTCGTGTTCATGCTGTTATCAAGGGACTCATCAAACGATGCAGGCATTAAATCCAGATACAAGTGCATGCCATTGAGAAATAACCTCACACTAACCTCCAGTCTTAAACATTAGCCTATAAGAAGAACGACAGCCTCGCCAAGCAACACGCTATTACGCCGCATTTAATTCACAGCAAGGTTTAAACTGGACTGATGTGAGTTTAATAAGCAAATAATGCGACAGGAGCAGGTGCAAATGTGAGGGAAGGAGCTGTTAAAGCAGCCAGTCTTTAATAGCTCTTGCCCTTCACGTAAAAGCATGAGGGGAGAAAAAGAGAGAAATGAAAATAGACAAAACCAGGTATGATGACGGAGAGAGTACACGCAATGAAAAAAAAATAGTCGTAGTATTAAGAGAAAGGGAACGGAGAGGTGAAAAAGGAAAAGACAACAACTTTGCACTAAACCATCTCGGGCTTGTATGCCAACAAAAAAGTGCAGAGTAAGAAAGAAAATATTATTAGTCATAAACGCTGCAGAATACGAGAGAGAGAGAGAGAGAGAGAGTGAGAGAGCGAGAGAGACAGAGCGAAGCCCCTCTTCGTGCCTTTTCCCAAACCCAGTAAACATCATTAAAATGTCAGGGCCAATAAAACACTTTTATGAGGTAAGCTGCCACTTTCGCAGGCTTTGTATCATCAGTACTAAAACGTAAGGCAGCCACCTTGATGGACTGAGAGCGAGGGCGAACAGAAAATACGACAGCGTACTGAGCGAGAGCCTGAATATTTCATACTGTTTACACTTCTGTGGAAAAGAAACTGAAATCTCAAACAGAGATGGTTAATATAATAATAGAATGAAATGTCAGATCATTTATTATACAAGTTCAAAGGTTTATAAGGAGAACCGTCTGGTAGACTGTCAGAAACAGCTGGTAAAGATGGTCGACCGGTCGAACCAGCCCCGGCCTGTGTTTTGGCAGCCGGTGCGACTGAGTGGTTTAGGGATTTGTGGTTTAGGATTTCTTCCCTTTTGACACCTGTGGAACGCGACTTAAATATGGCGTATATATCTACAACAGGACACAAATGCACAGATACAAGATACCTCACATCCCATCACTAAAAATATCCTGAAAAGGTCTAATAATGTTTATCAAGTGTCCAGTTTTGGAATGCTGACACATATGGAAACACTGACAGGAGGAACGATTAAATAAAATTATGGTTACAGATTATTATAGCTAGAACAATACCAAGTCATTTAATTACCTTTACATTCATGTGCAGAAATGTCTGCATAAATAAATACATAAATAAACAAATAAATTAAAATACACTGCTCATTTAAAGATGCACCTATGAAATGTAATATAATCACTATTGTCAAACCATTCCTTCATTTTCTAAGGCGCTTATTCTTAATTAGGGTCGCAGGGAGGCTGGCACCCATCTCCGCCGACTCTGGGCGAGGGCAGGGAACACTTTGGGCATTCCATAAAAACAGTGCACACACTCGGAAGCCATGCATCGTTCTCATCCTGTTATTCCTTACACTTCAGAAAACATTCCTTCTTTACATAACCTGATTTGTTATGCCAGTGATCTTTCCCGTGATTTTTTTTTTTTACAATCACGTATATTATTGGTTTCGTATTTCTGTTTTCAGTCTCCGTGCTGCCACCTGTCGCTTGCTTCTCATTCTGGGAGGATCAAAAGCAAGATGCTATACAATAATAATTACAGCAGGTGTTCCTGGTGCACCGTCAGTCACCTTTGTGTACTCTCACTTGCAAATTTTGCAAACAGAGCTAGCTAGCATGCACAAAACTACCTGCTAGTGTAGAGCTCCATGAACACAAAGGCACAGACTGTAGAGCTGCATCCCAGCCGACATCTGTATGTGGGACCCGTGTGGGTAGTAGGTGGGTTGAAAAATGGGTCCCAAAAGGGATTGTTCGCAGGTTCTACAAAGGCTTCTGACTGATAAGAAGCACGCGTGAGCATTGTGATGGGGAAGATGGCATGATTTTCACACTATAAAAATGGAAAAATACACAATTAAATCTTGCTTTAATTTGCTTTTAGCTTGCTGTAATAGAGCCGACGTCACTGTTACAGAGCTCATGTAGCTCATTCGACATGAAATATGTAAAACACGTTTTGCTTTTTTTCTTTATTTTTATGTTCCTGTGCATTATATACCAAAGTTTGACACTGCAATCTGATTGGTCCAGTATTAACACTATCCAAGAAATACACTTAAAATGCAGATACGGAAGGAGGCACAAGCACTTTATTATAGTGAAAGTTTCCCAGCTCTGGACTTTCAGGAAAAAGTAGTTTGTGCTTTTAGTCTGTAAAATAACAGGCTTGGTCAGAGAGAGAGAGAGAGAGGGAGAGAGAGAGAGAGAGAGAGAGAGAGAGAGAAAGGGCGAGAGCAGGACAGAGAAAGGGCGAGAGCAAGACAGAGAAAGGGCAAGAGAGAGAAAG
>JBCNYG010000025.1:5205559-5217518 GCA_039654305.1 Porochilus rendahli
TCTATCTATCTATCTATCCATCTATCCATCTATCCATCCATCCATCCATCCATCCATCCATCCATCCATCCATCCATTCCCCTTACAAGCTCTAAAAATAAAATGTCATGATTTTTCTACCATAGGACACAGTGACTCATTTGTTTTGTTTTTCTTTTACATAATGTTTGGATAGAGCTAGTTGCCTTTGTTCAGATCACAAGGACACATCAGTGAACTCGTTCTCTTGTGTCCCTCTAGCATTTTCAGTGCATAACCGGAGCGTGTTAAATAAATCACATTTTAATCCGGTTCAAAATTACCAAGGTGCCAGTTTGCCTGAAACGCAAGACAAAACAACTCTGGGCATCGGTTAAGGTCTCGGGGTATCGACCAGAAGGTTGGGGGTTCAAGCCCCGGCACTGGCATCCTGACCCTAGAACAAGGACCTTATCCCTTTCTGTCTCAGGAGCACAGAATAGTATACATGACAAATAAGGGCTTTATCTACTTAAAAAGATACCAACACTATGCAAACTAGCGCAAACAATACTGCTCAACAGTAATTTGAGCTGAACATGGCCGTTTCCCCAACACTACTCCGCTGTTTGTAGTACTCTGCTACATGCAAGATGCTCGGAGTCATTTTTTAAAGTGTTAAAACATTCGTGTTGCGGGCCAAAACAGTAAACCATTACTAGTGATTATGAGTACTTTGTAACAGCACAGTGCACTAGAGACATTAGTGTGCGCTCAGCGGGTTTTGACCTGTTAATAGCATGATGACGTGTAGAAGTCCAGCTCTTGCTTGCACTCACATTTGTAGAACATATGGAAGATGAGGCTGCTGGTGATTTATTTTTTTTAAGAGACATTGCATACATTCATAACATTAAAAAAAAAACAAGATTCAAAAAAGGACAAAAAAAATGAAGTTAATGTTCACATCAAACATCATAATGAGGAACAGTGTGATCTCAGGCACTTTGACCACAGCATGGCTGTTAGTGCCAGATGGGCTGGTCTGAGTATTTCAGAAACAGCCTGGGTGTTTCACGGACAGCACTCTCTACACAGAATGGTGTGTGTGTGTGTGTTGGGGGTCGTGACGAGTGTAAAAGAATCTTAGGTGGATGGGCTACAACGCAACCACAAAAGCTATGAGCCAAGAACAGGAATTCAGTGACACATAACAGGTCTTTCCAAGCAATCATGCACTGTTAGGTAATCTTAAAGGAGAACGCCGCACCTGTTGAAAATGAATCTCAATCAAAACTCAATATTAAAATCTGACTGTTTTCACACCAAGGGGTTCGAGTTCCGGGCATTGGAGCTTCTGTCCAGAGTTTGCACAGCGTGCAGGTTTCCTCCGGTTACTCGGGTTTCCTCCCACAGTCCTAGGCATGCACATTAGGCTGACTGGCTGTTGTAAACTGGTGTGAGTGTGAATGGTTTTGTGTGCCGCACGGCGATGGGCGGATGGATGTTCAGGGTGTACCCCGCCTTCCGAGACTCTCACAAATGAGTGAGAGTGTTTGCAAAATCTTAGATGGAAAGCTGCTATTTTTAAGATTATGTGGGCGGTTACTTGAAAACTGAATCTCAGAATGGTGTTATGAAGGTCTGAGTTAGCGGAGAGGAGTATGGCTTTCAATCTGAACCTTCTGACACTTCGATCGGTCAATAAACGCACGAACGTGTCAAAATCCTATACTTGTAGATGTTAACTTGGGTCTTGATGACCTCATCATTCTCAAATGATGTTCAAATAACTGCCCATGAAATGGTTATAACAACGGAAGCTGTCGGCCTCAGGTTTGGCACACAGAAAGTCATTACTGTAAAGATTAACAGGTTATACCTCAGCTTGTATGGTGGAATTATCGAAAGTTGAACAGCTAGTGAGTAGTTACCATTTTTACACTCTTTCAATTCCTAAAAACAGTGATCGGCATTTCAGATAAATCAATATCTGCATGGGTTTTGTATATTTATATAAATGATTCAAATAAAAAAAAAATGCTCAACAAGAAAGGCAGCATATAAATCACTTATAGTTTCGTGAAGCCATAAATCATTGTCAACGGTCGCCAAAATATCCAGCGAGTACCCAACCCAACACGTCCCATTTCTCTCCCATCATCCCCAGCCTGCTGTGTGATAGGGGCACACTGGAAGAGTGTTCATTTTTAGAACATCCTGTCAAGTTTTGTGCTATTTACTTATGGAAATGTCCCCTGGACAAGTGTGTTCACGGTGAACGAGAGGAACACGCATAGCCCTGATGTGTCTGTTTTGAATGCAGGGGAAAGAAGACTTCAGTAATGTGCACAGCAAGTGATTTGAATATACAGCATGCAAATGCAGCAGTGGCTTGAAGGTGACTTTCTCGCACACGTTTGTCGGGCCCGAAACTGTACTTGACCTGTTTGTTTCCGATACACACTTCGGACGAGACAGGAGTTTACCAGCGCGAGCTTTCGGACAATTTGGTGTATGTTGTTTAAACATTGCTTAATGGTTTGAATGGTTAACAGATAAGGTCTGCGGCCCCCTACGTAGATCACCGTTTACAGAAACTTAATCTGGAGCCACTCTTTCTCAAGGCGATCTATTGAACGTGTACATGAACATGTGGCTCTTGTTTTCAAACTCTGGGCGTCAGATGCCCGACTCGGAAGTGCTGATATTTTCTTTAAACAGAAAGGCTGAGGGCATGGATGGCTCAAGAGGCGAAACCCGGCGCTGAATGAAGTGCCTGTGTATATGTTTATACCGAGAGCGACACTAAAAGAGCTCTAGAGGTCGCGTTAACTTCGGATTCAATACCATGTGCACCAATGCGCAGACCAGGTAAACGCATGAAATCTCCCACTTAGTAGTCGGTGTAATGTGGACTTTGGGATTCCATCACCATACAGGAAGATGCTAATTCAAACAGCGCCAACCTACGCCCGACTGAAAAGTCAGTCCAAGCAATGGATCACATGACATCTATTACGTCTATTAAACACACAGTTGCTTGTTTTGGGATGTTTATTAAATCATGTCTCTAGTATATACACCACACGCTGAGCGGTGACCAGAGAGCATTATAAGAGAGATTATATTCAAGTCCCTCCATTGCGGTGCATTTTAGGAGCTGATTTTAATGCAGGTTTAACAAACCGTTTGAAGACGACAGATTGTAAAACACTCGGATTTGGTGCCTTGAGGTTTATAACGGTGCGTTAATTTTACATGATTCAATCGGTCATTCAGTCAGCAAGTATTTCTCAAAGTCAAGAACGCTTCCTTGGTAGGACGGAGCCTTCCACGTCAGGTCCTTTAGAGGCTAGGCAGAACTCCTTTGCTGCATCTGAAGCACCTGGTCGCTGGCAGAATTCGCATTGGAAGGATCATCAGCATCAAAACAGTCCTTCAGTGCAATTCGATGACACGGCATCCTTGAAACGCAGCCATCAAGAATCAATTTCCAACATTAAGAAGCACCTTGTGTCTATATGCAACCTACTCGGCTCAGGTTTCAAAGAAAATCCAAAGCCTGCGCTATTAAAAAAGGAGGATCTTTAACGGTTCTTTGAATTGTTAGATGCTGAGCGTCCTGAAGAGGTCGTACTCCGAGCACTGTCTGTCTGAAAGATTCTAAGAGTTGCTCAATTCAAAACCAAAACAAAACAAACAAACAAAAAAGCCATTAGGACTCAATATTAAGGCTCGCCCCCTCTCCCTCCTCAAGAGCGTATCATATAAACACTACGCACACGAGCTGACACTCATATTTACAAGGAGACCATTTTGGAAACAAGGGGCTTTCTGTGTGTTCACCAACACATGAGAGCCTGTTGAAACTGTGTATGATTTGGAAATATTCTAAAACATGCAAAGAATAAAACAAAATGGGACGAGTCTTCCAGGGAAAACTTGTGTCGGCTTATTTCCACTTAAAGCTTAATATAAAAGAAATGGATTTAGAACACAAATAAAGTGAGAAGTGTAAAGTAGTATGATGTAGAAAGGATTTGTGTCGAGGATTAGAAATAAGGGTGACAACGAGCGACGACAGACGACGACACGGACGATGATGACGCAAGACGACCCACAACGGTCCCTATGCGTTGCTCCAGTTTCGCTAACAGGCAACACAACAACCTGCAGCAGAAGTTACTGTTCCCAACGTGATCATCACAATTTATTTTTCCCCATAAAATATTCCTCCTATGATCTTATAATAATCTGCCCGGCCAAAAAAGAAGTTGCACACACGAATATGTTGCTGTGCCGCATTTATCCTTGCTTACAGCACGTAATCGTTATGCCGGTGTTTCAACAAACTTAAGCACCGTACCTTATAATTTATTTCCATCCAGAGTCGGGTTCGTTTCTCACCGACGTCTTGAATCGATGAGGGACACACTGAACCGCTCCATTTATGTCTTCTCCGAAAATTTTCAATAGGGTTAAGGTCAGGACTCTGGGGTGCCGATACATATGTGAAAATGATTCCTTGTCCTCCCAGAACCACTCTTTGATTAGTTTAGTCCCTGTTTCATATCTGCGCCATCTGGGAAGAACAAGTCCACCGATGTGATAACCCGCTCATTCACTACGTTCAGCTCATCAGCCGACTTCATATATCTAATGTTGCTGAGCCTCGACCGAACAACCTGGAGCAACAGTGCAGTGGAGATTACATTCTGTGATCAAGGCTAAATTCTCTCCATGAAAATATTAGGGTGCGTGCCTGTTTTTTTTTTTTCTGCTTACGTTCTAAAACTTGATTAAAGAATCGTGTCATAATATTTTTTTCCCCAATTAAAGATTTCTTTCTTGCTGCTGAACTGCTGTACGAGTTCCCGCGGCCACAGGAAGCATCCGTTCCATTTTAAGCCATCAATCTTTTTCCCCTCATGAGGTTAATAGAGAAAATATTTACAGCTTGTCATGTTACCAGGAAAATAGAAATCCCTCTGGCCTGAAGATTTCCTGGGTCGCAAAACAAAGTTAAACTTTTATGTCTGCCTAGAGATTCTTTTTTTATAAAGGATAAATAAACATCTTACAGAACACTTTTGTTTATTTTGGAAACTTGCACACATGTTTCCATAGAAATGATTGACATTGCATTAGAACATTAATGTAAACCTGTTATTACGTGTCCATGTAAATCATACAGAGCTTCAGAGAATATTAAGAAGCCACTCTCCGAAGTAAAAACGCACATGTTTAGCTCGGCTAATTCTTCCTGCAGGTCTTACTGGACTGTATATTTTACCATTTAAACTACAAGTCATAACTGTGTATAGTTGATAGATAGCATCACAATCACTCTGAGTGAATAGGATTAAAGCAGAATTTGCACAAGGCAATATTGGATATCTTCAGAATCATGACTGACATTCCCGACAGTTCTGCCCTCCGGGGTAAGAGGCCTCGCTCTGTTTTGAGATCTTTAGCAGCAGACTGTTTATTCTAAGCCCTGCGACTGGATGAGTACTTCCTCCTGCCAATCACAGCTCAAAAGAGATGTAGGATTGCTTAACCCTGACGTTCAGTTCACTAGCAACAAATGCCCCATTGACCCAGCCTATCTTTTTTTTTTTTTTTAATCGGAAGCAATTGAAACGTTTTTTTATTTTTTTTTTAAAGACCCGTTATATCTTATTCCCATCTTAATTATGAGGTATTTAAATGTCCTGCTTTGGTCTGGTCTGGTCTGCCGTCCTTCTCAGACAAGAAACTTTTATTTCACCTTGTTACTCTTGGGCCAGAATGACATGAATAAAATGTCTGTGATATAAATGTTCATTAGAAACATTGAGACAAGTACAAGTTTCATGTTAGTAGATTCATTTTTGTGGTTTTATTAACGATCCAAATTAGTCAGTTTGACCTGAACGGAATCATTATGCAGTAAAAACGGCAGCAGCTTCTTCCTTCCCAACGAGCGGCTTCACGGTTACAACGCAAAAAAGACATGAGATACCTACAATTATATCAGGGATAAAGTTTTTTCCCAAACCGCTTAATCCTACTTGGGTCGTGGGGAGGCAACGCCCATCTTAGCCAACACAGAGGCAACACGAAGGTGCAGGGCAAACACACACACAACCGTTCACACTCACACCAAGGGGCAATTTGGAACAGCCAGCTGTCCCAAAGGACTGTGGGAGGAAACCTGATTCAACAGTTTGGGGTCACTTATATATAATATAATGCACTTCTGCCTCACAGCAAGATGGTCCTGGGTTTGAGTCCCGTGTGGAGTTTGTATGCTCTCCCTACGCTTCGCACAGGTTTCCTCAGAGTACTCGGGTTTCCTCCCACGGTCCAAAGACACGCACATTAAGCTCTCTGGCTGTTCCGAATTGCCCCTAGGTACGAGTGTGTGTGTGAACGGTGTGTCGGCCATAATCTGGTGAGCTATTCAGGGTGCCTTCGCCCAGAGACGACTGAGACCCGTGACCCTAAAGGGATTAAGCGATTTGGCGAATGAATGAACGGTCATGTTCCCAAGACGACCACAAATCGCTCCGTCCTGAAGCCTACCCCAAGAACAGCTTTACCTCAGACGCTTTGAAAGCACCAACACTCATTCTGAATAAACATTTCCCCAGAGAAAAATCACCACATCAACAATTTTTAAATCCGTTCACGAGTCCCTGTGAACAAGATGCTCTATAGAAACGATACCATATTAGAACAAACGCATAGAAAACGCCAATCCGACCGATCTGGTACACAGCCAGCGCCGGCGTTAGAACGTTAACACCTTCCGACCAATCGGAAGTGAGAATTTCACAGCACTGAGGTACAAATGCAGCAGCTGTGTATTAATGCACTATCCTGATGCACCGCCGTATATTTTAATCTGTACGTGTTGTGTACACACTAAACGCGTTCCGCATGGTACGTGGCCCGGGCTATTTAGTCATATTTGGCCAGCTAAGCAGACAGGTTGTTTGCTGTGTGGGAGGGCTACCATCATCATTTCCCCAAGATTAAATGCAAAATAAGCAGTTGAGCAGTGGAGCGAAATGGAGCGGGTGAGATGAGGAGTGCATGTAGTACAGCATTGTGCGTCTGAAAACAACCGCCAGAGAGAGAACAGTGGGGGGAGCGACTGCTGAGTAGAGTTCACTGAGTCTGGCGCCGCTTTCGGACAACAGAAGGAGGCTGTCGCATCCTGTTAGCACTGAGCGTTTTTCTTTTCACAGGGGAGACGGAGAGATCGAGCCCCGGAGCCATCATTCTGCCATTCCTATCCTGCTGTTAGCATCAAAACTCATTCAGAGAGCACATACTCACACACAACACAGTCCAATTTGCAAAGATTCACACAAGACAACTAGTATGGAACGGTCAACAGTTATTGCTTGTGTTTGTCTAAGGAATCCTACAAATTGATCAAAAAATTCCACTACTGTTGGTTCAACATTCTTGAGTATCAAGTGCATAGCAGGGAAGTTAATCTCGAGGAAAATGAACCTGGATTCATTTAACAAACAGAATTTACTGGCTTTTATCATTCTTGTTAATTCTGTTAAAGTCATAAGTGCGCTCATTTTCTTTCGCGTTTCTGAGGCCGGGGCACAGAGGCAACGTCTAGGGAGGAAAACCCATGCATCCCTCTTCCCAGCGACACTCTCAAGCCCCTCCAGAGGGATCTTGAAGCGTTCGTCCCCAGGCCAGACGGGATATAGAACACCTCTCAAGGGAAGCAAACGGGAGGCATCCTAACCAGATGCCCGAACCACCTCAACGGACTCCTTGCGGTGTGGAAGGGTAGCAGCTCTACCCCGAGTTCCCCAGAGCACCTCATTTACGTTCTGGACTAGAGGATGAGTCAAAACTTTGAACTCATTCACGTTCTGGACTGGAGGATGAGTGAAAACTTTAAACGGGTAGCAACAGACGTCAATCTGATGGTATACTTTGGCAGCGGCAGGCGGCACAAAACCTGGGGATTGCCCCTTGTCACAGTCAACAGAGTGATTGTACACTTTACCAGCAAAGGCAAGCAAACAACAGCATTGTGCTCAGGTTGACTTTCTGCTCAGACTGTCAAGCAAGCTGTTGAAAATAAAATCAGTTGTAAGAAAACTGATGTTGCAGAGAAACTACAAGTGAGCTGGAGATTTCCTTTCACTGGAACGAAGAGCCCCAAACCTGTTTAAACATGACAATACACCTGTGAGTAAAGCAACTCCATGATGACATGGTTTGCCAAGATTGAAAAGGAATCGAGTGTCTGCAGCAGAGCCTTTCCTCAACCCCACTGAACTCCTTCGGGCTCCTGCACTTTCTGTACCCCAGGCAGCAGAGCCTGCTCTTATTGAAGCTCCTGTATCTGAATGAGCACAAATCCACACCGCCCCGCTCAGAATGTACTGAAGAACCTTCCAGGAAGAGTGCAGAATACGAAAATGTCAAAAGAGGGCTAAATATGGAATATGATGTCCAAAAGTCACGCAGACATAATGGGCAGGTGTCCACATACAGTGGCCTTTGGCCATACAGTGCATTTCCTGGTGTTTAAGGCTATTTTACCCAAATGTTTTATAATAAGTTCAAGGGAACATCGATTCCACCATCATAGTCACTAAAACGGCCTAGTGGCTATTATACACCTGGATTGTTAAACAAGCCCGTGTAAAATTTCGATGCAATTCTTTCCCTCCATGTTCTTTCTAAAGCATGCCAAGCCAAGCAGATTCCAAATGCACTTCCCAAAGCAGTGCAGCATTTTCTTTTCCCACGAGGCCCATCATAATGGGGCCCCTTGTGTCTTCAGTCTGTAGGACAATCCAGTTCCGTGTAGCATATAATCTGCAGTGTTAAGTCCTCCAATGGCAAGGAGTACATTTCCAGAGGGGCTTTTTGTCTAGAAACACAGTTTTTCAGCTATGTTTGCCACTTATTCCTACCATATAGGCCTTTAGAGACACAGGATATCCCTCCCTGAGGAGTTACAGCACTGAGCTACATCATTGCATGGTGGAGCATGGACAGGTCTTGGCTCAGCAATTTACTTTTTTATTTTTTTATTTTTTGCCTTAAAGTAAGCAACTGTGGCAGTAAAGCTTTGGGGATTTTTCTATATTTTCTATCAGGCCATATGTGCCAGAAAGGTACTCAAGGCTCCATTTGCAAAAAGGTGAATAATTTACCCCAGATGGTGAGAAGACAGACAGTGCTAATGGATGAGGAGATAAATACACAGGTGGAGATGGGAGCTGCTGTGATTTTTGTTGCAAAACTTTCTTCTGATTGAAAGACACAGTTGGCAAACCATCTCGACGCTGCTGTATTTTCCTCCAAGCTCTCATTTCAGAAAAGCTAACTTGTACGTGGGTGATTTCTTCTTCTCTTGAATCAAGAAGCTTGAGTTGAATTTGGGTTTGTGACAGATTCAATGTTCAGGTTTAGGTTTGGAAAGGAATGCAGGCGCTCCAGTGAAGAAATCTTTACCATTAGAGCTGAAATTGGTTCAAACGAGTAAGTATAAGTTCCACTTCCAAATAAACGCAGAGTGAAACAGTGACCATCTGTGTGCTCAACAGAGATTTTACACATCATTAAAACAGGCAGTGGGCAGTGAGTTAATGAAAAAGGTAAGGAATAAAGCACAATGGGGCATGCTGTTATGGTACAATCAATGACAGAGTGGTGTGAAAAGACTTTACTCCTCGCGCAGTAAACATTAATTTCCGATCGCAGCATGTCGGACAGTGTTTTCCTCCTTGCACACCAAAATAATTTGCCCACAATTATAATTAATAATTATTTGCAGAAGACCAGGTGGACGTCATTGAATCGGATAGCCCCCTAAACGTCCGATACTGTACACAGGACAGTATAAAGCAAATTGAATCAGAGTTTATTTATGTTAAGTTTATTTTTATGTATCTTGATAATCACAGAGGCACGTCAGGTGAACCTTGCCCACTTTTTTTCCACTCACAGTTTTACGAGACACTACACAGAAGCATAAGTAAACAGTAGTCCATAATGGTGTGTTTTTAAACACATTCAAAGTTTTAGTACATACACACATATACACACACACACAAAACTAAATAAAACGAGATTCTTGTGGTTTATTTTTACATTTTTAAAGAGGAAAATGCTTATACTGCCTGCTTTCAGCGACTGTAGCAAACAGTGAGAGTCCATCAATTTGATTCAAGAATTATCCACTTTGGATAATGTCTTTTAATCCCCAGCGCACCAGTTACACTTCTGGGCAATCTCATATACTAAATACTTATGCGTAGTAATTTTAACCCTTTAAAGGACCATGTTAGCAAAGATTTTATCACTTATGTTACAACATAATCTAAAATGGTCATTCTCTCACCGAATTCTCTATTTTTTTTTTATTATTATTAATTTAAATAAACTTGGATTGTGTCACAGACACTAAAAAACTCCTTTCCTAAGAAAAAATTTACTCCTTCCCTAAATCATGGAAGAAAAAACCCCAAATGTTCATTATAACTGTTATTTTATATTGTGTTAGTATATTAATTGTCCAAAAGCAGCACAAGGGGTGCTCAAGTTTTTGCTATAATGCCACTATATGATTGCATTACAAGAAGAACCACCATCAAACTCGCCATTTTATACAAACGGAAACATTTAAATAATAAATAAATATTAATAATTAGCGCAACATACTACTGTATGGCCAACTTTCCACCTCCATATAAACGAATCAGATGACGTTCATAACACAGTCGGTCAATTAAGTTGTCTCCTCTGTTGCAGCTTTTGTACCAATTGTGTACAATTACACCGACATTGTTCTGATGCACAATTGAACAACAAATCGACTGCTCTCCCATCAGAACCCTCCCACTACAGTGGGAACCATCAGGCAAATGATATTCCCCGAAGAGTGCTTCTGATGGCACATGAGTTCCACATCAGTAAGGTGGACGAAAAGCCTCCGAAAGAAAAGAAGCTGCAAAGAAACTACACTTTTTTCATTTCAGCGAAACGGAACATTATGAGTCTCATGTGTCGCCCACTATTCTGCACCAGGTCAGGAAGCATTACACCGTGTACCTTGAAATTCCAGTCACTCATTCACACAGAGCTCTCCTACATATCTAAAGCTCATCAAGATAGCATTTTGGCTCCCATCCAGTGCAGGCAACAGAGAACGACTCCTACAAAGGTAAAATATGTAACCGCATTTATTACCCAGCCCTTTACTGAACACTCAGGGGAAAGTCCTACTTGATCACCTTGACAAATACCCGGCTCAGACAGCTCAGCTTTCAAATCATACCTTAGCCATGCATTATATCTCTATACATCTTCATCTACAGCACAGCTGCAGTTACAGCAAGCACATTTCCCACCCTAGTTCTAATCCGGAATGGTTATTTGGTCTGGAAAGCTTCTATTTGTCTTACAATTATTAACACTATTAGAATTATTTTGAATGAAAATCCTCCATATTACACTGTGAAGCAATTTTAAGATAAATGCTAAAATATCCAACAAATCTTAATCCCATTTAATAACAATATAATGAATATTCTTTGGAAAGAGAAACCAAAAATGTGCAAATACACTTTTGTATGTGTAATTATAGCACTTGTACTTCTGAAGTTTTTGGCATATTTATTTTTGCATGTTTCACTTTGTTACATAAACATAAATAGAGTGTGAAGTGGAATAAGATTTAAAAAAATATTTGGATTTATGCCAGATGGTGTTATATATTTGTTACACAGTGTACATGGAAGGGTACCTTATTTATACGGTCATTAAGTGATGGGTGGATTCAGAATTCATACATGGATGTAGTGCACGTATGGATAGATAGATGGATGGATGGATGATTGAGGATAATAGAATAATGATTATTATTGGATGGATATAATGCATGTATGGATGGATGGATAGATAGATAGATAGATAGATAGATAGATAGATAGATAGATAGATAGATAGATAGATAGATAGA
>JBCNYG010000025.1:5300820-5311965 GCA_039654305.1 Porochilus rendahli
CATCACAGACAGAGACACAGAGATAGAGAGAGAGAGAGAGAGAGAGAGAGAGAGAGAGAGAGAGAGAGAGAGAGATAGAGAGTGAGAGAGAGTGTCCGCTCTCTCTTTTTTGTCGTCTAGAGCTTGTGGATCTTCTCAGTTTGAATCTTTGAGACCAATGTAGCCAGCCTCCCACACGTTTTCCCCAGACATATCTGTTCGAACTCTGCTGGATGTTATACACTGCTTTCTTTAAGTCAAGCCTTGAGATCAGGAGCATCATGACGAATCCTATTTTCAGGATATTGCATTGTGTTGATCTTCACCTACATTTGGGTTTTAACTTCCAGGAGTGCTATTTGTAGAACAGCTGCATATCTTGAAAATCTTTTAGTGCTGATTTCCTACAAGGCTTCCACCAAACCAAATTATCTTCTGTGATTACAGAAATGTGATAACGCAATACTTATCTTATGTCTTTGTGTCTGTGTGTGTCTGTCTGTTTATTTGTCTGCTCATGTGTGTGTCTGCATGCCTATGTATACATGTCTCTGCGAGTAGTTGAATCCGTCTACCTGTGTGTTTGTGTCTCTCTCTCTCTTTCTGTCTGTGCATGTATGTATGCATGTGCGTGTGTCTGTCCATCTGTCTGTCTCTCAATCTGTGTATGTGTGTTTGTGACTGTTTTTCTTTGTCTGTCTGCGTGTGTCTCTTTCTCTCCCTGTCTCTCTCTCACTCTCTCGCTCTCGCACTCTCTCTTTCTTGTTGCATGTATATATATGTATGCCTGTATTTGTCTGCCTGGCTGAGTATGCCTGATAACTGATGTGCGGAAGAATAATATTTTTTGCATGTGAATATCAGAGAGAAACATTTGAGTGGAACACTCCAGAAGCCTTTTTCCACTGAGACCGTTCATTGAAATCACTGATGCAAAAGAGCAAAATAGGCATTACTAACCTGCAATAATAATTATCTCTGAATAGGCCTTTTACGCTAATTTACAACCAATTTAAGGCTAATCAAGAATTCCAGAACGTAGTCCTCCTGCACTTATTGACTGGCTTGTGGAAGTGTGTGCCACCATTTTCAGTTTTATTTGTACTGCATAAGAATGATAGAATAGAACACACGCAAGGGCTGAATAAAGTCCTTTCAGAACTCCCTGAAGCCCCTGTCACACACTGACCACACACGTATGAGAAATTTGGCAAATATGCTGGCGTACCTCAAACAACTTATGGCTAAGTGGTATAAGCCGTATTACGGTGAGATCGTCGAAAAACTTAATGCATGCACCAATTTTCCGACGTATGCTAGCGGCTCATATATTCCACATACAGTGGCCATAAGTTGTAAGCAAGCTGCTAGATGTTGAAGGCAAGTTACATATAAGTTAAATATAATCATAGTGTACTTTGAACGTACGCATATATACTTATACTAATGGGTCGGCGCTAAGGTCTTCAGAGAAGCGGATCTACGAATTCCTAGCGTGTTGGCAGCGTACGCAACTTAACAACGATGGTCAATGATGGAGTTTAAAGGAATACTGACAGGTTCCTCGTTTGAAGCCGATTTTATCATACCAATCACAATAAACGCTGCCGATACAGCCATAATATGCTAGCTGCAAGTCAGTAAGATGTTCAGTAAAAGTTCTGTGGCTGTCAGGAACACGCCGGGTACGTCTGCGTACATCAATATACGTTGGAGATAAGTTCGATACAATTTAGCTATAAGTTTTCCGTTAGTTCTAAATAGGTTAGTTAACAAGTTATAGATATGTTCAGAACTGGACGTACACCATCGTTTTATAGAAATTTGTCACTTGTCAATTTTCTTACGTTGGCGTAAGTTCTGCAAATCGTTAATATGTGACAGGGGCCTTCCATACAGAAGATGACATTTTCCAAAAGTCCTTTCGCCTGAGAGTTTGAAAAAAAAAAGTTTCAAATATATATAAACAAAAAATAAATTAATAATAATATTCAAATAAAACAAAAATTACATTTATTAAATTAAATAAAACAAACTGAAAGCATTTCAATTCAGCATCCTGCAGTCAGTCGTCACCTCGTGGTCCCCACAAGAAGAACACAAGCAACATTTCCTTTTTCGTTTTTTTTAGACTTCGCCTCAGCTGGGGATTTTAGCTGAGACTATAACACTGTGCTAATATCAACACCGAGAGTGCTGCAGAACTGATCAGATTCACTCCTTGAATATTTCATCCTGTCTTATTTTAAATACACACTAAATAGCACACTGCACTCCAGCTGTCTTCTAATATTGCTTAAACAGTAATTAGAATTCACGGCTACGGTCTGTGGAGGCAAACAAGTCAGTCGAAATTGGGATTACGCAATTCAACCTTATTGCAATTTGGCTTGAGCTGTTCTGTGCAGCTGCCGGTATATGGGCAATTTGAATGCGAAATGTTCAGCTAATCGCTGGCAGAGGCCAACAGGTTTTCATGCTACTAAAATTTGCCTCTGGAGAGACAGCTGAGCATCCACCAGTCAGCCAGTTCCAACATAACTTTGATGGTACGCTTTAAATATGGTCCGTCGCTATATCTTTCCCTGACCCATGAAGATTAATAGATGCCGTTATGCTGTAAAAGGGTAATAGTGCTATAAAGACACACATGCACAAATAAAAGCTGCATTAAACACCCCTGTAGCGTTCTTCTCCAAAGCAACAAGCAAAGATTTTGTCATGAGTGCTTTTACACCTATGAGATCTCCGAGTTGTGCTAATGATAATGAAGATAACTCAGTAAGCGGTGTGCATGCTGTCTAATATGGTAAACAAGTGGTCTGATGAATGAGTGCACTACTGAGGCTCATTTAACATGTCAACAACAACAGGAAAAAAAAAATTAACTGTGCTCATGATGAAAAGGTTTGATGACTTCTTATTAAAGTAGGCTAATTTTAATCACGTCAAGGGCACGACTTTTACACCACTGCTGGGTCGTCGTTCAATCAGCAGCTTTGGAAAGTTTCAAACTGATTGGAATTCTACCGTGGCATTTTTAACCCCAACAAGGACGTCCGAGTTAGACCCGTGTGGATTTTCATTAAATTTTTCGGTCAAAGAAGGCGCCATTTAAATTCCAGATCAAATTTTGGGTCTGGGAATTTTTTTAAAGGGTTTTTTAGCACTGCGACAATTTTTTTGGAAGCGTCATATCGGAGCAGGCCCAGCAGGAGACGCTGTGTGCTTTGTTGCTGAGTTTCTTGGCTCGGTGGTGGCTTACGCTCTCCGAGCGCTCCTGCCTAAGACTGTGCTTCTATTGAAGACTGAACTGGAATAACAGACAATTATTCCTGACAATTGGAATCGTTACCGATAACAGGGATTGTTATTACGGCTGAACGGGAATGCCGACTGTCTATCCACGAAAGATTCATTAATAGGTCAAAATAATAAAATACTGCCAGGTTTTGCTCTCACCTGGCAATTTCCACCCACCAGGCCAGCTTCACCCAATCAAATGGAAAGTAAACAAACCCAAAAGAGTGAAGGCTAATCAGAACATCTTTTCAAACTGCTGCTGATGCTGCATTGTGTACATTTACGGTATTCCGCAGACAGCCTCATCCAGACGGACTTAGTTATATCTCTGTTATACAACACACCCTGATAAAAAGTGCTAAAAAAGTGCTTAAATCCAAACCATAAACCATTTAGCTTAAATCAACTGAAATACTTTAGCAAGTCCACATCTGCATCAGGAGTCTCAGGAGAGATAATAGTTTAAACTCATTGGTTCAAACACCATTTTTATGCGCCAGAAAGCAACTGTACCCTGTTTACTACTTGAATGACATTTACATTAATGGCATTTGCTAGACACGCTTATCAAGAGTGACTTCTCATTTAAACAACTGAGGGTTAGCGGCCTTGCTCAAGTCCCCAACAGCGGCAGCTCAGTGGTGCTGGGGTTTAAACCCCCAAAGTTATGATTAAAGATCCTTGTGAAGTTTAGCATTTGTTCTTATGAAAACACGGTGACGTTAGTAGTTCACTACTTATCCAAAGTCAACTCCTTAGAACGCCTTAGTCATGGATATAATTTATAAAAATCTTACAGTCGTTTAATACGGACAGTAATTAAGTTTACCACTCAGCATGGGGTGTGTGTGTGTGTGTGTGTGTAACCACCATAGTCTAAATATATTCCAAACACCTTATAGAATTTCTAATCAACTACAGTTTTAACGAGCTAAAACCCCCAGTTCTACAGCCATTAGATACCGTTCGACTGAAACACTCGGGGACAGCTAAATGACATGGCAGCATGTAAGAGCTATAAAGAGCAAACTGTTCGACACATTCATCCTGATTAAAATGTAGATTAATACCAGAGTGCTTTCACAAGCGGTGTTCATTTTAACCACACGTGTCCATATTAATAACATTTTTTAAAAAGAAAGAAAAAAAAAAAGCAGGTGATGAGATCAGTGGTGGGCTTTGTGTGCTACAACTCTTGGGTGCATGGCGTGGGTGTGGT
Organism: Porochilus rendahli; assembly: GCA_039654305.1. Classification (NCBI taxonomy): domain Eukaryota; kingdom Metazoa; phylum Chordata; class Actinopteri; order Siluriformes; family Plotosidae; genus Porochilus; species Porochilus rendahli. The sequence continues at coordinate 5,305,322 of JBCNYG010000025.1, forward strand.
GCCGGGTTGCTCTGTACAAGCTTAGTATCGGAGCTGACCTTCAGCGGACCGAACGCTCTTGCTTTACACGTGCACGCTGAGCACATGATTCAAACGCGGCTTCATACCGACATCGATGTATGAATGCAAAAAGCTCCGACGAAATGTTGGGAACAGATGCCTTCCCAAACCCAGCGCCTCAGTGATGTTTCGAAAAAAAGTGACATCATACAAGTGGAATCTAAACTTAGCTTGCTTTAATTAGAAGTCATTAAACCCTTTCATCATGAGTGTAGGAGGGTTTTTTTTTTTCGTTGTTGTTGTTGTTGACATGTTAAATGAACGTCGGCGGTGCACTCATTCATCAGGCCACTTGTTTGGCATGTATGGAGGCGTCACAGGGCTCATTTCTCCAACAGGCTAGGGGGCAAATCCAAAAGAAAGTGAGTGAAACACGCTACAGAGAGGAGATGTTCTTCTGCCTGCTGTGTGACACTGAGATTAACGACCCACGTGCGCCACATCTCGCTACCTCTTCCAGCCAGCAAGCCCTTTGTTATCATCGCTGATCAGTTGATGAGGTTTTTGCTGCTGGCTAACAATGACAGTGGTGTGGCTACTTAATGACCTTAGTAAATCTTAAATGCTTGATCCTTCATTGAGCAGGTCATGCATGAAATTGTGCACAAAGTGCCCCAAGAGGTGAAACAAGAGGCAGGGGGAGTGGTGCTTAAGCACAAACACCAACAGGATGTGCATGACTACTGTATTCACTCAGCCACTCATTTACCCAACCGCTTACTCATATAAGAGTCGCGGCTCGGCTGGAGCCTATCTCAGCCGATACCGGGCGAATGTGGGGTACACCCTGAACCGCTCGACAGATCAACTCATGCGCAGCTGTTCATCATTACATCCAAATTAAGGGGAAACAGTCTGCTAAGCATGTCTTTGGACTGTGGGAGGAAACCGGCGTACCCGGAGGAAACCCACGCAAGCACTGGGGGAACGTGTGAACGCCACATAGAAGCAAATGAGTCTGGGACTCGGACCCAGGACCTCCTTCTTATGAATACTACATTTCTAAAGTGAATGCTCCAGCAAACAATTAAAATAATTATTTCTTAAGTACAAAATAAATAACCTAACACGAGACGTTCAAATGTCCCGTTCGTCGTAATAAAGAACAGACCTGACTGTGCGACAGCAGTAACAGACAATGCAAAGAAAAGAGGAGTGAGGAAGGCATCAGACGGGGACGAGAGAACAAGCCTGGAGGTGGCAGTGTGTGTTAGAAGAACAGGCGCAGAGAGAGGCTTGTGTGTGGGCCAGGTGTATTCATGATCATTCTGTACAGCTCATTTCCCACTTAGTCACCCCTCACAGCACACAGACCCAACAGAAGGTGTGCGTTAGCAAAAGAGACGCCGGCCAACGCGTTCTTCACGACGTCACAATGATGGGCGTCCTCTACTCCACAGCAGCTCCGAGCAAAATGTACAATATGACCCCCGTCACAGACCACGGCGAGGTCGAAGAGCGCAGAGAACAAGGTATTAGTGCTGTTTTAAACATACTGCGCCTTACTGATTAAACCGGATACGGATTAATCCTCGCTAAAGTAAACCGTGATTGGCCGGCTCGAAGTGTGTCGCTCGGAGTTCAGGTTTAAATAAAATTAACGGATTCAGCTTTGCTCTTTGAATTTTGCTGTTGCCGTCGGTTTAACAGAAAAAACACCCGTACGCACACGCACACGCACAGCGTCACCCCTCCCTTCTCGCATACCCGTGGTCACAAGTGCAAATGTGTTCACTTGCAGCAATGAAAACAGCAGTGGTAGTCACAGCGCAGAAAGGACAAAAAAATTGTCTTATTGATTCCCTGAGTGAAATGAAGGCCCTAAGTGCTCGAAGAGGCGGAAACGCATCTCTGCAGCCTTCAGTCAAAGACGCTTCTAATGAAGTGCGCGTCGTTCTGAATTACTTTGAAGAGCTGTGAGAAAGAACAGAGGACTAGAGAGACTCCTTCCAGCCAGAAACCTTTCTTCTTTTTCTTCTTCTTCTTCTTCATTTTTTTAGGGTTCAGCATGAAAGTGAATCAGGGACCGAACCACGCCGCGCAGCAGCTACATTACCAAATTACCCTCCTCTCACAGGAGAAGGCCGAAACGAAAACGCAGTCGCTGTTTTTGCTTTATAAATAAATAAGGAAAGAAAAAAATATAATAAAAGGCTTACATTTCAGATGAAAACTAAGCCAAAAGCATTAAAAAAAAATCCAGAAGCAATCAAATTAAGACCAACGCCAGCCCAATACGCGGTCTGCTATTCCACGATCTTTCACAATAAGGGTTTTTTCCCTTTACCACTTGTTTTTCCACTCTGTTTCACTCCCTGACCTTTGTTGAAGAACATTGTGCTGTACTACTTTTCTGCCTGAGAGCGGTTGAAAGCAGAAGTTTCAAAGCCGAAGGAGTTTTCGAGTTTATGCAGTAGGTAAAACACAATCATGTCAGATTTCTGATTCCCAACAAGACTTAAGGGTGTGTTTTATTTTTTTTTATTCCAAGAGCAAAAAACCCACACAAAGCAACTGTTGCTTGGACCTGAAGGGTTTCTATAATTGCATAGCTGGGGACAGGAGTTCTAGCTGTAATTCAAATGACAGGTTTATATTAAGCCACTCGCTCCAATACTTTTATTTATTTACTTATTTATTTATTTTGATACGTTATTAATCCCTGAGGGAAAATTGGACCTTGCATTAAACCTATCTCAAGCTGTAAACACGTTCTATGTGAGCCCGGCAGCGAGCACGCACCCTCGTACCTGGAGCGGTGTGCAGCTGTGCCGCATCGCCAAGGGAGCAGTTCGGGGGTTCGGTGCCTTACTCAAGGTCCCTTCAACCGTGATGTGTAACATGTTATTACTCCTACAGCAGTATCCTACTTACATGGAAAGCAGTATGACGATAGGTTCAGTCAGCTAGCCCGTTCACGAGTGATTAGCCTACGTTATGTTTCATCTTTCGTTATCAGTTCATTTTGGCTGAATATAAAGGTTGCCCTGCAAACCCCACCCCTCCCAACTCATGGGCTTTGTATCACTTATTCACCTCTTTTACATCCTGTTTCGGTTCTTTATCATTTTACAATAACTATAACGAGATCACATGTCCAGAAGAACGATCTTGTGCTTGCGTGACAACTTGTCAGTGGAACACTGATTTGTAAGAAGTTGAAAAGCCCAAGATCAAGTGCTAAGAAAGAGATATAACATGGGCATAACCATCTTTAAAAGGTATAAAAAAAAAACGACAATGTTTACTAATATCATGCCGTCGCAGGGGTCTCTGACTGACACGTACCGGAGCAAGCAAACACTTTCAGAAAGACTTTGTGGCTTCGATTTCCAAGAGATAATACTGTATTTTATGGTAATTTAATATATCTGGGAAGTGAATGCACCCCTTTAAGCAATACACGTGGCATCATAACTCTAGGTGAACTGTAAAAAATTGTGGAAAATTGAGGGAAACACGATCTATTTGACATATCCTGCAGCATATACTAAACTTTCACCATTTAGTGAAACGTAATGTTTATGTTTATGGGAAGAGAATATGTGTTGCCAGATCCATGGTTTTCCTGCAAACGATTATAGTTTCAAATGGTAAGTGGGTGTTGGCTTTTATTTCTTCCACTAAACACCATTCATTTATTAATAAAAGAAGAGTAAGAATAAAACATTTTAGCTATTTTACGACCTCATTTAACGTCCTACTCAGAGAAACCACGACTTTTATTACTTATCGTCCATTAAGCTGCTTCTGACACCAAATTCACCACACTGACATTCAAAACATTTTGCCAGACTGAATCCCAATTCATTCCCACAGTCCTGAGACTTTTCACAGCCATGTGGTTATTATATTTTATTAATATTTTTAAACAATTTTCACAATGGCCTTTAATGTGCAATTTGCACCTCATTGAAGAGCGCTTATCCGGGTGCAGGCACGGTTTATGTGAAGAGCTTCAGCTTTCCAGAGTTGAATGTCGATGCCAGATGAAAGACAGGCTGATTTTCAATGCTTCACATTGGTGCAACGCCTACTCATGCATGTACAGAACATATTGTCCATAGTATAGAGTTAAAATGACATGCAGCTACACAACTAATAAATAGCACAGTAGCATATCTTGAGTTGCACACTAACAATTGTTTGCCTCAGGCTCAGTGGAGGTCCCTGGACAGAGTCAATAGCTATTCACAGACAACCACCATAGTGGAGCGAATAATTGCGAATTGAGAGCTTGGCCAATTAGCTCCTATGGACTCCCGTTCACGGATGGGTGTGGCATCAATCCGGATTCGAACTCGTGATCTTCGTGTTGATAGTTGCGCACCTTGTCGACAGATTTACAGCTTATTTTTACATATTTCAACCGTGACAAAGACAGGTCAGGTAAGCTCTGTGCGCAGGTCAGGTAAGCCCTAATTACAGGCTAATGGCATCTTTTTAAACTCTTTCAAAGTTTAAGTATATATTACAAGGGAACCCTAGGAAACAAAACTAAAATGAGATTACGTTTTTTCCATTTTTAAAAAATTTAAAAAACTAATTAAAAATATATATATATTTTTAAAAATTTAATAAAAGTATCGGTCAATTATTATTCTCTTATATTATAGTATCGGTCAATTCTTTTTAAAGCATTATCCACATGGGATAATGTATTTTAATCTTTAGACAATGAACCAATCAGCTTGCACCATTCATGTGTAGTATGTACTAATTTAATATACATCATGGTGAAAATTTGTGACAGTTAACATGTTAATACTGCTAATCTACTTATTAAGCAGCCTGTACAAATATAACATATAGATATAATGTATAAATATAATGTTACCCAGTAACTCAACCCCAAATCATTAACACACTTACACTTGGTAAAATGACAAAAAAGTTCTCCACGCCTCTGATCTCTTCTCCTATTTTAACTTTGTGGATCAGTGGAAGTGAGATTATCTCCAAAGTCTATTTCAGCTCGCACATGGGCAGGAGCTGAAAAAGGCTCTGTGGGAGCACTGGGAAGCCTTCAAACATGACACTCACTCTTGCCAGCCAGCCCCATCCAAATGGTCACCAACACACCATCCGCCAAGGCTGCGCTAAGCAGGCAAGGAAACTAATTCGACTGGGAATTTCTTGGACAGAAGCTTTCTTTTGTGTGAAAAAGTTCTCGTTTTCTTAGGCATACCAAGGTTTTGAACAGAAGCCTGGATAGTTTCTTTATTAAATAGCATAAAGGATATCATTGTTAGAGAAGATGGCACATCGTTTCTGGCAGGGTTTTTCTTCTTTGCAAATGAAGCTCAGAACTTACAAATAAAATGCAGATAACAAGCTAGCTGTGCACTCAATACTCAGGAAACTTGAGTGTTTGTTCCCGGAGCAAATAAATCTGCGTCTTCCAGTCGCGATGGCGCAAACAACAATCAAAGCTTTTAAAATTAACTTTGAACTTTCTAAAAGAAGACCATGCCCGACTCCCAATCAGAGCTCACATAATGCATAATTAATGGAGTCATGGATACGGGCAGAACTTGAACAGAAAAAAAAAATTATAATAATGGTTGAACCTTTGTTAGGCCTTTGCCTAAAAGCAAATTTAAGCAATCGGTCAGCAGAGGATGATGTATTTCCTTGTAGCTTGCTGCCTCAAAAGTCACAGGAGGAGCTCCAAGAGGGAAATGAGAGAATTAAAGAGGGTGGAAATCTATCATTAGTCACCCAGTGGTAGGCTGGCTGAACTGTGAGTGACCTGGGCATGGTGGCCACTGGGAGGCGGAGGACAATATGCTTGCTGGCTATTTTTTTATTTTTTTTTGCTCCCTCCCCTTGTCTGCTATGTCACTTTTCTACTCCGTCATGCCAGGGATGAAGAGATAGACGTTCCATCCATCACTGCAGGCTGAACGGAGAGGTGGAGCAGGATTTTGAGGGAGGAGGGAGAATGAACCAGTCAGCAGGTTTAACTCAATCTATCACTTTGTGCCACCAAGAGGAAGTTTTTTTTTTTTCCCCTCGACTGGCAGAATGGAGGTAGTGGCCCGAATAATGCCAGAGCAGACATAATGGCCGTGTTCCTGAGGTGGATGAAAAGTCACACCTGCAAAAATGTTCGAGGCAATATAGCATCTCTTGAAAAGGATCGGACACGAAATAGATTTGGGGCCTTTCCCCCCCCCTCCTTAAACTTGTCTGAAATTACAACAGATCTGGTTAAGGCAGAAGTGTGACTCTTAACTTTGAGAGAAAGGAAATAGAGCGAGAGAACTCAACAGGAACACGACTCCCTGCTGATTAGCCGAATTAGAATAGCGTCGTAGAAGGGAAGGACTTGCTGTTTTGGCTTCAATATGAACACTTGTGTGTCTTGCAGTCATCAGGGAGTGCTACAAGTCGTGATTTTTTTTGTTTTTGTTTTAGCTTGCTTTCCTTTTTATCTCTGATTGTCAAACCACATACACAATCCAGAATGTGCTGCTGCTTCCTCCAAGGGTCACCGGCTCAAACTTGACCTCATGTTACAATTTCTTTTAGGGGGGGGGGGGTTCCTGTGTACACGTTGGGGTTTTCCAGTTTCCTTTCCT
>JBCNYG010000025.1:5312640-5324562 GCA_039654305.1 Porochilus rendahli
CCCCCCCCCCCCCCCCCCCCCCCCCCCCCCCCCCCCCCCCCCCCCCCCCTCCCCCCCCCACACGTATCTGTGGGGGTTTTCCAGTTTCATCTCATTTCCCAAAAGCATGGCAATGAGTGGACCGGCTACACCAAACTGCCCCTGTGTGGAAGTACACCTTCACCCAGTGGCATGTAATCGACTGTTACTCCCACTATGTTCCTAGAATTCCTAATATCTGTATCCCTCAACGTGTTCCTGATGAAGATAAAGCTCACCGCCCAGCTATTGCGGATGAAACTCCAACGAATAGTCCGACAGAAATTCAAATAGAATCATCAAAAAAAAAAAAAAGGTTCTTTTAGAGTCCCTCGACTCATCATGGGTCCTGAGCTTAAAGTCGCTCTATGACACAGTTCCATATTATTACTGCACTATTATTATTATTATTATTATTATTACCGCCAGACAAAATTATACGTCAATAAAACAGGAAAAGCCAAATCATTTTGGAACATATTAGCTCTTATATCGTAATGAGTCTCTAAACGTGTGGGTTACTAAGATGTAGGAACCCGTTACAGCCAGAATCAACTGTACATTTCGATGTGCGAGATGCGCTTGATTATAGCAGTAAAGATCTTCGTTTAGATCCAGAGTTAGATAGAGTGTGTTCCAATAAAACGAAGGAATTTCTATCATTTCCCAGTTCAGGGAACCCTGAGCTTCCATTGCTGAACCCGTTCATTCCTGTTACTGTGCCAGAGTTTAAAATTTTAAGAGTATAATATGGTGTGTTCAGAAACCTTTAGACTAGCATTGTGTTGCTGGATCATTTCCAACCGCCTCTCTGTTCTGGTGTATTATTAATAAACCCCATTTAAACAGAATACTGTCGGTTTCTTTGTTCTCTTTGCTTGGTTGCCCGGCATTTGCCCAGTGGAGTGCTGACCCATACTCCTTTCAGGAGATGCCAACTCGCTCCATCTTACTCTCGCAGCCTATGCAGGACGACAAAAGGACTATATAGATACGCGTACAAACACACACGCTGATGAAGAGCACATTGTCTACACTTGGAATTCACAACATGATCTTTGGATGACTGGCAACTAACAGGCCATATAAGGACCGTGATGCAACCGTGATGTGTGAACGAATGAAACAGGATTCTTCCTATCCGTTTATTTTATAAGGGATGGTAAAAATGTTCTCATTTACACACGTGCCCTTGGGAGGACGAGGAAACAGAGAGGAAGGGGAGACAGAGATGCCATGTTGCAACACCCCTGCAGTGGCTTGAGGTTAATTGCTTTGCCCAAGGCCACATGCTAGTGGTCAGAGGAAGGACACTTCAGCAGAGTACCGAGTCACCAGGGGATTTAGGAGATGAAAGATTTCTTAACAGCTGGCAAGGAGAAAAAAAAAAAAGCTGTTTCCCATTAGTATTGTTCAAGTACCAAGATACTAACAAAGTCATTTGTGGGCACTTGAGGTCCCCCTCTGCCATGACGCACAGTTCTAATGTCGGACACTGGATAAAGACGTCATCCCCATGGATATAAGGAGTGCGGTCTGGCACACCTCCCAGGGGAAAGCCTTACTATTTTCAATATTTACACTCTAGTATATAAGCGCACAACCTAGAGGACGTTAAGCAACTTTCTTATTTAAAGCTTAAAACGGATCATAACATATCAGTAGGCTGTACAGTATAAATTCATTCATTTTGGGAGCCGTAGTTAGCATGTCCGCAACACGTTAAGAAGGTTCTGGGTTCGAGTCCCGGATGTTTCTATGTGGAGTTTCAGGTACTCCGGTTTCCTCCGACGGGCCAAATATATACACACACACAAAACAAACGGCTGGTCCAAATTGCCCCTAGATGTCTGCGTGTGAATGGTTGTGTGTGTTGGCCCTGCGGTGGTCTGCTAAGCTGTCCAGGGTGCACCCCGCCTTCACTTATAGCCTCCAGCATCCCTGCAACAGGAGTAGGATTAGGAATTCTTTCACAAACTACGTGCATGATCCCACAGCTACAGGTTCTCAGCGTATCTAATGACAGGACACATGCTTTCATCCAACTCGGATTTGATGCACATAACGGCCTAGAACACTGTGTCCCGTGAACGTGTGCCGGTTTGTTGGAGAAGATGAGTACACACATACACTTCTCATAATATCTCAGAGTGATGCGGCTGGGGTGGGGCATTCATTCATCGATTCAGGGTCGCGGGAAGGTTGGCGCCCATCTCAGCCGAATCTGGGCTAGGGTGGGGTACACCTAGGACAGCTCGCCAGGATGTTGCAGGGCCATCACACATACACCCATCCGCAACCACACTCACACCTAGGGACACGTTCCAACAGCCAATTAGCCTACTGTGCATGTTTTTAGATTATGGGAGGAAACTGGAGTACCAGGAAGAAACCCATGCAAGCACGGACGTAACATGCAAACTCCACACAGAAATGTCCGAGCCCGGGAATCGAACCCAGGACCTTCTTGCTAACGTCTGCGGCACTGTGCCGCCCACAATGTATAATACGGTCTCTTCTACACTTTGCCATACTTTCTTTCTTTCTTTTTAAGTTTTAAAGAAGGATTGTAACCAACAGTGCTGCAGGAGAATAAAAAAATCCATCCATATGCAGTGTAGGTTATGGACATACACTTTAAAATGTGATATGAATATTGTTTTGTGTATTGTTGCTTCATTGCTACCAATGTGGCTGCTACACTACACAGCAGTATCCAGTACTCTGTTGCAATGGCTTCCCCACGCAGCAATAATCTGTCGTCCCGTGTATTTATTGCTGCGTGTTTACTGTCCTGTCTTTTCATCGTCCACCGTTGTGCATTTGCGCTTTGTGTAGTTCTGGCTCCTGCTATATGCTATAGCATAATTCTGGAGAAATTACATTTTGCTCAATGGTATACAAAACCATATGGAGGAATATCTATAAGAAACCCACTTGACTTTCTCACTAAAAGCATAAATATGCTCTGCAAAAAATATACACTTTTCCTTATTGTAAAATATTCCATAAATCAAGTTTATATCCGCAGGCACACATGCATAAATAATAGTCAGTAAAAATGCCTTCTTCCTTCTCACACGTCTTAGACAACCCAAGGTTGTGAACCTCTCTCGCTAACTCATTTTTAAACAGTTTAATCCCGTTAGGGTTACGGGAGGCTGGCGCCTATCTCAGCCGGTACTGGGCGAAGACGAGATACACCTTGAACGGTTTTCTAGACCGCTGCAGGGCCGACAGACACGCACACAGCCATTCGCACTCACATTCACACCTAGGGGCAATCTGGAAGAGTCAATTACCCTGACGTACATGTTTTTGGACCTGGAGGAAACCGGCAAAAACGCAGGGAGAACAGGCAGACTTCACGCAGAAAAGCCCAGGCCAAGGACAGGCTACCCATTACACCACCATGTCGTCCAGGTGTGAACCTACGCTGCACACTTCCATCAGTCAAATGTGTCTGATGCTCGAGAGCGTGAATTTACACAACGGAACGTGTTTGGAAATCTACACTGTCAGACGCACAGGAAGAACGTGATCAGGCAGATGGGGCTTTGGCTCGACGTAAATAAATGGCTGCGGCTGCTTAGCAGTTTTTAAGAGCAGCATTTAAATCAGCCTCATTAGAGTGGGTACTCAGGCAGCAGAGACCGACAGGTATTCACAACTAATCCTCTCCTGGAGGAAGAAAAGTATAAGCGTTGGAGTGTGAGGGGGCGTATGTGTATGTGTGAAATGTAGAAAGAGAAGGAGAGGGGAAAAAAGAGACAGGGGAGAGAGCTTGGTCTTAATTGCATCACGTCGACATTGGGTAGAAAAGAAAAAAAAGAAAGAAAAAACTGTCGCCTGTGGCACTGCTGCACATCTCTTTGAGAGATAAAAACAATGACATGATGTAGGAAAAAGGTCTCCTGTGTGTATAAACAATGCAATCAGGCCTCCTGGTTTATGTGTCGCCTTTCAAGTGAAAAATATTCATAGCCATAGGCTTTCATGTCGCGGTGCCATATGCATGTGTATTTTTGATTGAGGTGATATTTCTCAGACGTGAAGGCACTGCATGTTAGGAACCAGAGGACAAATGTCTCTCACGGTGGCACATTTAAACCTAACAAACCTCACAACATCGAGCTCGCCCTGCTGCTAGATGGCACGTTCTATACATCAATATACGAGCAGTTTGGAATGATAGTATATTGATGCATGTCTATTATTTATAACCGTGCATGCATTTTTCTATTCATCCATCTCTGTCCATGTTTCAATCAGCCCGTCCGTCTGTATGCCCACCTGCCTGTTCATCCGTTTGTCCATCCATCCATCTGACTGACGGACCCTTTTGACCATCCGTCAATTCATTCATCTGTGTGTCTTTCCACTGACTGTCTAAGTGTTCATCGGTCTGTTGATCTAGACATCAGTTTTGTCTCCTTCCAACCATCCACCCACTCATCCCTCCATCCATCCATCCATCCATCCATCCATCCATCTATCTACATATAAGTCAATGCACCGATACACCCATCCATCCATCCATGGACCCATCCATCCATCCATCCATCCATCCATGCACCCATCCATCCATCCATCCATCCATCCATCCATCCATCCATCCATCGGTTGCTTCAGGGCTCTAAGTATTGTCACTACTACACAGGACCTTAAGATAAAGGCAACTCACTTGAACAAACCCTAAATGAAAATTAGCCTTTTCAGTCTTTTTATCAACAAAAATATCAACAGATATATTTTTATGAGAAGGAAGAATTCACACCCTTGGTCCCTAAAGCAGGCTTATCCTTGTAGGCATTTTACATATTTGTCCACCAGTCTCTGACATCAGATTTCTGGAATGGTTGACCACTCCTCCCTCAGCTGCAAGATGCCCGAGTGTTTTCTTGCAAACCCATCTCTCTTCCAACCCCCTCTACATTTCAACGTGGCTCAAATCTGGGCTTTGACCGAACCATACCAGAATTCCATTTCTTCTTCTTTTTTTCAGATTTGCTTTACTTTGTTAGATTTGCCGGTATGCTTAAGATCACGATCCTATTGAATTGTCCGTCTGAAGTTCAGCTTCAACTTTTAAACGGATGGCCTCCAACGATCTTTAAACGCTCTTTGATATGTTGCAGAATTTATAGTTAAATCAATGACTACAAGCTGCCCAGGCCCTGAGGCAGCAAAACAATCCCAACTCACAGCATTTTCACCAAAACGGTTAACAGCTGGTACAACGTTCTTCTGCTCTTCACATGCTTACTGGGAGTGAGGCCAAACATCACTGTCATCATCGTCTGTCCAGAGCACAGTATTCTGAAAGGCCTGGCTTTTTCCATTACGGCCAGCGGGACACTATAGTCTTGCTCTGATGTTCGAATGCTGAGGCAATGTGAGATGCAGGTTAAATCTTTTTCTTATTGTAAATGTATACATTTTCACACCACCGTTTGGTGGATCTCCTCACATATCCTGTGAAGACCTTTCGAACTTTTTACATAGATCAGACTGCTCATGGGATGAATTTGCGAGGGTGGCTATAACTACCCAAATTGGCATTCAACTTGCAACACAAATAAAAAAAGGATCCCCAACCTCTTAGACCTCTTCATATCTTGGCATGACGTCACATACTTTAAGAGCAGAGAGAACACCAGACCCTAGACGTCAGGTCTAAGACAGGTTCCACCTGCAGGAGGCTTTAATGAGTTGCAACTAATCTGGAACACCGAATTCTAATTTTATGGTCTTGCAGGTATGACAAATTTAAGGGTATACTTACTTTTTTCCATGGCATTGATGTTTTCAGTTGATTTATATTATTTGTTGGAGTATATTACCTTTGTCTGGAGGCACTGTATCGAATTGTTTGAAATGTTCCTCGGTTCAAATACACTGAAAATATAAACAATTCCCATATGATGTATGTACTTTTTCGCATGACCGTATATAATCATCTAATGGTTAGTTACGTTGTGGATAAAATGCCATAGCGCTACAGAAATCAAGCTCAGCTGTAGAAAATGTGCTGATAAATAACTTGCGAACCCCCTCCTCTATGATTCTCTGATATCATGCCATCGCTTAATGCTTCCAAGAGACCTATGGCAGGAGTCAAGAAAATCTCTCATTCCTTGCATGTATCGTTGCCAAAAAAGGCAATGATGCACTTTGGTTCTCCTTTGTGAAAGGCTTTAAAGGAAGCCAAATAAAGGAAGGCTTTACGTGAGCTAGCTTTGTGTGTTTGTGTCCCATGCCCATTACTGATAAACAGGTTTCAGGTTTTCAAATGGACAGCTTGAGGCGATCTCTCCCCTTTCCACTTTGAGCCAAGGTGACCCTCTGAGGCAACAGGAAAAATAATAATAAGAATAATTTGACATAAAATAGGAACGCAGCCTGGGGTGGAACGGCGTCACAGTCTCGCGGTCGTGCGGTATGGGAAAATGATCGAGTCGAATCGGGCTCGAGCGGAGAAAAAGAAAACCGTTCGGCGTGGGCCGCAAACTTTCCCTGAGTGTATGTGTGTGTGGTAGTGAGATCACTGTAGGAGTACTGTGTCAGTGTGTGTATGTGTGTGTTTTTAAAAGAACCATCATGTGGTTATGGCTGAGTGTACGTTAAAGTAATCGTGTGTGTGTGTGTGTGTGTGTCTGTAATTATAAGGAGAAAGGGTGTATTATGAGCAAAAAGCATCTCTGAAAAGTTATCTTGACAACATAATTGATAACAGCAGGAGGCTTGATAAGTTCCTCATACCTACTGAGACTGGTCTATCGGGTACCAGTGCATTACATTCTAATTTAATTACAGCAAAGTCCTATTGTTGCTTACACCGAAACCCTCTCAGAGTACGGCTTTGGAATCTTGCTCACTGGGGCCTTAGCGCATAAAATGGCTTCATCTTAACATCTACAACATTAAACAATTGTGCGCATAACAGCTGCTTAGTAGGGCAAGCGCGGTGGAGTAGTGGTGAGAAGGTACTGGGTTTGAGTCCCAGGCTTGGTGAGTGCGTTTCTGTATGGAGTCTGCATGTTTGCGCGGGTTTCCTCCGGGGACTCCGGATTTCTCCGTCAGTCCGAAAACGTGAACATTAAACTAACTGGCTGTTCCACATTGCCCCTAGGTACGAGCGTCGGTGTGAATGGTTGCGTGTGCACTGGCTCTGCAATAGTCCGGTGAACCGTACAGGGTGTACCCCGTCTTCGCCCGGTGTCGGCTGACATAGGCTCCAGCCTCCCATTACCCCCGTGAAAGATCAGGAAACGTGTGAGCGAGTGAGAGTTGTTTCGTTCTGCCTGTACCGTGCACACCCTACACCGATATCAAATCTATGATTTGATCTTAAAGATTAAACCTTCCCTCCGACACACTCTCAGTCAGAAAAGGTTAGACACACGACTGTGCCGTACCTCATTAAGCACGTCAGAGTCGTCGGGCAAATGAGAAGAGGGAGGTAAAAGGGTATTTTCTGTAAGGTGTTGACGTGAGGTGATTAAACACACTTGCACAAGCATTGGATAAAGACTTCGCCTTAATGACTCTATTTTCAAAGTGCAGACTTGTTCAAAGTCGTCCATCAATGAACACGAAGGAGCACCTGGCTTTTCCAGACGAAAGGCGAGGCTTCAAAGCGCTCTAACTATAAGAAGAATACGATGCAAATTAGACTAATGGTAACATTCAGTACGAGTGAAAAAGTCTCGAGGTCTTCATCACATTATTTCTCTTAAAAAAGACCTGGACATGGTGATCAGGTGAGTCATTCAGGATCGTGATCTTAAAGATCTTTTAGTCTCGGAAATACTTTCGGTGGCGGGTTGGTACATGACAAAAGCTCCGAACTTAAAGATGCAACATCCGAGCAAAGTCACACCAATATTAGCAATAATATAAATATCTGATATATTTATAATATATATATATATATATATATATATATATATATATATATTTACTAATATATTTGGGAATTTCTCAAAACCGCTACGGGGAAAATTTAAATGTGTGTGCGCATATGAGTGTGTGTAAACTAGTTATTCATTCTTTTCTGAACCGCTTATTCCTAGTTAGTGTCGCGGGGAGGCTGGCGCCCATCTCAGCCAACTCTGGGCTAGGGCAGAGTACACCCTGGACAGCTCGCCAGGCCATCGCAGGCTATGCAAAATCAGCAATGGTTCTTTTACATGCCTCTCACCACTGACAGTGAGAGACATGTCCTACATCTAATAACCGGGTTAGCTGCACTGGGGGGACAGCAGTGACAACCCGTCGATAGTGGGGCTTGAACCCCCGACCCCTGGATCAGTAATCCAGCACCTTAACCACCAGACCACCACTGCCCCTGTTAACTGCACATATTACATATGAGGGTTGCCAGTTCTGTCCTTTTTAAACACTTACCTTGCAATTAAAAGTCGAATTTAAACGTAATCATGCTTCAGTACAGACCTAGGTATACTTCCTGACCTAATAATGTCGACGAATGGTATAATACACGTGCCTTGCTATAAAAAGATAAAATCACAGAATTTATTCAGGATTTTTACGTGAACCAGGCAGATTTTCTTGCATACATGCAATATATATAACAAACACTACGTGAGCATGCTCACACTTCCAATCTCACGTCACATTTACGCCATTCATTTAATTTCATGCTACGGCCTCACATGAGCATCGACTATAAATAACTCCGGCAACCAGCAACTCTTACTCAAAACTACATCTCAGGAACTATCCTCTAGTGTGGAAGAGTCATTATTCAGAAATCCAACCAAAGAAATTCTTTGTGTGTTAAATAATAGTAAAAAAAAAGCAAGAGATGAAAGCTGCTGTGAGCAGAAATGTCGCGAAATACCCTTGAGAAGTCTAAAAATCTGTCAAAATATATAAAAGTGTGTTACGTCTGCACATCAGTTGGGCGGTTTTGGGTCACAAGGCTCTGCACCGACATCTATCTTTTTCTGTTTATTATTAGTGCACGGATTCATGGGAGCAATCACAGCCTTCCCTGATAACAATAATACAATCTCATCTCTGCTATAAAAAAAAAAAAAAACACCCATGGCATGGCGCACGCATATTTAAAGGTGGATTATAACTCCAAAACAGAGGAGTGTCATCCTGATTGTGTTCAACACTTTGCCAGTGAATTACATTACCATAAAGAAATTAAGTAGGTGAAGTTTGGATTTTGGTGTATGATTTACATGTAAAATGACACTCTTTCCATCCATGCTGAGCTGAAAGACATCTCAGGATATGATGCTAGACTAGGAAACTGAACCGGAGACCATTTAGACGAACATTTAATACATTTCATTACGCCAAAACATAATCAACACCAGATACAGGCTTTTACATCAAATTCAATGTCAAGATCCGAATTTCAGGCATGAGTTCAGAGTCCACTTCATCACTGAAGCTTCTGCAAACAGGTATAAGCCACAGCTGTTTGCTCAGGCCTCTTATCCAAGCGCGGCTCTGGTTGGGAAAATTAATTACTAAAGCCCACGCGGCTTTGTCTGACTGTCTCGATCCGAACGAGGCAAAAATAAAAGGGTATTTACGAGGCTTTTTCACTCGACTAAACTGTAAACAACGGAACACAATAAACCACGTTTTACTGATGAATCTATTAGTCAGGCGAGTAACTGCAGTTTGCATCTTAAACAGAGACGAAATGTCACACAGGACGTCGGAGCCGGTGTTAGGATGTATATCCACGCTTAGACCTTCTGGCTGTACTTATTAGCCACGTTCTTGGTAATTTATTGGTCGCACTGTATATGATCACGCTAATTCACAGGTCGACGCATCCCCCTCACAGCAAGAAGGTCCTGGTTTGGGTCCTGGGCGTTTCTGTGTGGTTTGCATGATCTCCATGTGCTTGTGTGGGAATAAAGCCCAAGTCCTTCTTGTTGTGAGGGGGACCTGCTAACCACTACGCCACCATGATGTGTATATATCATACAATATCAACATCAACCAGTAATACAATTTCAACAACAGTCTCAAGCTTGTTAACTGAAAAAATCATTTATTGTGGATGCCAACATGTGCAGTTATCTAAACAAATGGACTAACTGACATTATTTAACACACACACACACACACACACACACACACAGAAAGGAGCAGAAAGATAAAGGTGTCATGGGAATTCACCTTCACAGAAATGCCCCCCTGCTCCATGGGATTAACGCACTAAAATGGCTTCTCAGGGAGATTTTAGCAGTTCTATTATTCTTCCCAAATTCAACCCAGTGATTTCGTACAGCACGTCGATTTAAAAAAAAAAAAAAAAAAAAAACTCCAGAAAAAGAGTTCAAACAAGCCCACTGACTCGTCCTTTCTGCCCCCTATTACCACAATCTTTCATAATAAATCCAAGTACACGGTAGACGTGTATCGGGGCTTAACGACGGACCCTACGTGAAGCTAATAAACGCGTGTTTGGGCATTTCACATGGCACGTTCATCCTGTTCAACAGACCGTATGGACGCAGCCTGTTAAATGAACAGGAATCACACTGGTGTGGGCTACATTGGTCATAACGGGGTGATAATTACTGTTGTTTGGGCTCTATGTCACATTCATGGCTGAGTGGTTGTCACGTCTGAACCTATGTACACCGCAGGCTCCGCAGGCCAGTACGAGCGGAGCTCCCTTCATCTATCTTGGTCTTGGTGCTGCTGTCAAGGGCGTCTGGGTAAAAGTTTGAAGTTATTATACAGAGCGAGAGAGAGAGAGAGAGAGAGAGAGAGAGAGAGAGAGAGAGAGAGAGAGAGAGAGATATCACAGCAGAACACCACACACACACCTGTTACACCAGCCTTAAGAAAATGTCGAGCAGGGAGGTAAACTTCAGTCACAATCGGCTCTGGAGAGTGTAAAATCTCACGACCCGGAACCGAGTGATTAACAGCAACGACCACATTTTGGGCTTTGCTCACTGCTACCACCCGCCTCTTTCCCATGTGTAGTAGGTTTCCATAGTAACAGCTCATTCATTCACAGGTGCACAACTTAAGCTTAAAAAAAATATTTTTTAAACAAAAATGGTGTAATTATTAATATGGAAATTCAAGGACATGTGTATCTATAACTTAAACATTTGTGGAAGGAGTCTCCAGTGTCAGGCTCACGTTCTCCGCCCTCGGAAGGCCTCCCATCTCTAGAACAAGAGGAATAAAACCATTCTTGATTCTCTTGTAGTAAGACAGGATGGCGAAACGATCTCAGAACCTTGTGGTGTGATTATTTACCCACAACAGCACACCTCGTCATGTTTCACTCTTTATTAATTGTCCACAGTGGCACTGACTGAATGATAGAATTGTAAATGTTGCAAAGAAAACAAAGGTTAACATTATTAATTTGTTATGCTGCTCATTTTTGCGAAATAAAGACGTTTAAATAAAACCTCTTGGCTTTAAAGTATCTTTAAACATCACCAAAAAAAACTTGCTAAATCTAAAACAGAACGTTTACCTCGAACCATAATTTTCTAAAAGACTGAAGCATTTGGCGCCATCCATGAGAAGACATTCTCTTTACATCTTTATCATTTTCACATGATTACACACACAGAAAGTGCAGCAGCTTTCGAAGATGAAGGTAATTTGAAAAGATGACAAGCGCTTCTATCTTTTCTGTTCATTGTGTGAGGATGCTAAAAATCCCCAGTACATAGACACAGTCAGACTGTCCCCCTCCCACCCTTATAGCATTCAGGACGCCTTAAATATCACATGGCTCGGAATTGGCCTTCCGGAGGTCATCTGGTATTATCCTGTACACGTTCTGGACCCTTCTGTGACAATACTGCGCATGATTAACAATCATTAGAACTGGAAGGGCGTGGCTTCCGTTCGCTGAAAGCTTGGTAGTGT
>JBCNYG010000025.1:5343253-5354480 GCA_039654305.1 Porochilus rendahli
TTTTGTGGAATCATTGAAATTTGAGTGTGGGGGGGAAAGGGGAGAAAAAAAAAACATCCTAATTTATCATTAATTAGCTTCTACAGTCGATATTGTACCATTAGTGTGTTTAAACATGGGCACTAAACAAATAAACATACCAAGAATCAATGAAAAAAAAAGTCTCTATAAAGCAAAATGAATGTATTCCATATCAAAAATACAGCTATGACTATGAAAAGATGTTCCACTTTATAGGCATCTTTAATATGCATTATAAATTGTTAATACGATATACCATCAACAGTGTTCCAAACACGTTCACGATACCCATGAAAGCATCATCACTTTACTACCTAAACATAAGTTTGTATAAAAAGTGCATAAAGATACGTCAATGTCCGGCTATGAGGGCAATTCTTAAGGAAAGCAACAGAAATCTAGAACATCCTTCATGTAAAAATACTGTTAAGGTCCTGACTGAGGTGTAACCTTACATTTTTTCTAAAAAAATTTTAAGATTTTAAACAAAGAATCGTTAAAATAAAATCCTTTAGCCTTTCTGATCCACGACTGACCATGATATAATTACCCTTGCACTTATAGGGTATGAAACATGTCCTAAAACATAAAAACCTTTTACTGAGTCCCATTTCCATATTTTCACTGAGGTTCCACTGCTGACTAATCGACACAAGGCTATAGTGTGTCCCCCTGGCTTGCCCATTAGGCTTTATGAACAGCCACATACTTTTATTAGGAGGTTAATGGCATTTAAAGGGGGCGGCCGAAGTCTACAACCATAACATCGGGAAGGAGGAAAAAGGCACCTTGGGACCATGGAGGGGCCAGCTGTGTTTAAGAAAGTACCTACTATAACATGCCTTTAATTTCTGCATGTTAAAACAGCCTGGAGGTTGTAATCATTTTCTTCCTGTCCTGCACTCGTACAGTAATCACTCTGCAGCACAGTGTTAGCTTAAGCTATTGAAAAGAAGGTACTAATCGCTCTTTAAGCAACAGGGCTTTTAGTTACACGTGGGGCTGTTTCCCCAAACCTCGTCTTTGTATTTTTATTAACTCACTTATTTATTTTTGGATATTTTGCAATGGATATACTTTTTTTTTTTTTTTTTTTTGCAAAATGTGTCTTCAGGTGTGATTAAAAAAAAAAAAATCCAACTAAACAAACAAATCAAGCATTAAATCTTTAAACACATAAAGCAGACACAACAACAGCAATTTAGCAGCAGGAACATCAAGGTCTAGGGGGAAAAAAAACTATTTAAGAAGCCTGTATTCGCACATAATTATCTTGAAGATGACACGAGGAAAATGGAGTTTGCAAGTTCCTCATCATAATGAGTGTTGCTCAATCTTGATTGGGAAGTAAACAACACAATATATTTTCCCAGCATGGTATTATTCACTGGGTTTTTCCCCCCCTGTTTGTTGATTTGGAAACAGAACTTCAAAGTAAGACGTGAACACCGAGTAGCTTTCAGACAAACGCATTCATCAGCTGAGAAATTTCCAGTGTATCCATCTGTTTTCTGATCATTAATTGCATTGCTTTTGGCTCGAGTTTAAATTCATGCATTGCACCTTCCCTTACTTCGTAATATAACCAAATTGCACAAAGAAGTTTCAGTCTTTCAGTTCAGGGTTTTCTTTGCATGACAAAGTGCCACAAAAACACACAATAAAAGCTAAGGTTAGCTTCTTCTTATTTTTTTAACAAGGCTAAATTTCATATAACTTTGAACACGGTTCCTAATTAAAAAAAAAACTGATCCGCTCAAATAAAAAAATGATGGAAAATATAGTAATTAAAAAAATACAATTCATATTTTTCATAATGCCAATTTTAGAAATAATCACTATATTATAATATAATAATAATAATCGCTAAAAATTAATATAAGCTTGTGCCAGAAGCTTTAATTACAGTATGTACAAAATATAAAGACTTTGAATGATCCTCTGAAATGTCACTTTTTATTAACTGCATTGACTCATATTACCACATAAACCTTTGTGAGTGCAATTCATTCCGACAGAAAGAAAGACAATGAACAAATGAAAATTGGGACGATAATAAAAAGAAAGACAGGAAATGAGTAGCCGACTGTCAGAAACATTACATAAAAAAGGATTAAAAAAAGAACTAAGGAAGAAAAAAGGAAGAAAATCAGGGGAATGAAAAAAACAAAATGTCAGTAAAATAATAAAAGAAGGTCAGATAAGATGAGAAAGAAAGAAAATGAAAAAGAGAGAAACGACAATAAAAGAAAGAATAAAAATAAAGATAATCCAAGAAAGAGAATTAAAAAAGGGAAAAAAAAATTAAGTAAAGCAATTCCAACCAATAGAAAGAAAGAAGGAAAAGAAACAATCAAAGATAAAACAAAAAAGACAAGCTAACAAAAGTCAGTAAGATGAAAGAAAAACAAAAAACAAGCAAAGTATTTACTGTTGCATATTGACAGGAAGTGCCATTCTGGATTTAGCCACACCCATTTCTGGTTTAAATCCAACACAAACATGATAACACTAAGCCGAAACAAACTCCACTGCTTTCACTACAACAGTTTTGTTCCCCTTTTTAATCCCATCAGCATATTGATCTTGCTACGTGTGACTGTTACCAGCAGCACCTCACTTATCTTTAACCAGCACAAATCTTCTCTTATCAGGAATCCCGTCCTAAATCCTACAGATATTGAAACTTGAAACCTCAGACATCATCCTCTCTTCCATTTATTATTCAGTCCAAATCAGGGTGCTACAGAACAGGGATATCTCCATCCCCAGTGAAGACCACCTCTCCGTTCTAATCCAGTATGCCTGCATGCATAGAGCTGCATTTCAAGGTGACGGATGAGCGCCGGTCATGACTCCGACAGCTCTGCAGCTGATGCCACATAATTACTGTATTGCCATCCGGCCAAAATTACCAAATTACACCAAAAACCCCAAGAGGGAACGGCCTGAGCGACAGGTCCGGCCAAGGAAAAAAACACAAACGTTCAAGGAGGGGTTAAAAAGCGGAAGGTTAGGTCCATTAAGAATAGGAGAGAAGAGGCAATATAAGGTGAAGGAGGGATACACAATTTGGTGGGAGGCTGACTGAGGGCTAATTAGGTCTAATAAGGCAGTAGAGAGGCTCTTGATTAGCGCACAGATGCTGAAGTAATTTCTGTCTCCTGATTGTTTCACATCTGGGCTCTTGGTGAAATCATATGAATTTAGCAGTATGTTATATTCATTCATTTAGTCAATATTAGAGGAGAATTAAAGGGGACCTGTGGTGAATTTGTATTACTAGCTCTTTAAAACGATGATGCATGACACCAGTGGTTCCATCAGGTGTCGTCAGTCCTTGCTTCTTGTCAATATGTGTGATCGCTGCCACACTATTACCACTATTACTACTAGGCACGTGCAGCGACGTGATGCCTTCTTAAAGTTCACATTATCGGCCAGTGTTGAGTGTCGCGAGGAAAATGGCGGAGTGCAAAGCATATAGACGCACAAACAACAAGCGCATTGGCACGGGCCATACCGAAAACGTTTCCTCTCGGGCGCAATTCAGTAGTCTGCGGAGAACACTTCAAGCCAACCTACTACTACCGGCATGACCACCAGGCGGATCCACGTGGCACGAAGCCAAGGCTTTTACGCTGGTCCTACGGAATTCCTTCATAAAAAAAGTCAAAGGATGACAATGGATGGGGGCAGCACCTTGCTGCATGGAACCAGTAAAAGGTAAGAGCCTTTAGTTTACTTGCGTTGGACAACCTGGCACGACGAGTTCATGTCTCTTGCTGGAAAAAATGTTGTTCCCGTAATGGTTCAGCCCTCGCTAGTAATCCATGGGATAAAACTGCCCAGTATCGAGCTTTTAATGGTCATTTATGTTAAAATAAGCTCTTTATCATTTAAACGTATTACATTAAGCACAGATTAAGCTGTAAGGATGACCAATACTGGTGCTACTTGATTTTAAAACTGTCCTGAACACACACAGGTTTAGGGAAAGTGTTGCTATTCTCTGTATTAAATAACCATTTTTTCTGGAGATCTAATTTTACTGCACACAATGATGAAAGGCCGTCGGGGCCACCGAGCCCGTTCCAAACTCTATTCTTTCAGATTGGTACATTATGGACGGGCAGCATATAATTAGGCATTGCCACAGTATGGAATTATCCCCGGGTCACTTTTTAGCATACCCATTAATCACTGGTGCGCGATCATAGTCTCTAAAATGAAAGCGTAGAGGCGAGAGGTCCTGTGGTGATGCTCTTCCGACATCACAAATATTGAGAGCGGTTTGATGCAGCACCGAGTGCCACTAGTGGAGCAGTTTTCTAAATTGCAATGTCTTCTCAGCGCATGAGGGTGAACGTGTCCAACTAAAGAGGGCTTTAGTCTGATTAAAGTCTAGTCTGGGTCGTTGCTGGAGATTCGGCGATGATGACGAGATGACTCCTGTTTGCCCGATCCTTCACCGGGGTGCCATGCTTTGCTTCTGGTATGGCAGCACTGACGGTAGAGATGTTTTAGGTTTCTGGGTTTCCCTATCAAGGGCTTTTCTAATATATTCTTTACAAAGATTCTTATGTGGCAGTCAGGGAAAACCCCTACAGATGGTCAGATTTGGACATTTGCCACGATTTCTAAAAACTACTATCCTTCCTAGCTCCCGAGTGCTGCATTGGCAAAGTGCATGACTATCAACCTTCGCCAGGTCAAACCTAGGTTGATTGCGCATCCATCTGCAGCAAGGAGTCCTTGGGAGCTTATTGGCTGAGCCCTCACGGGACGAAGGGATGGCATACCTCTTGCCACCCTGTTACTTAAAGAGATCACCAGTCAGTCACGGCGTCTGTAAACTCATTTGTCCATGGGGTGGAAAGCGCTTTACCTCTACATGAAAGCGCATGCACAGCAGTTCATAAAGATGCCGGTGGCAGCATCACACGTCAAGGAGAAGGGAATGTGCATGCGTACGCCTCTCTGGTCGGTGGTGGTTGTATGGGACAGGCAGGAAATACTTGATGGGTGGAAACAGGATGCGTTCACGGCACACGGATCTGCACACTGGTTCATTCTCTCATCCTCTTCGCCAAGTGATTTTCTATTTGGACATCTTGTCAACATTTTGTCCGCTGTTGCTCTGTTTTGATGCCAATGCGACGGTGCATGAGCCGAGATCTGATTACAAATAGGATTGATGAGGATTATGACACTCGCTTCGCTGCGGCATTAAGCAATTCAAATAGAACTTTCTCAAATCGACTAGGCACATCTGTATTTACCACCAGAAAGAAAACAAGGTTAAAAAAAAAAAAATGGACTAAATACAAACATTTCCACATTGTTTTGGTACAATATGTAATCGGTCTCAAAGTAAAAAAAGGTGAAGTATATTACGGTATTAAAACTCAGCCCATCACACATTCCCGTCGCTGACGCAAGAGACGATTCAACACTCAAGATTTAGCTTGAAGGCTTTTTGTCACGGTACGTCCTCCAGCAATTACATTGACTCAGAAGACGCTATTGATCGTGCGATTTTGTCGAGATCCACTAACTGTTGACGGACACATTAAGCTTACATTGAGGAGCTCGGCAGAGTATGTTATTTAGCCGTATTAAAATATTCTAATTACACTATAAGGGCGCGATCGATTTCTCTTCGGCGTTTATATAGGGAGAAAACAACGCTGCTTGCTGATTTCAGTATTGCAGTACAGGTGCCAAAAGTTAATGAATTATCAGGAAAGAGGGCAGGAAGAAAACTGCAAATCACCGAATTAAAGTGAGTCGCTCTCAGCTTCAGACGGTTAATCTATGCTGATCAATTTGACGACAGGGAGGAGCCAGCAGTCGCAAACACAACCTCTGTGAATCACAATCAGTCTGTGTGTGTGTGTGTGTGTGTGTGTGTGTTTTGAGGAGTGTGATTGGGGGGCGTAATCAGAATGAACTACATGGCTCTTACTAATAGGAGGTACTTTGCTATGATTGATTTGTTTTTGCACAGCGTGTGGAGAGACCACGAGCAGAAGCGAGCGTGATTTCTCAGCTCAAAATGCATCACAGGCTAACGATTAGCGTTATTGCTCCAGGTGTGCTCGCTGTAAATATTAGACCACGGCATCTGCTTCAGAGAGGGGGAAGTTTGGGGTTGGGGGTTAGGGGTTTGACCCTGATGGTGATGACGGCGAGGAGCCAAAGCGCAGAACAAACAAGGAAACAGAAATAAGTGTGGAGACGCATTAGGGTTCGTGTGATTCCGAGTGCAACAAACCAAACTTTGTGCATGGGAGGCAGGAGGAACCGGGATCCTGCACACACACACGCACACACACCCACACCCAGCATTTAGTTACTTTGAGAGGTTGAGAGGAAATAGATTAGATTAACGCAGGCTTCTGAGAGAAAGAAGATAATGAACCCGCTTGAACACTGAGATTAAAGACAAAGCACATCAGATGTACTGGGTGAGATTAGAAAGTAATAACAGCAGTAAGTTGGATCTGTTGTAGTGTGGGCGCCGATGGCTACTGGGCTCTTTTACTTCACATCTTAAACGTTCTCCACAGAGAGAGAGGAGGAGGAGGAGGCCGAGACTCCAGCGGTTTTTACCTCTTGAAGGTGTTTCTGTAATTGCCAGATCAAGCTTCTGAGACTCGAGTTAAATCTTCACTCCAATTTAATTGCAAATCAAAACGCGGTCGATTAAAATCAATTATATTTCACTTGCATTCTTTTAACAGATCAATCTCCGCACGCTCGAGCCCAGCGCCTGACTGTTCCTTCTTGCTTTCTTCCTAAAAATAAATAAATAAGTCACAAGAATCGTGCTACCAGGTTTTTTAGACCAAAAGGGAACAAAAAAGCCTGAAAAAAATCATTACAAAAAAACAGAATAAGTCCACAAATCAATAAAATCCAGAATTAATAAACAAACACATTAATCAATGTAATGCATTCGGGAATGAAGAAAAATATTACTTTAATACATATTACAATGAAAGAAAAAAAAATAAAGAGAATAAATCAAAGCTAATAAATAAATAACCACAGAAAAATAACATTTCTTTTAAAAAGTTGCAAACAAATTAACCACATTTTACTGAGTTCAGAACTAAAATATTACATAAATAATTTTTTTAAAATCATTGAATAATAATTAAATCATTGAAAAAACTAAAAACTAAGGACAGACAGACAGACAGAAGATAGATATACAGAAAGATAAATATCTAGACTACAATGGCCCGCCCTCGCCCAGAGTCGGCTGAGATGGGCGCCGGCCTCCCTGTGACCCTAATTAGGATTAAGCGTCTTAAAAAATGAACGAATGAATAAACAGATGGACAGATAAAGATATAAAGACAGCAGACAGTAAGACAGAAGGACAAGCAAATATATAAATAGACAGACAGACAGATAGATAGACAAACGGCAAGACAGGCAGATAGATAGACCGACAGACAGAGAGGCAGACAGATAGGCAGACAGATTAAAAGAGATAGATAGACAGACAGACAAACAAACAGGGGAGAAGATAGACATACACAAATAGATAGACTGCAATGGCCCACCCCCACCCACAGTCGGTTGAGATGGGCGCCGGCCTCCCTGTAACCATAATTAGGATTAAACGTCTTGGAAAATAAATGAATGAATAAACAGATGGACAGATAGAGACATACAGACAGCAAACAGACAGACAGACCGAAGGACAAGCAGATATACAGACAGACAGATAAGCAGATAGGTAGATGGATAGATAAATGGAGACAGACGGACAAGAAGATAGATAGATAGATAGACAGACAAGCAGATCGATAGACAGACAAGATGATAAATAGATAGATAGACAGACAAGCAGATCGATAGACAGACAAGATGATAAATAGATAGACAGACAGACAAGCAGATCGATAGACAGATAGATAGATAGACAGACTAGAATAGTACATACAGTGTACGAAGAAGTAAAAATTAATAAATGTCTATACACACTGCAATATAGTATAGAAAAAAGAAAAAGAAAAAAACAACTCAATTACTGAATGAGCGGTCGTTAATCATAAAGCAGCTTTAGCAGAGGGATGTCAACTTAAAGCTGCAGACACAAAAGCCTGTATCTGTTTCTCTTGTTAGCGCATTAAAGCCATTCTGTTTGTCTTTGGGTGTCATAAAATGCCGCAGGCTATAAAACCTGCCTGGCTTCGCTTTCAATCCGTGGGCTTCCATCATTCAGCATTTTATTTCAGTGTGAACGGAGAGGTAATAAAACAACGAGGCAGAAGGGAGGGAAAAAATTGCCATTCTCAGAGTCATATAAGCTCCACTTGATGTCAGCGACCCCTGTGTGTTCGGGGTCAAGTGCGGCACAGCTCAAACAGACCGGCATTCTCCATTCGGTCTCGGCGGTTTGTTTTGGCCGTCGTCACCGCTCTCTTAAATGGCTTCTGCGCATCCATCACACTGAGCCTCTGACATGATCTAATAGTGCACTGTTTGAAATACAACATCTGCCTGGGCTGGCACGTGGCCACGTGTGTGTGCGTGTGTGTGTTTTCTATCTATATTCTCTCTGCACCCACTAGATATTGGTTCACCCATTCGCAGGTACGTCAGTATGGAAAACACAGAAGCGATAGCAACTTGTGCTAAGCTAATCACTAGCAATAGCCAGACGGCTATCCCATTCATCCTAGACTTGATAAAAGTACTTGAAGGTAAGAATGTATTTATATTTTTAAGAATTAAGACTAAGATTTAGACTTTTTTTTTTTTTTTTTTTAAATCAGACGTGCAAGCAACAGGCCGCCAGTTCTTGCAGTCACCTCTTGCGGTCACCAGAGAAGAGGTAGCCGCCAGGTTGCTTCTCAGGATTGCAGCTCTTTAAAATGTAATTAGCATTAAGCCCCCAGAAACAAAACCTCTACGTTTGTACACAGAGATCCAAAACATGCTATTATGATGCACTACTTCCTGGTTTCGTTTGGATATAAAAAAAAAAAACGGTTGACCCCCTGCCGCAATTCTACAAACACCCAACACCAAAAATGCCGCCAATGCACCCAAGGCTATATTCATGTAGCGGAAACTGCGGGAGAATAGCCAAGGAAGTCCTGAATAATGGGGACTCATGTTTAAATAAAACATGGCAGGTTCTGATATGATTTATGAATGAAAATGGGCCTGAAGGTGAATATGAAGAAGGTAAGTCATTGGTTTATGAGGACAAAAACATTACTTAGTCCTGATAAGGTCTGGAAGCACCAGTCGTATTGACTTTCTCCAAACAAATCTCCCCTTTCTTTTTATTCCATTATATCGTTTTATTCAATGATACTATTCTATTCAATTATATATGACGTGCTGCATTAGAAACATTATCAGAAGTGTATTAAGCCTTCGATCCAGATATTAAGACATGAAGCCTCGTCTTCAATCGTTTAACATACTTGGTATATTCGTATATTCTGGCAATGCTTCATATTACATTCTGTTGGCTGGAATGGTTCTGGGCTAGCACACGGAATCACACCAGTGCTAACGATCTTAGGATTTTCCCATCTCTGTGGAAAGTCGAATCGTACTGGATGGCGCTACGGTGCAGGCTATGATCTATGCTCTGCTATGATCTGATGGTCAGAACATAAAAATATTTAAAAGGTATTCTTAAAAAAAATGTCAGTGTTGCAAAAATTGTGCTAGCAAGAAAGTTCCGAGTGGTTTCCGCACGTGAGTGTGATTCATTAGTGAAAGCACCGAGCACGGGAGGGGATGAGCGACTCAACGATCAACACCAACAAAAGGATTGAAAGTGCAGATCATCTGTACCTTCAGGGAGAATCACGGAGATACAGCTCCTCATTACGCATTAAAGTCGTCGTCGTCCCCCAACCCCTCCACCCCCTCCCTCCTCCTCCTCCTCCTCCTCCTCTTCGTGTGCCGTAAGCGTTCCTCAGGGACGTCAACTTTCCCAGCCGT
Source organism: Porochilus rendahli (assembly GCA_039654305.1). Lineage (NCBI taxonomy): Eukaryota > Metazoa > Chordata > Actinopteri > Siluriformes > Plotosidae > Porochilus > Porochilus rendahli. The sequence continues at coordinate 5,353,259 of JBCNYG010000025.1, forward strand.
GACCTTAGCGTTAACTATTCATTCACTGTGGGCCTCGAGCAATCGCCTTTTGTTTATGCAGAGACATTAAAAAATAAAATCTTTTCCACTGGGCACGGAGAGAACGGTAGGATGGAAAGACATCTCCCTTACCTTGCTCTTCTTTATTTAGATTTTTTAAGGGCTTGCGCATCCCTCCAGTTCACTTTTCCCTACGGGATGTTTTGAACACGCCCAAACCTTGAACGAGCCACGGAAAAAAAATACTACCATACAACTAGCACTTAATTTTTTTTGTTGTTGTTGTTGTTATGTTAATGTCCTGAAGATAATCGAATGTTTAAGAGATGAAGTGCGCCGCTCCAGCCCTGAAGAAATCACTTAACTTGATGTGGTGCGACAGTTAAATAATTTACCATCCGAGCTCGTGTTGTTTTCCTGCATTTTACAGGGCTATTTACGACTACGTTGAAAAAGGGCTGGGTTGCACCGCCACCGGCGTGTATTAATATTTCATTAGGAGTTTTGAATATGAACTTTCTTTCTTGCATGATGAAGAAGAAAAACATTTGATGAGACTGCCTTATTACAACATGAAAATATTTGGGTGCTCCCATGAATTAAAAATATTACAAATTTCTGGGAGACTGGTACTGCAAAGCAGGACAGGCAAAAATTTAAAATAAAAAGATGAAAACTAATGTCGTTATGCAAATTCAGAAGCACTTTGGGTCTATACTTAAAATTAACATTTACCGAATAGACCTGGGTTCGATTCCCGGGCTCAAGCGTTCCTGTGTGCAAGTTCTTCCCGTGCTTGTGTGGGTTTCCTCGAGGTAGTCCGGTTTCCTTCCACAGTCCGAAAACATGCACAGGAGGCTAATTGGCTGTTCCTAATCACACCTAGGTGTGAGTGTGAATGTTTGTGTGTGTGTGTGTGTGTGTGTTGGCCCCGTGAGCTGTCCAGGGTGTACCCCGCCTTAGCCCAGAGTCGGCCGAGATGGGCGCCAGCCTCCCTGCGACCCTAATTAGGATTAAGCGGCTTAGAAAATTATTTAATGAATAAATTTAGTGAGATAAAAGACTCTCTTTTTCAGATATTGTTACATACTTCACAAGAGATGAATTAGCAATGCTAACCAAATTAAGAAAGGACACGAAAATTACACACTCTTTAAAAAAAAAAAAAAAAAAAAAAAAAAAAAAAAAAAAAAAAAAAAGGCCCCCAGCCAAACCAAAAAAA
>JBCNYG010000025.1:5395793-5406987 GCA_039654305.1 Porochilus rendahli
CACGGGCAGAGTATCAGGATGAATCAGGATGAAGGTCTCAGAAGTGTGGGAAGTGGTGGAGTGTCAGAAAGAAGACCCCCCCCCCCCCCACCCCCCAAATTAATTTTTTTTTTAATAAACAGATAAGTAAATAAATAAACAAACAAGCTGTCATTATAAATTAATCTCGAAAGTTAATCTATAACAGGATTACGTGTGCATGGGTGCATGTGAATCAATTCTCATGAGCCATGTTAAGCAGCGAGGATAACAATAGTAGCATTTCATAATCCTTATGGGCAAATATTGAAAGCAGTGATTTAAAGATAGAGTTCCTACAAACATAAATCAACCTAAATCGCCAACCACCTTGAATTTTGTGTCTGCAGAAACGGAGCTAATTAACGTTATGTCTGTGCATTACCGAGCGCACGGACGTTAGCATAAAGACGTCACACTTGGAGATATAAATCAGCATATAGGATGATTTAAGTCAATATAGTGGCACATCACAGGGTAATGAAAAACCGAGACATGCAACGTGCTAATCATCCATCAGCACTCGATCCTGCAACCGGTTACGGTAAATGTCAGAAGTTTTAATTAAAAACAGCCGCCACCTGGTTATTATTTCAATTGAAATTACTCCTAATGTATACCAGATGTGATTATCAATATCTTCTCTCTATCTCTGTCACTCAGTCTCTTTTTCTCTCTTGGGACGCATCATAAAACTCAGTCACACTAGCATCTGAATGGCCTTGTTTTTACACTTAAAGGTGCAATAACAGTTTCTACAAAGTCATTCCCCACCTTCTTTCTCCCTCTCTCGCTCTCTCTCTCTCTCTCTCTCTCACTCTCCCACACCAGTGAACATCTACAAAGTGTTCGATAAACAGCCTACTCCCACCTCCCATGACGCCTGCTTTACGAGACACCCTGATGGTGTCTAGACGGACCGCTTTACCCAGACCTGTGATAAAATTTTACATGGTTGCTGCTGCTGAGAATCGAAAATGCTACAGCAGGCATCAAAACGAGCCCCTGAAAGGGACGCCAGTCCATCACAAGGACACCAGGCACACACACTTTTAGATCGTAGTAAAGCCAATCGGCTTATTAGCAAGTCTTTGGGAGGTGGGAGGAAACCCGCATGCTCGGACCTGGAACCTGGGCACTGGATACAACCTCGGACCGCAGAGCTGAGCAGTGATTAACAATGGATCTCAGCAGACCTTATATTAGTGCTCAGCGCCGATACAGCTCACTCTATATCAATTTTTAACACAACAGCATGATTAAAAAAATATATACCTCCAACACAGCCAGCTGTAGCACTGAGGTGAGCTGAAGGATATAATACGAGCCACGGTTACAAGCGCGAGTGCGCGAGGAACAGGAGGCCAAGGAAGCGAGATAGCAGCAGCGTGACAAAAACCTCAAGTGAGAAAGACCGTGTGACACGCATGATGACTTCCATCTCGCTTACGAATATAAAGCAACACCAGGGATCATGCAGCAGGTTTTCTGCGACGGATGGCCTTGTGTATAAAGAATTAAAAGTGCCGGTTATTCAAACAATAACTTGAGAAGACAAAACATGCAGCTTGTTAAATGGAGGGGAAAATCTAATAAGATCTGCAGGCTTGTTTCATTCACCAGTAATGATCTGCTAACTTCATATAACGCAGCATGGCGGTGTGTGTGTGTACACAAGTATATACACTACATGGGAATTAAATACTCTTAATATCGCAAGTTCTGATTGGCTAATACTCTTACGATACTACTGCATATCCAGGTACTCCAGTTTCCTCCCACAGTCCAAAGACATTAGGCTGATTGGCTGTTCCAAATTGACCCTAGGTTTGAGTGTGAATTGCCCTGCAATGGTCAGAAAAGCTGTTCGCCCAGTGACAGCTGAATATTAACTATTATATATAAATATCTCTCTCTCACACACACACACATACACACACACACACACATTGTGGATCTGATTAAGGCCTTAACCAGATGGAAAGATTAAGGTGATGACCTCCTTCATGAACCGAACTGCCTTTGGCCTGGGGTTCTTGTTGACCTTGGTGTCACAGGGAAAGAAATAGTGCCCTGCTTAACCTCTCGTCTAATGACCCCTGCCTGGGCAGTTAACATGATTTACACTCTGCGGCCAACCACAACTGTCCAGGAAGAAGCTGAAGGGACATTTCAATCCCTGCTGTGGAAAGTTTGCTATAACACCATGGTGGAATTTTAAAGCTAATTTTTTTTTTTTTAAATAATAAAAAGACACTATTACCTATAAAGGATGACCAGTTTTAATTAGCCAAGTATACATGGTGCAAAGTACCTATTTTTTAAGCTTTTACAAAGAACATTTGAATAAAATAGATGTATAAACTGCAATCGGAGCTCATTGCGGTCTCAGTTCGAGTTAGCAAAGTGCTAACCAGGGCTGAAGTTTACATTCGACATAAGCTAGCTGAAGCATTTACTGACTGTTGCTCACCCATATATCTAACCGGCTACATATGGTGACAGGACTGAGCATTCAGGATTTTAAATTTAGCATGGGAACGCAAAGGGAGAGGCACGATGCTGACGCTAACGTGACACGTTGATGCAGATGAATAGAAAAACAGCTTGCTTCAATATGGGAAGTCAGAGGTCTTCCGCTATAGGGTGCACTAGTGCGACCCGCACTAAACCTCCAACCTCCAACAAGATGAAGTGCATTATGGGTTAACAAGGCGCCCGCCCATTCAGGCTGAACTAGATCATCGTGATGAGCTACCTATCAAAAATGCAGTGTTTTTTTTTTTCTTTCTCTCTTTCTTTAAGTATATACAAAAAATAATAAAAAATTAAGAATCCGTGTGATCTTTTTCCACTGAAGATAAAGCCTCAAAAATGATACTGATAGCAACTATTGCACTGAACTCTGCTCCGTTCTTTCACTGAAATACACACTGGAATGGAGTAACTGGAGGTTTCCACCGAGCATCTTTTATCGCTGATAACTTTTTTGAAACGCTGATACTGAATCTCGTCGGCAGAAACCTGATACTAAAACCAGAGCTGGAGTCAGCTTTCTGTTTAGTTTTGTAGGAACAATGAAAAAACCTGCCGTGCCATGTACCTAACGGGGTGATGACACTAGTAGTGCGATGAAAACGCGACTGGCGCGAATGGCAACAATACACTTTTAAAACATGTTTAAAATCGGAATGAATGCCGCAAAACGAGATTCTAAGAGAGTAGCCTCAAACCCTTCGCACATGTCGAGAGAAGGTCGCAGAGTTATTTGTTTTTCGTTCACAGGGAAAAGCAACAGTTGGAGAGTTCCATGCGGAAAGTTTGATAAAAGTTTGACACTTGCTGGCATCCCCCATTTTCCGTGTATTTTTCCATCATTCGTATTTGATTCGCTTTTTTGTCCACACTAATAACGCACAAGTAAAAGCGAATGGTTTGAGAACAAATAGCAACCGATTTACGTTTTTTCGCCAAACGGACGCAAATTGTCGCGCAATGCACATATTTAAGCTGCAAAACATTTGCTTGCCCGTGGAGTCGCAAAACATCTAAACTCAAACTTTAAATTTCACAAAAAAATTTAAAAATTCACAAAATTGAATCGATGTGCGTCAGTCACTTTTCTATCGCACCTCTAGTGTGTCCACCTAAGAGGCATGATGCGGTTACATAAGGGCAAATCCTGATGCCATTTCATTTTTAGACCATTTACTATGCTTACACATATAATGTTTTAATAGATAGAAAATTCTGAGCTTAAACCAAATTCTTTTTAATGCCACCCACCCCACCCAGCCCACATAGCATAGACTCTGTACATCAGTGCATAGTTCTCAACACGTCTTCTCAGCTGCAAAATGTACACCATGATTTAATGCTAACGTGATGAAAATCTTTCCATCACCACTTTATCCCAATGTAAACAGTTTGCATTATGTGTTTAACACTTTTATAAACAGGTCTCCAGCAAAACTATGATGTCAGTACTGTAAAAAATATGTCTTTCCTTTCCAAAAGATATAATCCTACAGATGAAGACCTTCTTTGTAATCGACAATGACGTAACGGATATCCTCTCCGGTGTCACCTATCTGCCGCGGATGCTTCTGCTTCTCTATAAACAATATCTTTCCTCCTGGAACCTTTTACTTCATGGATTTTCTGCTTCTCCCATTAAGAATTACCCTCTTGACTTGACCTTTTGTTTCCATACTTGCTTTTTATTGATTCTTCGCCCAATCTTTTTCCCCCGTTCTACCTTAAAGGTGACCTACAGCTAATAAATACTACAGAGGTGGGGGGGGGGGACCTTCACTATAAAGCGGTTTGGAATATGACTGCTCAATTAGGTCAAAAAGAAAGCAAATCAGGTTGCACAAATATGTGAGAAGCGCCCCTTGAACTTCATTTCCTGCCAAGGGTGATGACGTAATTGAAAAGAAAAGAGCGAAAGAGGCTGTTGAATCGTTTGAGGACCTTCGCTCATCTGTGTCAAATAGCATTACGCTGCACGGGGCTTCACGTAACATGCTTAAGTGCATTGTTGCCATCAGTGTGACAGGCACCAACATTTTTTTTTTAATTAGCCAATTGAGCACTTTAATACTTCTCATCTCTCTTCGTCTCTCTCTTTCTGAGTATTTTTTCAACAGGGCCTGTCGGCGAAGCTTGATGAAGAGGGAACATCTGCTTTCAAAGGGTTTACTCATTATTCAGAGAGAGAGAGAGAGAGAGAGAGCGAGAGAGAGAGAGTGTGGAGACAGTAAGGCAAAAGAGATACACACCTGAGTAAACAAAGAACTCTACTGTTCTCATCAATTAAGCAATCGCTGTGATTGTTCTGTTGCCTACAACAGATATTGGAAACATCATGACGAAGACAAGAACAGCTGGCGCGCCCTTGAAGTAAAGGATCTGAAATGCAAGGGAGGAAAAAAAAAAGGGACTGGCAGCGAATAAACAGCCAGCCAGTGGATAAACAGTAAACAATAAATAAACAAAAAGCTCAGTGCTTTTTGTAGTTCAGGGCAAAACATTGCAAAAACGACCAAACTTTCAAAAAACATGAGCAAAATCACTCTCCCTTGAGCCCCATCTGACTCAACGCACCCATCTAGACTAATGGTCTTTCTGAATAATGCCATTAAGAAGCTAAAAGCATGAAATCGTCCACACTGGTTCGTCCTTGTAGGCTCTAATAATAATGAAAAAAATAAATAAAAACGTTGGGAGAAAACGATGCCGTTAGGACGAGGCGCCGTGGTTGCATTCAGAAGGCTCCTGCAAGCAAGCTAGCCTAAAACAGTGAGATTTGACAGGGATGTCAGCGTGGGACGTTTAAAAATATATATTACCTCGCCGAGCTACAGGGCTTTCCATCCCATCGTGATGTCTCATTTTTGCTTTTCGCTTCAGTAATACACACCGAGAATGACTTCCATCAAAGCCTCTCGCCCTATCTGACACTTCACTTATCATCCGACGACTAAGCAGGTACGTGCGAAGACAGACTTAAGAGGAGGCAGAGAATCTGGAACAAAGAAACTGACATTAAAAAGACATTCCAAAAGACCATCGGTTCACGAAGAAACATAAAGGGAAGGCTGCCTCTGAGGAGGTCAGGGGAGGTTGAGGCCATAAACAGGTGCTCGGATCTAGGACCTTGACGGAGGAATTCAGGCTGGTCTGCCCCATGGGAGGCAGGCTCCGGTGTGCCTTGTCTTCTCTAAAACACACACCGGGAGGAATGACTATGACTCTTGACCTCTTTCCCTTCCCCCAGAGGCACAACAGCCAGGCTGTAACATTGATCTTCCCGGGTAAAATTTCAAGGAGGTGAAAAATAATACGCGTGTTGGCAAATGGATGGTGGGTCGTCCTACGTCCGGGGGGGGTCATCGGTCCACCTGGGCATCGCCCACAGACAAAGGTAAGGAATGCACATAGAAAGAGGGGGAGGCAGTCAGGTAGAGGTCATGTCTCCGGCAACACTTCTGTTTAGAAAAGAGGCCTCCAACACATTGATCACCAGAACTATCTAATGCATCAAGCAGGGGCTCTCGGACAGGGAGGGGTTTGGACGAACAGACTTTTTAACCCCCACTATAAATGTGCCGGTTTTACGAAAAAAAAAAATACGCTCGTATAACAGATACAGGGAAGCCAATCAACCAAACAAGTTGCAGAACATCCTTCCAGCTGTTTCTTTTTAGTACCGCCTACTTTTCCCAGATTTTGTCGCTCGTATCGCAACTGCCGTAGTTTTACCAAAACTGGAAGCTCATTTTACAGATACCGGGAAGCAAGTTCGACGTTAACGGATTTTGTCGAACAGAATATGCCACTGCACCTCCGGTTGCTGATTAGTGAACACATTGTTTTGGTCACTCTGTTAAGCAGTTGGTGCTGTATGTACTGCTGCAATCCTTCTTACCTTCAGTTGTACCAGCACAGCCATAAAAGTTATAGCATCATAAAGCCAAACGTTATGTGCATCCTACAGCAGTTAAAGCTGCCCATTTTATACACAGACTATTATCAGTAAATGGCAAGCAAATACAGAGAGGGGTGGAAATAGCGGGACCCATAATGTCCAAGGTTGCCTACATCCAACCCTGACCTTGACATGAGCCTCTTCTTATTTCCTCTTCTAAGCATTTGCAAGTAGTGCACTCCGACAAGTCCGACTCTGGCGTCAGAGTTTCAGTATCAGGTACTAATGACAGCACAGGTGACATCACGACTCAGTTTTCCACCATGAACCAAAAAACGGAACAAGTGACGCTTTCAATGATTACCAACGATTGCCGTCATCCAGCAAATGCTGCACCTTGTGCATTAAGCTAATTAGCGCTCGTTTATGGAATCATTAATCCGGAGAAAGCAACATATAACCAAGCTTTAGGTCTTCCCTTAATCTCACATGCTGGATCAGCGGACATCCTGTTGATGCTCAATCCCACAGAGCAACAAATCAACCTCTCCATTCAAGTCCAGCCAAGGGACACAAACATCCTTCAGTTCACCAGGCACCTGTACCCCCTTGAAATTAAACCGCAGCAGCTGAGAGCAGAGGAGTGTTAACTCTGGGCTGCCGCAAGAGCCGCCTTTAAGGAGATTCCATTTCAGATCGTTCCTTCAGCAGAACGTATCCCTTCTCCAGTAGCAGGGCACTCGGGAAACAACAAGAGAAATCACTAAGCTGAAGACTATCTCGGCTCGGTCATGGCAGACTGGGAGTTATAGACTTCGTGTCTAATATAAGGCATTATCAGCTGTCTCGGCAAATTCTCCTATCTGTTTGAAGGAATAAAAGACACTGGTCGCTATGTCAGGGTAGGAGTGGCTGATTCACCACTGCCTCTCCTTACCTGCCACCGAGATCCCATCCTCCCCGGCAACCGATAAGCCCTATCTGCATACGCCAGACGGGACTCCATCATTCTACCATGATGAAAAGGCCATGCTATAAGAGCACAGCGGCCTGTTTACACCTTCGGGCACCTAACCGGCAAAATAAAAATAGAACTGCCATGCTGAAATCAAACCCAAACAGCCTTTTAGATAGCACATCCATTTTCTGTGCACTATTCCAGAATCCACAATAACCCGCTGAAATGGAGATGGCATTGAAGATATTGCAAGGTATTGTGTGAATGGTGGAGCTTATATACAGTAAATATGGCGCCGTTGGAAAGATGGAGTTCGGTCGTGTGATTATCTAGCTGAAAGGGGAAGGTGAAAAAGCACACCTTTGTTTATTGTTCTCTCCTCAGCTTTTAACAGCTCGTGACAGACCAGCTTTATTAAACTGGGCTTTGAGCACACCCCAAGAGCCAGTAAAACTTCGCTTACTGCTGGATGGGGATCCATTGAAATGGACAATCTCCAAATTATTGTGGTGTAATAGCCCTGATAGCGCAGCCGCCTGTGCTGTGTCAGGGGGTTAAATGGGGAGGTTTAATGCTTTAATCAAGTTTAATCTCTGGGTTGATGAGAACAGAGTTCTTCCCCTGCCTAATTTTTGCACACCTTAACCAAGAAACGTCAACAAAAGGCTTGCACGATGTGGAAATTGTGCAGTTGTAGCTAAGGATTGACTCCTTGACTTATTTCAGGTCACATAGGAAGTGTGATCAAGATCAATGCCTTTGCAATCGCACGTGCCTCAATTCATCAGCATCGTAAAGTGAATTTGGGGGCAGCCGCAGCCTAACGGTTAAAGAAGCCCAATGGCTTTGGGGCCAAAAGGTCACTGGTTCGATTCCCGAACCAGCAGGAACAATGCGTGGGCTGCACTTTCCCTTAATCCACCTTCATGGCTGAAGTGCCCTTCACCGAACCCTAAGAGTACGTTGCAGACCACTGCTCCGGGTGTGTGACATTTTGAAATCTTGCTGGGCTGATCAGTTTTCAAAAGTTTGAAATCCTCTTGCAAACTTCAGGCAAATTTGTCGCATGAACCTAATTCATATTCCTTTGGACGTCAAATTTTCATCCATATAAACAATCTTCTTTTGTCTTCTTTGCACTGATGTCATTTAGGCTAGTTCCTTCAAACGGCCATGGCGCTACCCCCTTCTAAACACTAGCACTCACTGTGCTTAGAAAACGAGCGAGTGCTCTTTACTACATTTTCGGTTGACTAAACCGTGCCGGTTTCCCAAAAGCGTCATAAAGTTAATATCATGTTACTTAGGGAGGGAGAATCCCATTAGCACTCTACCATTTAACGAAGATCTCTCTGATGCCACGCTTTTGGGAAACTGTGCCTCTGAGGCTAAATTCCTTAAATCATCATATCAAGTCCGGGACTTTATTTGCTTTGTACAGAACGCTTCAACCGTCACTTTTCCCGGCTCTTCTATGACCTGATATTAGGCTTCTGAGGCTGATTATGAGTCTCGACAGCGCATGTTACTGCGCCCAGGCAGGTCCAAAAAAAGACACATAAGAACATTCTTATAATTACAATTTAATAGTGACTTTCTCAACACTGAACATTGGCAACAAGTAATTTTACTTTAAGGGCAGCACGGTGGACGTGGTTAGCATCCACGTCACAGTAAGAAGGTTCTGAGTTCCAGTCCCCGGCTTGACGACAGCATTTTCTTGTTCTCACAGTTTTCTTGCTTGCATGTCTTTCCTCTGGGTACTCCAGTTTCCTCCAGTCGAAAGACATGCAGATTAGGTTAGTTAGATGCTCCAAATAGCCCTTAGGTGCAAATGTGGGTGTGAATGGCAACGGACTGGTGAGCTCTTGAGGGAATACCTCGCCCTCCCCCAGCTGAGACAGGCTACAGCCTCTCTCCGAACGTAGGAGTATGAAGCAATTTGGCAACTTAATTAATTCTACTTTAAAAAATATATATATTTATTATACACAGTTTCCCTGATGCAATTATACAGTATTTTAGAGTTTGTTTCACGAGAAATGTTTATTTAAAATAATAATAATAATAAATGCAGTTTGTGAGTGTGATACAATTATTATTATTATGATTATTATTATTACGCAATATAATAGAATTGCTTTTAAGTCTATAACTAAAATGTCATGTATAAGACGTTAGAATAAAAGTTACAAGGAGGAAAAAGGTTGTGAACTCCACTGAAGAACGTTGCTTTGTAATTCTTCAGATGGGAAAGTGATGAATGTACTATACTACATCACCGTCTGACCAGACATGGCCAGTTAACAAATAGGTGGATTAAAGCATGACAGATGAATGGCTGGATGACAGCTAAATGAACAGGAAGACAAATAGATTCAGATAGCGAGTAGCCACACTAGGATTTACCCTATGTTTGGCATGTTTGACAGCTTCACATACATTCCATCTTTTATAACTTTCAAGGCAAAACAAAGTCCAATTACTGGGGATATTAAAACGGGATTCAAGACTCGTCTGTTGTACATCAGGTTCATTCGACTCAATAAAAGAAATCCATCTCCGCTCCAGACTGATGATTTCCCAATGAGATACTCTTGAGGTTAGGATAAGAGCTTGATATGGCTCACACTCTTGTTCTAATAATGCACTGGGGAAACATTCAACACATGAGTCTCTGTTTGAATCCCTGTTTCATTTTTCAGTTGCACCAAAAAATAACTAAATAAATAAATAAATAAATAAACACCCTGGCTCCATATTGCGTCAGCTAAAATCACTGGCTGGACTGCTAGACAAGTGCCTTTTTGATTCCCGAGGCCTCGAATTGCTCCGACTTTGCCAATCTAATGGATTCTTCTCATGTCACTCCAAACTCGGTCATCTCAGATCAGTAAACACAGGTTAAGGGTCCTGAACCAACAAGCTGCACGTCAGTTAGTAGCCAAAAGCACCGGTGCCCTTTTGGGGAAAGTCCAATTATGTCAGCGTTAGTCAGTCCTTGTCTGTAGCCATCACCAGTGACTCAACATACTGACCTTGCATCAGAGGCCAGGGGAAGACCGAACTCTCTGATTGGCTGTTCAGCGAAGAAAAATTGGAGCGAGCCAAGCAAGCGAACCGTGCTCCCGAGAGCCCGTACTACATGGTATATCATTTTTCAACTGCTTTAATTCTCAACGTTGCTTGCGGACCAAGATATAAGCACAATTCGTGCAGGACAAATGCCAGAGCTGCTAATTTCATGTAAATGTCAATAACAATAACAAAGAATCCAACAATAATAATTCGGCTTGTGACAGCAAATCATGACGATGTGTTTTTTAAGCATGCATTAGTACGTCTGGTGCCTCCTTTAGTGCTGCTATATATAGTGCTCCATATAAAAAGGACGAGATAGTAAATAGTGAATGAGTCAAGGAACCTTTCTGCAGCACTGAGGCTGTGCCTGAAACTCTGTACTGGTGTAATATACAATGCATCACCCAGTATACGGTAGTGCCAGTTCTGCACACTAATGCCCATCCTACAAAGTATAGTATTCAGCTAAGACACCTTTCCATGTAGTGCTTCAGTATGTTTGCGTCGTCAGACTGGCATTGCTACTCGTCAATAATAGCTAGTGACTTTGCATGCAACGTATCGTATGTAATTAGCAAGCTAATTAGCACTCGGTTGGGCTACGGGTTCTTTCTTTCTTAAGAAAGAGCGAGCGAGAGAGAGAGAGAGAGAGAGAGAGAGAGAGAGAGAGAGAGAGAGAGAGAGAGAGAGAGAGAGAGAGAGAG
>JBCNYG010000025.1:5478851-5499796 GCA_039654305.1 Porochilus rendahli
TTTAAGTAAAATAATAATAATAATAATAATAATCAGCTCACAGATAAGAAAAGTCTCTTGCACCACCTGTGGACTCCAGTTTGTGAGCTATTTAAAGAACCCGAACCCCTTGAACCCATCATTCTTTACTCTTTTAAAATTCAAATGATGAGGCAAAATAGACACCATTCTTCAAGGTGGATAAGGCAGCAATACCTTCAGGTTGTGAGGATACAGTGAGTGAGCTAATTACGGATTTAGGACTGAAACAGTAAACCAATTACAGGGTGGAGAGCGAAGTGCTTCAGCGAGCTACGCGAAAGCTGAAAAGCATGACTCGGGAAGCCATTGTATACTGATGGCATCTTTTTTTTCTTTTTTCTCTCTCTCTCTTGGTGCTGATAAGGCTAAAAGAGGGAAAAGAAGGGAGGAGGGAGCCACCCCTTAATCTGATCAGAGGCCATTGTCTTCAGAGCTCATTAAGCTACAGGAGGTCCAGAGGTCTCCTCACAGTTGACAAGTCAGCTCCTTCCCCACCCACCCCCATCAATATCCTTCTTTAACCCCGCTAAAGACAAGGGAAGACTTGGAAAAACAAGAAGCCGGGACAAAAGGAAACGGCAGAGAGGATTCCGCACAGACGCACAAGGCTGCTAACGCTCAGTGAATCTGGTTTTAGGGTTTTGGGCCCAAGACAGCAGGAAGTCACTTTCTTTTCAGGCTCGGAAGGTTTGAAGCTTCCTTCTCACTCTTATCTTGTCACCAGGGAGAAAATGAGCTCAGCCTAGACATATGGGGCAGGCATTAAAACAAAACAAAACAAAAAAAAAGACTGAAAAGGGACGTCCCGCGAGCAAGGGCGTCAAAGGCTGCCGCAAACAATGGTGCCATCACATCAGCCATACTGGAACAATGTGTTAACAGCAACATGCTCAACATGGTGCTCCGTACAGAGTCGCGACACCTTCACACATATGCGCGAACACACTCCTAGCTTCTGTCTCACCTATCAAGCTGAAACATCGCCTGCACACTAAAAAATGATCCTCACCATGCACACGTTTCCCCAGCCTGCTAATGGTTCCTCTTTGCTTTTTATCACATTCAGTATTGATTGATTTCAGTCAGACGGACGGTACTGAAAAGTGCTTAATAAGGGTATGATTCGTTAGCTTTAATGACTCCGTGACTCCGTATTCGTCTATGCGTGCACTGAACATGTGAATAATTTTATCTGGAAGAATAAATTAAAGTGGATTTGAAAGGATATGTCCCAGAATCAGCACTTCTCACATGAGCTGTTCCTTGTTTCATGATCATAGTCATCTTCTCCTCTAATTATTCTGCATTTGGCAACAGAAGAAAATGACGTAAAATGCTGAAACTGAATCAGATGAATCTGTAACCATATTTAGAATTAAAATGGTGTTATATTGCCCCGTGTCTTTTGTATCTAGAATATTTCGCTCTAACAAAAATATGGTAATGAGATCCATGTTGTAAAGATTAAAAAAAATAATAATAATGAAAAACAGTTCAATAAAATTGCCGTAAAATCATTTGCTTGTCACTCAGAAATATAGAAACTTCTTCGGGAACAGGCAGCGTTCATCTACGGCGTCTTAAACCACTCGTACACTTAAAGGAATCAAGTGCTTTAAATGGCGTTAGCTCTGGTTTAAGATACAAGTGAAGACAGGAAAGGAGAGGAAACAGAGAGACAGGCTGTTTCCCTCAAAGCCACGACTGTTGTCAAAACACACCGAGATGGGACAGATAAAGTAAATTGCATCCTCGAGAAAGACGGGGGTGGGGGGGTGGGGGGCGAGCAACAACAAATCCAAGATTCGCCGATGAGGCAGAGGTAACCGGACCCCGGCCGGTCTCTTCTCCAGGGCTCTTTGTAAGATTGAGAGCCAATCAGGGGCTGATGACAGACAGGGTCAGGTTAGACTTAAAGAAGAAACACACAGATGGGGTACAAAGCAAAGACTGGAGTCATGGCACAACCTATGAGATGGGAATTACCTACAATGTCCAGCGCTGACACTCTTGCCACCTCTAAATGATCCCTTACTTTTCACCTCCGACCCCCAAAAATACGGTGCCTAGAGCTGAAACATGAATCCTCAAAAAAACCCAAAAAACCACAAAACGCTGGGAAAGAGAGCATGTCCAGGGGCTACGTTTGAAAACGTTCTGAGGTGTGTCACCTCCTTACTAAGGTCATCGGACATATTCTTTCATCTGATCTAAAGGGTAAAGACACTTAAGGGCAAAGAGTACAACTAAAACCAAAAGGGGAAGTGGGTCACTTTGTCCCTAGTGTGTTTCAGGGATTAAATTGACAGTCAGTTGCAAATGAAGTAAAGGGGGCTCAAGACTCAAAACTCTTAACTGCCCACATTCTACTTGACGTCGTCAGGAAACGTCTCTCCCAACTGGGTTGTTCAAAAATTAACATAATTAAGACATCAGTAGGACCCGTCATAATGGTTAAAACAGACTGTGTTTCCTGTTGGCGTGAGGATATAGAATGTCAAAAAGAAGCTTGCGTCAGGCGAAAAGAAAATAAATCGTGCGACTGCCCAAGTGTCTGGCTTCCATCAAAATGGTTAATGAGATGACCACGCGGTATCGGACGAAATAGAGCCAAAAGGAAATAATTATTTCAAGTTGACTTCCCAATATATATGATAATGATAATTCTGCAGTGTCCTGCTCATCAGCTCGAGAGGTACATTTTTTATTTGGTTTATTGGTCTGAATAAAGCTTGTGCTGTGTGTGGTCAGGAAATACACAAACTTTCCAAATGGACATTCACTTTAATACTTCATGAGCATGGTTAAGCTGACCATAAGGTCTGCTTTGCAAAAAAAAAATGATAAAATAAAAAAACCACACACACACACAAACGTGGCTTGCTTGGAAACACAGAGGTTAATTTATACATCACTGTCTTTTACACACACACACACACACACACACACCTCTGTTTCTCATTAATCCTGCGTCTGTCTCATTCACACACTGCTCCTTGTGGCTTCTAATTCCTCCTGTCCACTCTAGAGAAGGCTCTTTAGGGCCCTTTTCGCCCTGATCATCTTCCTTTCTCTAACTCCCCCTAGTGCCTAGAAAGCACATCATTCGCTCGTGTGAGTCTTAGCTAAGCTATACAAGTGAAAGAAGGAGGGAGGGAAGGAAGGAGAGAGAGGGAGAGTGGGAGAGTGACAAAGGGGAGGAGGCAAGGGGAAAGTGTGAAGCCCCGCCTCTGGATGACATCAGCACCAGGGCTGAGGCAGAGCTGGAGGCAGATGTTACTTCACACTTATAGTGAGCTCCAGGCAGCTGAGCAGACCTGCTGAATCCTCTTAACCTCCCTCTCTCTATCTCTCTCCCTCTCTGTTATTTGCCAAGGAGTGTGTGTATGTGTGGGTATATATGTGTGCGTTCTCGTGTGTGGACACAATAATACACCAACACTGCTCTGTCTTCTGCGACTTCTGGGCTTATTTCTTTGGATTGCCAAGACGTTGGATATATACACTGTGGACTGACTCTTTTTTTTCCTGGAGGATATTTCTTTAAGTTTCACCTTTATTTTTTTTGCATTAATATTTTGCAGGTAAGTGTTTGTTTATGGGTTCTGAATCTTCTTTGCGCTGTCTTTCACCATTTTGTGAAGATAATAAATAAAATCACGCAGAGACACCGAACAGCCCCAAAAACAGGAGGAGGCAAATCACAGCCGATGATAAAACTACTCTCTCGAAGCAATGTGGAAATATATTTGATCACTTGGTCGTTCCGGTGTCAGTGTACTTACTTCTCAAGCTGCTTTTCACTACAGACAGAGCAAATGCGCATTTCAGATCTGTTACACTGGCTTTAGAGAGCAACATGCTTGGATATCTGCCCGAGTCTTTTGGGATGCACTAGAGAGGAGGGGAAAAAAGCGAATATATAGAGCGTATGGGGAGTGTATAGGCTACGCAGTAACCTATTCGATTTGCTCAGTGAACTGCAGATTTTTTAAAATTATTATTATTATTTACTTTTCCCGGAATCACACATTCAACTTGGATTTCCCACATAATCCCTCTGCTGATGTCATACGGGATTTTTCCTTATCATTAGCGCGGGTTGGAAAGCGGACCTAGTCCTAAAAACCCAGGTTTAATGATTAAAAACCTCTTTCAGGTAATTATGCTCCGATCTGACATGGAGCGAAGGCACCGCGGAGGAAGGCGCGCAGCTCCGCGCTCCTCTCTTCCAAACACTCGTCCGCGTTTCCACCGAATATCAATATCACGCTGTGCGTTTGGGAAAAGGAGCCTAACCTGGACTGCGTCGACTGTACGACAGCACCAATTCTCCTACAAAATACAATTAGTGAGTCCAAGTCCGAGGCGTGATTTTACCAAGAGACAGAAGCCGCACGGTGTGGCACCGGCGCTCCGGCTGCTGCTGCTGCTGCTGTCGGATTTGTTTTGCGGCGCCGCTCGGATTCTGTGCGCATCGTTTTATTACAAGCCCAGAGAGCACAACACGCTACAGAAGTAACGCGCAGGGGCACCAGAGCCATGACATGACTGAGCAAGTGACACAAACGATCAATAAAACCTTCAATGAACAAACAACGCAAGTTTATATCCATTTAGTCGACATCCCTCACGTCCTCAGTGAGCAGGAATATGGGAGCATCAGGGTGTGATGCGTGTTGTTTGTAGTCGATGGCCTCAGTGGCCTGAGAGCTAAAGATTGTGTTGTGACTTTGCTCGGCTTTAAGCGGCCTAACCTGGGATTTCACTCAGCTGATGTCAAACCAATAGGGCAGGCTGAAATAGTGGCTGTCCTACAAGCCAAAGCTGAGCTCAAGACCACACATGAGCCGGAATACACAACTAATTCAACCGGATAATATACAAGACTCCACAAACTACCAATATCTACAGTTTAATGTTCTCTCTCTCGCGCACACACACGCGCACACACACACACACACACACACACACACACACAATAAATGTTTGACAAAAGAGAAAAATAACTGATATTTGCAGACAGACATGATGCAGGATGAATGACTGGCCCAGCTTTCATTAATCCAACCTGTATAAATCGGTCCGTTCTCACATCCATTGTAAGCCTGATCTGAAGTCACTTTACAAGGAAAATAAAAACCATTATAGGCTCCCAGGCGTGAGCCTTTACCCCTCTTTTGTTGTAGAATGCACCACATTCACTGAGATTCGACACGAAATGGTCGTGTGTTAGGGGCCTCCAGAGCCTTCTGAGACTGTTTTTTTGTGTTGTAGACAAAAAGAAGTCGTCCAACAGAATTCAGCACTCATGTTCACAAATGACCTCTGACCCAGCCATGGGCCTTTTAGAAAAGGCGCTTCAGGAACAACACGATTTTGTTCCCTGCACAATGCAAATTTAAACAAAAAAATTTTTTTTCCAACCAATCCTTAAATTGAAGGTCATTAAGGTGTAATTTAGAATTGCTGGATTGATAATTTTAGTTTTATTTACATGGGAAGCTCGTGTGTTCTTTCCGAGAGAAAGCATGGACTGTACAAGGTTGTAAATCAACCCAGACTGTTTTATTATTTAATTTTTTTAAATATTGTCCAGAGGCAGAAACTCTCTGTACCCTGGCAGGGGGTGCATGTGGTAATTAAAGCACCAATTCTGCATGAACATGAGTGTGCGAGCCACGCAGTCATGATACTGAAGCGCCTACCACCCCCAAGTGGGGAAAAGCAGAGCAGCTGCTACGCCATGCACCGTTTACCCTTTTCAGCCTCTTCAAAAGAAAAAAGACCCCCACGCCAACCCCCTGTGTCGCCCTGGCTCCTCAACCAATCTCCGAGACCCTTGCCCCGAAAATTTTTTAAAAATTAGTTTGGTCTGATTTTAAATTTGCATTTACACCACACTCAACAGAACCATACAGCTTTACCACTTTGGTTTTAGATCTAATATTCAACATGGCGGATCTCACCCTCCCACCCTGGGACAAGCAAACAAAGGCTGAGATAGAAATAAAATAAAGTTACTTTCCACTGCAAGAGTACCAAGTATATAATATGAAAATATGAATAATTTTAACAGTAAGTACAAAGTAATTACAAACAGATTACCTGTGAAACTTAAACAGTATGAGCTAGATCTTTATTGAGTTAAACCCTGAAGTTTTATTACACTATTTATTAGAATTATGGTTTTAAAACCAGTAAGCAGTGCAACAAAATAAGGAAATTAGCTTTTATTCAGCAAGATTACATATATAAGGAGCACCGGCTACTTATCTTAACACACAACTTTGGGGGGGAAGGTAAATAAATAAATAAATAAATAAAATATTATACATATCTACACACACACACACACACACACACACACACACACACATAGTGCTGGGTCTTGAGTAAAGCATTGGAGCAAAAGCAGGTCTCACTGATCTCAGAGCAAAAGCAAGCTATCAGAATTATAAGGAGAAATGTCAATCATGTAGACCTTCATCTAAAGAGGAGCGTTTGATCACATGCTTTGAAGAGAGAATGAGAAAAAAACTAGGAAAAAACTGATAACACACAACCGGCGGAGCTTAGCAAAAGTGGTTCAGATCAGGTTCCCAAATCCATGTGCCTGTTTAGCTCAGAACAATGCAGCTCGCAGAAATCCAATCAGCAGAGAAAACGCAATCAGCTAAGGAAGCTCAAGCTCAGGAATTATTAGCTCGCTCCATCAAGTCAATAGGTGCTGCCTAGTGTGTTAAACAGAATGCTGTATTCCCCTACTTCACTTGCTCCACAGCCTTTAACTCAATTCTGCAAATAAAAACAAAAAAACACAACACAAGAGCCTGCTCATGCTGTGGCTGCAGGGCGTCTGAAATGTTATCCTCATAAAACACCACAAGCAAAACATAAGGCTCTGTCCGACCCGTACGCTATTCCGCAATCCAGCTCCATTCATAATTCTGGCGAGTAAACAAGTACAACCACAGAACAAAACCTGTACTTCTGTATGTATTTCTTTCATCTTGATTGGACGAGGACATCTCATAATACCCCCTTTACATTTTTCTCAGGACTGCACAAACACTGTTCGGACTTCAAGGCCGTCTCACTCGTGCATGAACCGTAGCTTCACGTTGTCTATTTAAAAAGGTGAATAATAAAAAAAAGGCGATACCAACTTCGTGATATAAAGCCGTCTCATCAGGTTTACGGCTGTGATTCGCCTCGACAGAAGGACAGGGTGTTAGACGGCACTGTTTGGACCTGCAAATTGAGTTACAAAGCTCTCGATTCTCTAATCTCTTCCATGTCATTGGTTACAACGGTTGAGAGCCAAAGATTCTTGGAGCTCTACCCTACCGTCGTTCTCCAGAACACAAGCTGCAATGTGAGGAAGGTTTTGTGCCGACAAGCTTTTGCTGTTCTGTGATGTAGGATAGCATGTGGCATGGCAAAGGGAAGGAGGCGTATTTTCAGGCCGAGTCCTGGAGATGCAGCAGGTATAAGAGGGACATTGGAGGTGACGTAGACGAGACTCTTGCTTGTTTATTCATGAGCACTCGGTGATGAGCTTTGAATAATCTTCCATGAGTGTTTTTAAGGAGGCTAAAGGAATTACTTTTTGCTGCCGAGTCTCTAAATGGTTTTTGGTTTCAGAAAGCTGTATGTTTAAAAGGAAATATAAACTCCCACTTTCCCCTCTCCAGCTGATTTCGTATATATATTTTTTTCATTTTAACTCAGTGCTGCCTATTTGGAAAGGACGAAAACTACAGTGAGCAGGTTGCAGCTCCCTGCAGCCGCAGCAGGGCCCCCGAGCACCATAGCTTTTCTAATGCAAAGACATTCTTTTCTCCTGTCTCCATAGAGAAGACCAAAAGGAGGGGCTGACAGGGTCATGGGCAGGCAGGTCAGAGAAAACAATCTTGGTGGCACAGGCTGGTAGATGTGAAAAAGAATCCTACTTCGGTTTTCTTTGCTCGTCTTCTCCTTTTTTTTTTTTTTTTAAACAAACACAAAAAGTCTCATCTCATTTGGGTTTTCCCCACACAATGTGGCCCATCAAAGAGAGCACCAGAATAATCTCATAATGCTCCTTTAAAAGTTTTTCCAAAGTCCTGTTAGACCAGCTTGTCAGTCTTTGATTTTAATTTTCACGTGATCAAGTCCCAGAGTACTTTTTTTTTTTTTTTTTTTTGCAGCCTGGACTTACACACTTCTCTTTTTTCTTTCCCTCTGATCTACAGGATCTTCCCTGAGGTTATGACCAGTATGAACCACCACCTGACTGTGTGAGGTCATGCTCCTGAGAAGAGCAAAGGGGCACAAGATGCTTTCAAGGCACAAGAGAGCATGAGCATACCTCTTCCCCTGTAGAGCCACCAGGCTGGATACCTTCTTCATGCTCCTGCCACGAGCGAAGGAACACGATTTGGGGCCAACTCTTACAGAGAACAAGAGCCTGGTCAGATTTCAGCCTGCCTTTACCTGCAGGCTAAGTGGGCTCTGGGATCTTGAGGCCATGTCCATTCTGCCAAAGGACATACCGGAACCCTCCAAAGGAGTCTCCCAAGCCCACAAAAGGGTCTAATTAGGGGTCCAAACCACTGCGCAGTAGGGTGAAAGGATTCTGCACGCATTGGACTCTGTAACTTTTTCTTCCACCCCCCCTCCATCGCTTTTTTTAATTATCGAAGTTGCATGCCTGCATTAGTGCACTAGCGGTCTGTTTCGAAGCAGAGCAGTTTTCCACAGAGGTGAATCTACCACAAAGGCTTTGATGGCATGAACTCTCGACACTGCAGCACAAGGCAGGAGGTCGGCAGTACAAACAAGGATCGGCTGGATCAGGATATAACCAAAGAAGACTCTTCGGACAGTGCAAAGAAAGAGGGAGCTTAAAGCCTCAGTGGATTTTTGCGTGAAAGAAGAGGATTAACTGTCTCCTCGAATTCAGGTACGAGGCATTACAGCTCAGCTGGGCCATGTTCTACTAAAATGAGCATTCTCGTTTGTTTAAGTAAGAAATAACAGAAAGGAGATTATGAGAAACAAAAATGTTGATTGAAAGAAAAAAAAAAACAACTAAAAAAGTATGGTGGCTGATGAGCAAAAATGGCACAATTAGTACAGTACTCATTTATTTATACATCATTTTACTAGTGCCTGGTGTTACACTGGTCTTCTGCAATAATCATGTATTTAATAAGGATACAACTTGGACCTTGCTTTTTTATTTATTTACTTAAACACCACCTAAATTCTTTCTGTAGTGTTTTTCATTGCATGATCAAGCAGGAGCCTTTTTTGCCCCCTAAAACAGACGTGCGAAGAATCTAACCTCTTAAAACCTTAAATAAAATAATGCTGGTGATCTTCCACAAGATTTCATTATTATAAAGTTCACCAATCGCCTTCAGTCTTTCGCTCAAAAATAATACGGATGAAGCTTTTTTTTGGGATACTGCTCCAAAAATGTCTGCGTCTGCTGTGGTTCGATATTAGGTCTGATGTGACAAATCCTCGAAGAAAACTGAGTCCTGTCCTAATTTGTTTTTTTCTCCAAAAGATAATAAGCAAGACCAAAGTTCATTCGTCCGGCACAGTCTGCTAGTATGAAAGGCAGCTTTGAGACGCTCTGGCCTGCCGCAGACATTTTTACAACACCTAGGACTTTGTCTGCATTGCACTCCGTTAAAGATGAAACCAATGACACAGGATTTTCATTCAAAAAAAAGAGAGCTGGTTGAAAGATTGAGACTCGGATTAAGAAATTGAATTAAGACTCGTTTCGAGATTTGGACACTGTTTGCACTTGTTTTCCTGTATACCCAAATTTAGGGAAAGAAAAAAAATATTTTGTTGACACTGTTCATTACTTGTTCCTAAATAGCATGGTATTCGTTACAAGACCAAAAATATTTCATTTAATTTCATATATGTGCTCAAGGCAGTATTCACACGCAAACAGCAATTATTTACTCAAGAGTTTGTCATTATTTCAGAACGCCTCCTGATTCCCCCCCCCCTTTCCTTTTCCTTCAGGGAGGACAACCAAAACCAAGAACATTAATAATGGCGTGCCAGTACAAGTCCTTTTTCGTCTTCGTCATCAGAGCTGGGGTTCTCCTGGGTCTGGCCAATCCACTGGTGACCTCAGCCTCCTGTCCTTTACAGTGCCGATGTGACGGGACTTTGATCTACTGCAACGACCGGGAGCTGACTTCTATTCCTACAGGAATCCCACAGGATGCCACCATCCTCTTCCTACAGAACAACCGAATCAAGAGCGCGGGCATCCCGTCGGATCTACGGAGGCTCAACAACGTAGAGAAGATCTACCTATATTGCAACAACTTGGACGAGTTTCCAAATAACCTTCCTCTAAATGTCAAGGAGCTCCATCTTCAGGAAAACAACATCCGGACTATCACCCATGCCTCGTTGGCACAAATCCCCTTCATTGAGGAATTGCACTTGGACGACAATTCCGTGTCTGCTGTCAGTATAGAGGAGGGAGCGTTCCGAGACAGTAACCATCTGAGACTGCTCTTCCTTTCCCGCAATCATCTGAGCACCATCCCCTCCGGTCTTCCCATGACCATCGAGGAGCTTCGCTTCGATGACAACCGCATCTCCTCCATTTCCGAGGCTTCCCTGCAAGACCTGATCAATCTAAAGCGCTTGGTGCTGGATGGCAATCTCTTGAATAACAGAGGTATTGGGGAAATGGCTTTTGTCAATTTGATCAACCTGACTGAGCTTTCGCTGGTGCGTAACTCCCTCACATCGCCACCTGCCAACCTGCCAGGCACCAGCCTTGAGAAATTACAGCTGCAGGACAACCACATAGACAGGGTACCAGTAGGTGCCTTTGCTTTCCTACGCCAGCTGTACCGCCTGGATCTGTCTGGCAACAAACTGGCCAGCCTGCCCATGGGGGTCTTTGATGACCTAGATAACCTTACCCATCTGCTGCTGCGTAACAACCCGTGGTACTGCAACTGCAGAATGATGTGGGTGCGGGACTGGCTGCGCTCGCTGCCCTCTAAGGTCAACGTGCGTGGCTTCATGTGCCAAGGCCCTGATAAGGTCAAAGGGATGGCTATTAAGGACCTTTCCAAAGAGCACTTTGATTGCTCGGAAACAGAGTTCTCGCCGACGTACGAGACCAGCACAGTCTCCATCACGCAGCCACCATCTCGACCCCAGTGGCCACATTATGTGACTAAAAGACCGGTGATTAAGGGGCCAGACTTCGGAAAGAACTATCGCAGTACTACGGCACCGAGTCATAAGATCATCACAATAACTGTTAAATCCAGCACTCCAGACACGGTGCACATATCCTGGAGGGTATCTCAGTCAATGACTGCCCTGCGGCTGAGCTGGTTAAAACTGGGCCACAGCCCTGCATTCGGGTCCATCACCGAGACCATCGTGCAAGGGGATAGGACGGAGTACTTGCTTACGGCTCTGGAGCCTGAATCGTCCTATCGGATATGCATGGTTCCTATGGAGACCAGTAATATTTACCTGTCAGATGAGACGCCCGTTTGCATAGAGACAGAAACGGGCTCCTTTAAATCATATAACCCCACTACGACCTTAAACAGGGAGCAGGAGAAGGAGCCTTACAAAAACTCCAGTCTACCTTTAGCTGCTATTATCGGAGGGGCCGTGGCACTTTCGGCCGTCATACTGCTGGCACTGGTGTGCTGGTACATCCACAGGAATAGTTCTTTGTTTTCCAGGAATTGCACATACAATAAAGGGCGCAGGAGGAAGGACGACTATGCGGAGGCTGGCACAAAAAAGGACAACTCCATCTTGGAGATTAGAGAGACTTCTTTTCAAATGATACCTATAAATCACATGCCGGTGTCCAAGGAAGAGTTTGTGATACACACAATTTTTCCTCCTAATGGCTTAAACCTTTACAAGAGCCCACACAATGAAAACAGTATCAACAACAGAAGCTACAGAGACAGTGGAATACCAGATTCAGACCACTCCCATTCATGATATCGTGCGCGCAGATTTAAAAAAAAAAAAAAAAAAAGAGGAAAAAAAAACACGACACACCCCCCACACACACACACAAAAAAAAAGACGTTTTATTACGAGTGACTGACCGGTCTTTTACAAAACACTGGATTGAAAAGACTGAGAAAGCAATGTTCTGTACATTTGCCATATAATTTATATTTAAGGACTGTTTATTAAAAGAAACAAGGCTACAATTGCAGGCCGTCACTGAGTCCTCGGTCAGTGTGCGCTCTCAACAACTGCGATTATATATTTTAGAGGTTTGTAGTAATTTGTACTGTACATCCTTTGCTTAAGGTTTCAGAACAGCTAAAAAAAAAAGTCTTTGTGCTCGACTGAGGTATCAACTGTGAAAGTGGGTTTTCATTGCTGTGTTAAACAATCAGAGTTTAGAGAACCTTGTAGAAGCACAGGTCATAAAATTTCACCATGTCGTTCTCCGGGAGGGGGGGGAGAAAAAAAAAAGAAGAAGAAAAAAAAAAACAAGGAATAAGTAAATAAATGAATAAAATAAATGGCCGACGGGAATATAGGGCACAGTTGATTAAATGGGTAGAAGAGCTTTTTTCTGTCTTATCTGTATTGGACAAACATAGACGTGTTGCGGTTCGACAGACCCTTAAGAATATGTTAGGGATCTTAGTTGACATTTCAACAGTGTTGTCAGGCTTTAAATCTCAGCTATTTTTGGAGCATGGAGTTCTACCGCTTCCTTTTGTTCCTGAGAGAGGGGGAGAGAGACAGAGGCAGCACAGCACAGAGCCCAGGAACGTGTTCCTCAGCTGGGTACACTCGTCCAGCACAGGACCGGCAAAGCACAGAAAATCAGAGGTGGCTACTCGCTGACAGTGTTCCAGACAACCGGGGAGGAACCCTCAGTTGTGTACCAATAGTACTTGTAAATGATGCTCCTGAGGAGGAACACAGTCAGGGCAGAGATAAAGATATTATAAACATACATGGGTTCAAATTTTTTTTTTCCTACTTGGAATACAAGTGTGAACTATTTTTGTTTATAATAATTATCTGTATTTTTTTTTTCCTCCAAAGTTCAAGCCACTTTTACGTTGCGACAACTGAAAGTTAATTGTTCTTTACCAACTGAAGACCAAAGTGCATATATGCCCTTTGGCCAGTCTTGTATGTGCCTTGATACAATGCTTCTTGTATTTAGCTTTTTAAAAAGAATAAATCAGTGAGTTAACTTTTTTCATACACACTTGAATATGATAAACTATTGGTCATATTGCAAAATAAAAGTGGACAAAAACAACTAGGCGGCCTCTGCTTCTTTTGCATGCATTTACATTATGAGTGAGAGAGAGTGTGTGTTTGTGTGTGTGTGTTGTTTGAAGGAAATCATTTGCGTGGCTAATCATGAAGGAGTTAAATGAGGCACAGTGTGGAGCAGGGTTTCACATGACTGGCAACCACAAGGGGGGATGTGTTTAATAACGATCCAGTATACGGAAAGTGACATGAGCTCTACTGGGGCTGCCTGTCACTGCTCCAGTCACGCCACGCACAAAGTACCATTCACATTTACACACAATCTCAGCTGTGTGCATATGGCTGAATGTACACACACACACACACACATTCAGAGAGCATTAATTACAATTCAAATGAGTTGCTTTAGGCACCAAATTAGTTCCAAACCTTAAGTATGCACCAAACGTCGACAATCACAGAACTTCAAATAAAACGCCTCATGAGCTTACGCGGTGTTTAATGGCTCAGACATGGTTCAGCAGGGTGACACGTCCCGACCATTGTTGCACAGTTCAAAAACGACAGGTAGTCTTATTGCTCTCATATATTACGAGCAGATTTACTTGCTTTTGAGGATCTCTTTGATCTTCATTAACATTATGTCCCAGAGATATTATGTTACGAAATATTACAGAGGTACGAACAGGACACTCACTTCTGCAAAAATACGTCCGACCAACACGTTAAATATCAACGGTGCGCCTTGTAATTTTATCTACTAAAAAAAATGGCAATTAAGCTGATTGTCTTGTCTTCCGTCATAAAACTCAGTCATATTCATTCGCTGAACCACATAATCCTACTAGGGTCACAGGGTCGACTCTGGCGAAGGGGAAGTACTCACTGATCGGCTCGCCAGTCCATCACAGGGCCAACACACATCCATTCACACGAACACTCACACCCAGGGGAAATTTGAAGCAGTCAGTTAGCCTACTGTGCATGTCTGTAGACTGTGGGAGAAAACTAGAGTACCTGGAAGAAACCCTTGCTGAGCACGGGACTTAAACTAAGTACCGTCTTGCTGTGAGGCAGACAGACTAACCACTATGCCACTGTGTTTTCTGTCATAGAATGTTAAATTTTTTTGTATTAATTTGGTAATAAATGTTTTTTTTCCAATTTCTTGAATTAACTTGCATTTGTTTGTAAAAGAAAAACACTCAACTGTTCTCAGATGTAGAAGTTTATAATCCAGGTACTCAAAATAGCACCAGAAGTAAAATACACTGAACAAATTCCACGGTATCTTTTTAGTTAAAAAAAAATAAATATAAAAAACAGCTGGGTTCTGGTAAAATTCAGTGCTGAATCAATAAAATCAACGTAATAAAACTCTTAAATGAAATCAGAACTAATGTCGTCCATGTAGTTCTGATGTACCTACACCTGGCTGAAAAAAGTGAGTCTGACACACAAGAACCATCAACATAACTTTTAACCACTCAAAGTTTCAACGTTAGCTTTACAGTTTAAACTCATGCTGTTCAATAGAGAATATGATACACAGCACATTTCTAACGTTTCTTTTTTTTTTTAAACATTTTTTATTAGTACTTGTTCTGTGCTGATGTGCTTTTTATAGTCCTTCTCCGAAACCTAAGCTACGATCATGTTGAAAGCCGAGGCGTATCACAAATGGCATTATTTGATTCTCAGAAAAGTTACCGGGCATGATTTCAAGGCGTCGAGGCTATCGCCACTTAGATGAGATCACGGCAATTTCCTTGTGCCGTGTCACTGCCCCACGCCTTCCGCGAACACAAAGCCAGACTTTGTGTGAATCTGGTTGTGTGAATCTGGTTGTGTGCCTGTGTGTGAGATATAGACGGGGTTTTGTGCTTAGTTAATTATTCGAATGCTACATGGATTTGTCCTTATTAAGAGTAATGAAATAAATGATGGAAGATGCCTGTGTAATCTGTCTGTGGCTCATATAAAAATGCACTGAAAACACGTACCATAGAACTAAAGTGACCTGCGTTCTGAACATTGAAGCACCGCACTGTTATAGGGGGGAAAAACTCCTAAAAGTAATGGGTTTTCAACTATTGGTCAAACTTTTTATTGCCATTAATGCACCTCTGCGTTTGTGGGTCCCTGAGCACTAAAGAAGCTAAGGCAAGGTGTGTATTTACCCAGATCGCACCTCCGTCAGCTGCAAAAGCTTGAGCCCTAATAATATTTCTTTCCTGGCAGATCTGACATCTAGACACAAAACTGTAATTATTACAATGGAACATTCATCGATTCAAGCGTGAGCATCACTTCTACCTGAATTACTTTTCCTGATGTCTATTTGCACTACAAATGAAAATGACATTTCTTCATAACAGCACTTTTTAACTGTAATAGCGACACTGCCTATGGAGACTAGTGCTCGAGGGGGATTTCGGCTTTTCTTTGTTCCTCCGCACTTCTTTCCAACGCGGTTCCCGTCGCAAACGGTGCTTCTTGTCACTTCATGCAAGCTGAGAGAGGAATTACATCTGGGTCTCGGTAGTCATGTATTTAAACCGCTGAATGTTTTTGAAAACAGCCACTACTTGGACTACCGAGAAAAGTCTACAATTAAATAAAACCAGATCAATGAATTCGCAGCCCTTTTATTTTGTGACCGTGATGTAAGTGCAGTGAGAATGTTTGGGGGCAGCTGTGTCCTGATGGCTAGAGAACTGGCTTTGGGACCAAAAGGTCTCTGGTTTGATTCCCGAACCAGCAGGAAAAATGGGTGGCGGAGGGGGAGTGAGCTGCATCTTTCTTTCCTCCACATTTATGGCTGAAGTGCCCCTGAGCAAGGCACCTAACCCCCAACTGCTCTCCGGGCGCTACAATGTGTGTGGAAGCCCACCGCTCCGAGTGTCTGTGTGGGCTCATTTTGGATGGGTTAAATGTAGGGGCAATAATTTCCCTTGTTATAATACAGTACATCAAAAGCAAAAAAAGCAAAAGAAAACAAAAAATGGTTGTCCAATAAACTTTGAGGAATAAAAATGAACAAATCACAGATTACGTATTGCTAAGAGGTATAATTATATATTATAAATACAAATTTAATTTACATACTTTTACTATTTTAGACAATTAATCACATTGGTATTATTATTATTATTATTATTATCATCATCAGTACTACAACAGTTTCTTTGTTACACATTACTTTTCTTACCATTTTATTGTTTCATACACATTACTTATTGCAACTTGGTTACTTTTACTTATTTACATTACTTTTACTTTCAGCATTTATTTTGGATTTATTTACATTTAATTATTAATTGTTTTTAATGTACACTTTATTACTTATTTACATCCTCATAATATATCATTCCTTATTAACATTTCATTTACTTTTATTTCTTATTTCGTTTATTTGCTTGTATTTATTTATGTTAATTAAAGCTCTGTTTATGATACACAGGTTACGATATATACACACTAAGAACGTGTGTTTAAATGTAATTGTATTTATTACATGTACATACACTATAAATTACTTACACAAGATGTTTTTAATATTAAATACTTTAAGCACTTATGAACATAAAAATTTGTAGATAAAAAGTGTATTTACAACAATAAGTTCAAGTGCCTATTTTACATTATTAATACTTTATAAGTGTGTTACAAGGAACAATAAATGAATAAGTAAACGTTTTTTACATTTACACATTTGTTTGCTTTATATAGTAGATTATGTATTCCGATGTAGTGGATTGCTTTTATCTGTGTATTCCTGTTTCCATATGATTTTTAAAAATATTTTTAATTAATTTATTTTCCCATTTTTAATTATGGACCATTTCGCACTGTTTTTACGTGTTAATTTTTGCTTAATTACATTATTTTAATTATTTACATTTTTTTATTAATTCCTTCCTTTAACTTATTTATTGCACCTACAGGCTTTTTTCTGTTATTATTCTTTAAAAATCTAATTATTATACATTACCTTACAAGTTTACTTTACTTTGTATGCCCACTCACACGTTGCCAAATCTGTAAATATAGAAGTCCTCATGTGTCCCCTTTCACTATGACAGTGATGCATAAAGTGAATTGAGTGAAATGATGTGAACGTTTAATAAAATGTGTAAAGATCTGAAAGCAACATCATAAACATGAGACTGCCAAAAAACATCCAGACAGATGAAGCGAAGCTGCTTAAAGCGTGATGTTAAGGGAGAAATATCCGATTATAGTAGACATGTTTAACACAAATCATAGCGTCTACCCGCTTTAAAAATACAGTAAGGAATGACATCATATCCACCGTTTACTCATGAGAGGTTTGGCTT
Organism: Porochilus rendahli; assembly: GCA_039654305.1. NCBI lineage: Eukaryota > Metazoa > Chordata > Actinopteri > Siluriformes > Plotosidae > Porochilus > Porochilus rendahli. Next base: position 5,496,482 of record JBCNYG010000025.1, read on the forward strand.
AAAATTAGCATATGGAGTCCTCTGCAGGAAAAAACTGCACACAGCTTCGAGTCTTCAGCACAGGTCAAATACCCAGACAATGCCGTATATAAAAGGGCATTCATTCGTTCAATGGAACACTTATGCCAGTCAATTTCTTCAGTAATCATAATTGACTAAGGTTATGCAGACCTCTACATTTACTGTATGATGTTCCAGCTGTTCCCACAATGTGGGCCTATTGATTGTGTCTATCCTGCCTGTGAAAGCTCTGAATTAAAATAGTCTGGAATAGCCACTCTGTTTCTGAGCAGATAATTACTGTACTTACCATAATGACATAAATTTCAACTCCAACACTTTAACTTACCTTCATTACAAAGTTATACCTTTACAAACATTTTTACATTTACAAACATGTATTATTCCTGTCATTTACTCAGTCATTAGTCATTCGTATCTGTTTTACTATTACTATTTACTTATGCATTATTCCTTACTTTAACCCTTTATGTACAACTACTCATTTTTAATTGTTTACTAACTGATTATTCATTCTTTTAACACGTTTACTCACCGATATTGTTTTCACACATTTCTTATTCCTTGCTCATATACTCTTATGCAATTATCTAATTTATAAATTTTCTTATTACTCATTTCTATTTTTAAAAGTACTTTTACTTATTTGTTATTCCTTTCTGATATATTTGTACTTAATTATTTTTATTTTTTGTATTCGTATTATTACTAATTGTGTACTTTTATGTACTTAGCTATTAATCTTTCACAATACGGTTTTACTTAGGTATTATTTTTATTTTATTTGTTCACTTTCTTTATTTTTCCGTACCTATACATCGTCATTTTCTGCACTCTTTGTTTTATTTTTTGAATTTGACTTACATATACAGCTCAACATTTTTACTTGTCACAATAACATGCTCATAACTCATAACTATGACTGTATGGCTTTGTATATATGATGTACGTAATCCCGTGCTTGATACATTAGCAATCAGAGTTATTTTATAATATTGTCTTGCTCATCTAGACATTAATTAGGCAGGACATGAACCAATACAACGGCACCTTTTATCAGTATTTACATGTTCAGAAAGTTATTTTACCAGTTATGTTTCCAAAATGATTAAACACTGTAGAAATTCTGCAGGACTAATCTCCACATTATTACCACATTATTCTTTAAGGTAATATTGTATCTTAAATTAAAAAAAAAAAAAAGAAAAATTGGCTCAATACAGCTTTAATTCCAATCTGAACTTTAGCAGCTTATAGTTTAGCAGTTTAATGAAATTGTATCTAAGATTATATTATTCATTTTCCTTCATTTGCATATTTGTAACTTTGTTGTTGTTATTTTTTCTCTAACAAAAAGTGCAGAGGAAAACTTTCTACAGTCTATTGATATTGCACCTCATATGTTGCAATATAATTTCCTAATATAAACTTCTGCACCGCAGTTCTATCTACTTATGGAAATTATTATATTAGTAGACAACTTTGTTCCATGACTGCTAAATTAACCTACAACAACAAAAACAACCCTTTATGTTTTTTTTTATATTAATTGTACATTGCAGAGTTCACATTTTAATAATCATTAGATTTTTAGATTTCATATCTTTAGTACAAATAAAGTTCTTACTTTTATTTGTTATTTTCTACTTACTATTACATACGTTAATTATGCTTATTTGACAAAATTATGTTAATTACTTAATGTTTCTTATTTTTTAGTTTTTATTTATTATTTGAATGTGTTTAGTGTTACATAGTTATTTATTGTTCTTTATACATTCTTATACATATTTATTTAGTGTTTTTTCTTATTTGTTTACTTTTACTTATCTATAATTCCATACATATACACTTATACTTAATTGGTTTTTATCTAAAATGTATATTTTCATTTGACCTCTTGTTCCATACACAAATATTTGTACTTACTGTGATTATTTTTCTCTGAATTGATTATTTTTCCATATGCAATTAATTTTTTCCTACAAATACACTTTGTTCTTTTAGCTTTTTTATTCGCAAACTAGCTCTCTTTTAGTTACGTACATATTATTTATATTTATACACTTTAGCTTAAATTTAATTACACATATCCCAATTACACAACATTTATGTTCTTATTTTATCTTTGCGTGTGTGTGTGTGTGTGTGTGTGTGTGTGTGTGTGTGTGTGTGTGTGTATATATATATAGACATATATATTTCCACCTTTATTGATTATACTCAAATTTTATTGTCCTTAATGTTGAAATGACGTTACCCAGAGCTCATCAGACCAGCTGCTCTTGATCAGGAGGGTGATTGGTAGCTAATTCAGCAGCCTTGAAACTATTAATGAGCTATTTTTAAAAGTGACTTTCCAAAGACTTGTTGGGCAGTACAATTTCATAAACGATCGGCTTATTAGATTTCATCTTTCAACATGATGTGTGTGTTTACGACGTCTGGCCCGAGGTTTCCTTGCAGCTATTTGACACGGTTTCATATTTTCCTGAATAAAATAGCAAACCTCCTAATGAGCCATTTGCTTTCCTTTCTCCCTTCGCATCTTCTGTTCTGTCCAAGACATCTTGCACATCAAAGCCAAAGCTCTCTCAATGCATGGTTTCTAGGAGCCAAGTACAATCTGAGGCCAGAAAAAAAAAGCCCAGAGACTAATCACATTCTCTTATGCCAAAAAGTGTGCGTGTATCTGAAAGAGAGAGAGAGAGAGAGAGAGAGAGAGAAAGAAAGAACAGCAGTATGGCTTTATGTATGTTCCTGAGTGATAGAAGCAGGATAGAGTGCAGACGCCTGTGTGGGGCGAGACTGAGAGGGTGCGTGCCGAGTGCGTGTGTGTTTCCATAGGTTAGAAATGGTGACACTAAAAAGAAACATGGATCGCTTGGCTCTCTCACCAGCCTCATCAGTCTGCTCACACTTTCTCCCTGTAGACAGGACCAACACGAACCAAACGCAAGGAGAAAAAGTCCAGAAGCCTTTTTCTGTAATCTTCCACTGCACAGTACGGCAACCGCAACAGTACTCAGATACGCCTTGAAGTGACAGCAGCTGCCCAGATCTGACCGACATGAAAAGAGCAGCTTTTTAACAGAATGTAAGTTTACCGATGCATGCCGAAGTCCAATTAAAAAATAAACAATTATATAAACTTTCTGTAGCTTCTTCCACTGCTTATTCTCTTCTGACATCGCCCCCCCCCCCATTCCCCCACCCCGTCAATGCGACACTCCATCTTTCATCTCCTTCAATTCTTTCTTTTTTTTTTGGTCCTACAGTGTGTACTCATCTTGT
>JBCNYG010000025.1:5508652-5526490 GCA_039654305.1 Porochilus rendahli
ATGCATGTACGATGGCACAGTGTTAACCTGCTTAACATACTTGCTTATTGGACTACGTGAAATACTACACACACACACGACGTCTAAATGTAGACGGACAGATTTATTCCTTTGCGTATGAGACGTTACTATAGAAACAATGACAGACAGGAATTACAATCCAAGGGGTTAACACTCACCCACTGGCCAATCAGATTTAAGAACTCAACTACACAGTGGGATGGATTCAGTACTCCCTCAGTCTTCTTCTGGCAGTTTCTGCAATTCGAATATAGCCTCAAGTGCATTAGGTGCCATTTTGGTTTAGTGCTATCTTGAGTTTTTGCAGAAATGCAGCAGGCGGGGGGCGGAGCTGTTTTTGTAAGGACTTAGCGCATTACAAAACACATTTTTTTGTGCACAAATATAGATGCTTGGCAATAAAAAGATATTTCAAGAGCAAAGAGGAATCACACCGCATGAGGAAGCTTAATACTAAGCTATTTTAATAATCCATAAACAACAGCGAGCCTGATAGCAGAAACCAAAGGAAAGAGCCGAGAGAGGCCCGCATACCCCTGCACAAGATATAAAAGTAGTACCTGCTCCAGCATGGCGCTCCATCACCTGAGGTGTATTTCGACTGAAACCGTGAAGGTCCCAGAGTGGGTGGATGTTATAGAAGATGAAACAACAACTTCTTGCAATCAGTTCTTAAATCAGACTCGACACAAACATGCACGCCATCATCAACGGACATACACTGCTGAAAAAAATCGGCCAATACCGCCGCCGACAAAGCTTTTTTTTTAACGATTTCTTGTTTTAAACAAAGCCAACGGGTCCATATCACGTTTTTGAAGTTAAAATGGCTTCCAACTTCAACAAGTGTTTTGCACGTTAGAGACTGTGATATAACTTCAGATATGTTCGATTAAGGCCGCGGCAGCTTCTGCGAGAACAGGATCATGGGAGGTTTACTGCTTCAGAAATCCGGTCTATCTGAAATATATATACACATGCAAAAAACTAAAACTTTAGTTAGTTTAGTTCAATTTAACTTTGTGCTCAGACAGCCTAGCGTCTATACCATGCGGTAAGTTTGCCAATCTAAAAATTTCATCCTCCAGTAATGAGTTTCCTTCTATAGACTAATTTCAGCAATGTGTTTCTGCCAAAGTGACGGGCTCAGCATGAGAAAGAAAAAGCGGTCATGGTCGGGTCCAATTGTCCTGTCCGTCATTAAAATGTCATATCTCTTAGTAGGGGGGAAAAAAAGCTCAACGGCCCAACCTCTAGAATAGTCTTCCTTTGCAGCCTCTGACAATGATTTCCCCGCGTTATAATGAGGGCATATCCTTTAAACATTTTAAATCAAGAGATGAACCCTATTCAATCGCTCCATACTCTACAGGGAAGTCTAGCAGGCTAATTTCCCATTAATAAGCTGGAATACTTTTATCTATAAAGAAAACCGACTTTCAGCTAACAGCAACAGGGTGGTAATGAAACATTTAAAGTCTGCTCACCAGGCTGTGAGCTACAAAATCAGTTCAGATGGGTATCCAGAGGTAAGCAGGATTAAAAGCACAGGTTTGATAAGAGAACTTGCCGCTCTTTTTACAAAAAAAAAATGATTTTTTTTTTTGTTTATTTTAAACATGTGCCAGATTAGCCCTAGGCATGTGGCAAAAATAAATAAATAAAAATGAAGGCTCAATATTACAACAGATGTGGTTCTCGCTGTCTGCACAGACAAAGGCCGTCGACAAGCTTGCCATTTCCTGTGAGGTCCCAATTTGGATGAAATAGATTTCATCCTTCCTGTTTAACAGGGACTATCATGCTCTGCCAGAGGATCCAAGCCACTGCTGCAGCTTCCTGAGAGGCAACATGACTACGTTTTGGATGCAGACAAGCCTCACTCCACCCAGCCAAATGTTCCTGGAGCAGGGCTAATGTGACAGGGGGTAGGTGGTGGTTTTGTCCCTGTCAACCGGCTCAAGACAATGGCTCAGAGAGCTAGGCCATTAATCATCTTGTCTTTCCGCTCCATGCCAACGTGACAGAGGGGGCAGAGGTGGACGGCCAAGACACGGGCCAATTCCTGGAGACCCAGTGGACTCGAATGAAGAGGTCCGACTCATGCATGCTTAACAGGTCACTAATCAAATTACGTTCATAAGCGAGGAGAACATAAGGCACAGAATTCATTAAGCATGCTTGGAAATCTATTGTGAAGAAGCCAAGGCCTCTGCAGAGACCTGAACAAACATGACCTGAAATTCTCTCTCAGAAGAAAGGAGAGCCTGTCACGGAACTGCCAAATTACACAACATGATGTGTGAGTAGTCTGTAACCTTTGTTGAGACTGACAACACCGAACAAAAAAAAATTGCTATGCAAATTTCAGGGACTAACGGAAATTTTCTCTAAATCCATGTCCATGCATCTTCCTCTCTCAGTCGCATTTCAGGAGCCAGATGGCCTTAGTTCTCGGCTGATTCACTTAGCCAGGCATAAGTAATTTCTCTCATATATGCATGGCCAATCCATTATTAGATAACATACAAAAAGGAACAGAAATGCAATCCCACTGAAGTGACAGTCAATCCATCCATCATCAGAAGCGAAGGAGGGGATACGAGGCTCCCAGGACAGGCAGGGTTGGTCTGGTGCTCGCTCTGTCCTGAAGGGCCTTTGCCGGGAATCATTTTTAATTATCTCACTGTTGACAAAGGGGAGGATGGGTCAGGAGAGATGGCGAGGGTAACTGAGGTAAAATACCAACGTGTCCAATATATATTGGCGTGGTGGTTGTTTAGGAGCTTTCTCTGAATTCTCTGAACCCTTTTTCACACTAAACACTGAAAAATCATGTCAGTTCTAATGATATACAGGCAACTTCAACCGGAAGACATCTGATGGAGCTTTTGGTTGTAGATATCCTGTATCCACTCTGAATACAAGAAGAGAAATACAGACATAGCCAAACATGAGTACAAGTGGTCAGATATGATGTTTGCCGAAGAAAAATGACCATGCTCACTAACTTCGGCATTAATTCACTTAGTCTGAGTGGTGAGAGTTGCCCAAGTAGTTTCTATACATACACGCGCGTGTGTGTGTGTGTGTGTGTGTGTATATATAAAAACATCAGCAAACAAAAGCCATTCATTCATTTTTCCAAACTGCTTAATCCGACTAGGCTCTGACAACTTTGAGTAAAGGCTGACCTCAGAGTACACCCTGAACAGATCACCAGTCCATCACTGGGCCAACACACACACGTCCACTGACACTTTCATTCACAGCTGGGGCAACAGCCTTTAAGCAATTAGCCTAATGTGCATGTCCTACCCAGAGAACCCACGCAAGCACACAGAGGACACAAACTCTACCCGGAAATGCCAGACGTGCTAACCGCTACACTACTGTGTTGCCACAACAGATCCACGTAAAGCATAAATGGGACAAATGCGATATCGGATGATCACCAGTTGAGAACAATTATCAACTCGAGTCAAGTCATTGAGGTTGAGGAGGTTCCAGAGCCGGAATTCGCATCCCGTAGTTACACAACTCGCATTTCCACCTCTGAGGTTTTTCAGCAGGTGTTTTCCAGTCTTTCCACAGGCATAATGGCAGCCTTCACTGAAAGAACTAATGAAATTGAGTCACGAACGTCTTTAATATCGTTTCAGAACCACTGGCAGGCAACAAAGGGCGAAGAAATGCATGAAACACAATAACCAGAAGTTCTGCACGCTCGACATTCTCCGCCTTAAGATTAATTGAAAACTTGCACACATCGTCGTCTCTGGCCACCATTGTTTTACAGCCTTGGATGCGTCTCCTCTCAGATACAGCTTGCGCATGTTAAACAGACTAAAGGTGAAGTCCACTGACCAATTCCAGATGAGAAAAGATTCTGTTTCACCTCTCTGCTCCCTCCTCTGAGACGAACTGACGCTGCATTCTGCCATGCAATGTGTAGTGTGGTCTTGAGAGCAGGAAACAATGCAACTGCAATTCAAAAGAGCAAATCCCATCGCGCTTCTTTGGGGCAAGATGGCAGATTGATGTAAGTCACCCGATCCTTCCCTCCATGAGGATATCAAACACGCTGGTGGTCCTGGGAATGGCGTGTCCACTTGTGACACAACATTAGCGTTAAAAATATGAGGTTACATAACATTTGCATGCCCAATCAACCTTTACAATAGACATTTCTTGGCCTGATCTTCCTTCTAGACGTAGTTATGGAAGTGTGATTCAAATCGCAGAGTGTGACCACTTCCACATAAACAACCTAGGAACACGCAACACTCACAGGAGCGCCACTATCACATTTGGAGCTGTGACAAAACAAACAAAGCACCAACAGAAAGCAAAATATCTTCTTGCCGAGGCACACACTAAATAAAGTTTGTGACTGCTTTTTCAATCCCATAAGCAGATACATCGGCTCATGGTGACTGATGATGAACATAACATAGTAACGGTCTCGAATCACACTATCTATCCTCGGAGACTCCTCGTTGTATAATTTGACAGAGATAAGACGTGTTATCACACAGACGATAAAAAGTTGGAGGAGATTTTATTGCGATCATCTCATACAGCGTGGCAAGTAATAAACAGACGTGTCAATTACGTGCCAAGCTAATCACATAAGGGCGCGACACCCAGAACGATGGCTCCACATTATTTGGTGGGAATTGATGAGCGGTTTAAGGGCGGTAATGGTGCTCTCATGACACTGCCCTGCTGAACAGCTTTAAGAAAACAACTCTCCCGGGGGAACTTGCTGACTGACTGTGGGGCCAATTTGCTGTTTATAAATAATTAATAAAAATCACTCCACCAGTATTCAGCTGGTTATGAGCAGAGTGAAATCCTCTCAATACAAACTTGGGTCATAGAAAAAGAGCAGATGTATTTAAGGGGGCAGCTGTGGCCCAATGGGTAGAGAAGTGGGTTTGGTACCAAAATGGATTCCCGAACCGACAGAAAAATATGTTCTGGTCGGGGGAATTTGAGCAGTGGCGTCATGATAGACATACGAATTTTGGGATTCTGAAATTGCCCAAATAATTGTACGTATTTATTATAATAGTCGTATGACTGCCATAGGCTAAACCCACAGGACTTCTTTTTACACCCACACGATTTTAATGTGGGCAGTGGTGGCCCGGTGGTAGGGTGCTGGATTACTGATCCCAGCGTCGGGGGTCCAAGCCCCACTATCAACGGGTTGTCACTGCTGTCCCCCCAGTGCAGCTAACTGGGTTATCAAATGCCGGTCTGTCTGTGGTGAGAGGAATGTAAAAGAAACATTGCTGATTGTCGTCAAGAGTAGGCTGCATAGCCGTCAGCGTGTTTCTGCCCTGCGATGGCCTGGCGAGCTGTCCAGCGTGTACTGTGCCCTCACCCAGACGGCTGAGATGGGCACCAGCCTCCCCACGAAGCTAATTAGGATTAAGCGGTTCAGAAAACTAAAAAAGATTTTCATGATGGTGCAAACATACGTCATGCAAAGCATACACAGCATTCATATATCAACCGAAAATTATTTTTTTCTTGCAACAGTTGCATCACACAGCATGAGCAATGTCCGTTTTGACATAGACCTCTGACGCACATCAGACACACAACACAAATGCATAGCTTTAAAAAACTAAAGCAGCACCTAAAAACTCTGCAGCACCATCATACAACAACTCTCAATACTCACACCTACACATGTCCGTTAAAGCTAAAAAAAATTCACACAAACACAAACGAACTCAACTAAATTACAATAAAATGACCTTTTGTCTAGTACAGCTTTCTGAAGCAGAGCGTACTCGTCAAGACAGGCCTATTAGCTTCTACCAGCCAATGGAAAAACAAAGCCAAGGTTGAGAAATGGGGGGAAAAAAGCATCACTCCACTCAAACAAGCACGTGAGGTCACACTTTACTAGGGGTGAGAGAAAGATAATGGCATGCTGAGAACACACACAATGGGCAACCGACTGTGAAAAAGTAAGGATGCAACAAGAAATGACAAGGTGACTCAAATGAGATTACAAGATGGCTGAAATGAAATAACAGAAAACTGGTGATAAATAACAGTGGTGCATTATGTACCAGTTAAAGGTGGTGGCGATGGTAGGGGGTGGGGGGTTGGCTCAAATGCATCAGACATGACACACCTCATGTCTAAAACACACAGCAACTGACACTTCAGGACAGAAACCAGCTAATATTACTACTGATTCTGTTAAACCGCCTGCCAAGAACCTGATAAGTGTCTGCATCAATAGGCTTCCATGGGGATTACATAGTGCCAGATCCAAAATTGATCCATTAGTACAGTGAGAGACGCATTGTGGAGTGAGTGCTCTCTGGGTGGAAGCCACCCTCCGGCAGGCCACAAAGATCACTTACACCACAAACATTAGTGCGATCACTAATTTATGACTAGGGAGGCCCTTAGTTATCAGCCACTGACCATAAAACTCCACTCTGCAGCCATGGCGCAGATCTCATACACTGGAGGAGCAGGTAACACCCATTGTAAAGAAATCCCTGACACATATATCAATAATTTAGGCCAATGAATATCAGTGTTGCGCTATTGTACGAGTGCCCAAAGAAGGCAGATATTATGCTGTAATCAATCCAGGATCGTTTATGAAAATGAATAACAAATAAACACATGTATATTAAAACAAATAGTTTTTATTATTACTAAACATTAGTATTAAATCTATTTTTTATTCTAAACTATTAGTAATTATTAGTAAAATGATATATTAATAATGAATGTAAAAAAAAAATAAAAAAAACCAGAAGGACATTAAACAAGGTTCTATACAAATTTTCTTTCCATCAAGGTTGATGTTTGCTTGCTTTGAGTTTTTCATTAATTTTTTGATTTTATGGATAAGTCCATAAAACAGACCAATAACTTTAAGCTCCGCCTACATGGCGGTCACATACAAATCACGTCATTCACACGTCCCAGAAATCACTGTTTCCTGATGTAATTTTTAAATTTTATTTATAAAGCTTATAAACCACATGTTCCAGTTTAGCTCATGTCAGTGTGTATATACACACACACACACACACACACACACACACACACACACCATTGATTCAGGCGTCTGATGGTATTTCTTGATTAAACAATAAAGAAATTGTATTCCAGCTTTCTCTTGACAGCCTCTTCAGAGTGAAATATCTCCATCCTAACATCATCAAAAGCCTTAATTACTGATAACATTACCTATGCAAAATTATGCAGATTAAATTAGATGAAGACTCATTTGAATGAATAAACATACATTTTTGAAAAACTTCCAACACACACACACACACACACACACACACACACAAAATAAATGCTGGCAAAAGACTGATTGTGATATCTATATATTTTTTAAAAACTCTGCAGTGCATTATATTAATTAAATAAATGTGTTCTTAAGAGACTAAAATCACCATCCTGGTGTACTAGTTTATGATGTTTTGAAAGACCACCAGCATATGCAACACAATCAGAGTAATGAGGATTAAACTGGTTAAGATAGAAAGGGGTCGGACTCATTAGTTCCATAATTTACCATAAAATCCCCATTACTGCTAAATATTGTCAGTTGAAGAGGATAACATGCTGCTTTAGCTCAAATTCAGTCATTCAGTGACCAACAGATTAAAGACTTTTCTACACTAATATACTTGTTTCATCTACACAGTAATGCTGCAAACCTCCAAAACACCTTCTACCAGATTTCAAGGGTTCTCTACTGAGTTGAGATCTGGAGACTAGGGAGTCCTGGAATACTCAGGCTATGGCTTTTTATGCTTGATTGGCATGAAGAGATTCAATGTGTCCAAAGAAACTGTTCCCCACAGCATCCCATTACCCCCACCAGCCTGAACTGCTGACACAAGGCAGAGTTGGTCCATGCATTCGTCCTTTTTTGATGCTGAATTCTAACTGTACCATGTGCATGTCAGAGCAGACGTTTTTCCTGGCGATGCTTTTCTCATCTTTGAAAGCCTGCCCCAACTGTAGCCTTAGACTCTTGTTCTTGGTTCATAGAAGTGGAAGTCAGTATAGTTTTCTGCTGCTGTGGCCCATCTGAATCAAGGATCGATGTGTTGTGCAGTGTGAGATGTTCAGATCAGTCTGGCCATTTTCTGTTTCCATCCTCAGAGCTGCCTTTTTTTTTCCTGAGTACCATTCTGAGTAAACTCTAGAGGCTACTGTGCGTGAAAATCCCAGGATCCTCAGCAGCTCTTGTTCCTGGCTGACAGCCGGGGGAACCTGATGCGATCTTCTGCTGCTGAAGCCCATCAGCCTAAAGGCCTAATGCGTTATGCATTCCGAGAAGCTTTTCTGTTTGCCATGGGTAGAAACAGTATTTTTTTTTAATAACTATAGGCTTCCAGTTATCAAAACCAGCCTGGCTGTTCTTCGATGCACGTTCAATGCACAACAAGGCATTTCCATCACTGAGTCCCGAGAGACACTCGAACCAGCCGTCTGGCACCAACAATCCTAACATTGATATTTGATGTGGATATTAACCAAAGCTCTGACACTTTATGTACTGCACTGCTGTCACATGATCGACAGACTGAATAATTGCATCAAATGAGTGGGTGTACAGATGTTCCTAATGAATTGGCCAGTCAGTATGTGACCATTAAGGCTGTCCTTCTTTCAAGCGTATAATTGTTTTCCACACCAGAAAGAACTAAGACCAACTGAGTGACAGTGAAAAAGTTCACCATTATTTTAAAAAGGCTACATTCAGGCTTGACTTCCTTTAGACGAATTTAATTATGAGAGTGACAGATAAACCTAAAAAAAAAAGAAAGAAAGAAAGAAAGAAAGAAAACATTCCAACTAATATTTGGAATCCTCTAATTAACATGCATAGTAAACACAATTACTGCAGATGATGCCAATGTGACGTCTGACAAATTGTTTTTTTTGTTTTTTTAATTAAAGTAAGGCTTCTTTGAAAATGCATTTGTCACATGACTTTTTTTGAAGATTGAACTTAATAAAAAAAAAACCTAAAAAAAAACTTTGTTCACACATAAAGGAGGTTTATTTATAAACAGTGATGATGCATGCCTTTCAAAAGGCTTGAGAGAAGCGAGGCCCAAATGATGTCAACAAGAAGCTCTTTGCTCCAATCAATCAAGCAAAAATGAAGTTGTGTGCAGGAGCAGAACCCTGAAAAGCCTCATCAATAAATCCACATCATCCGAGCCATGATGCATCGCAGAGAGAAAGAAAAAGACACCAAGGGCATTAAGGTAAGGAAATTAAACTCTGCTTTAAATGCTTCTCGCCGTATAAACAGACGTAATCACTCTCATTGTGTTAAGATAATGCACCCTTCAGGTACATTTACAGGTTTGGCTCCATTTCAGAAGGCAAGGCTCGTTAGCCTTAGCCAGCAGATCAGTGTTTAGCTTACGACTTTGTTGGCCGGCAGACAGCAAGAGCCATGCTGAGACCCATATCACAGCTCATAAAGCGTGAATATTAATTAACATCAGTCACACTCCGTGTTTTTATTGCCGGCTTGCTTTTTAACTTGCTATGAACAGAAAATGTGACCTATAAACATGGAAGGAGCTTAAATGACAAAGTTAAAGTCAGTGATGTTTTTTGGTAAAAGATGTATGGTTTTGATGCAGACGTGATGTCTGGCATTTTAAGATATTGGAGGGGGGTGGGGGGTGGCCTCACACACAGTGCAGGAAACGGGATCAGACTGGGTCAATATGGAGAAAGAATCCAGCTCACTGAAGAAAACATTTCGGTCCATATTTGTATTTGGGCAATGCTTTAAGCGGGATAAATTACAGCGTTTTGGGTTGAGTGCAGGGTTGCCGAGAAGTGTCGCAACGGAGAGACGAGCCAAAAAAAATGTGCGAGGGCCAAGAGCAAGGCCGCAAGCTCCCACTCTCAGATTAATGGGCTGCTAATGGAGGCAGGGCTCCCTGAAGAGCTGACCTTAAAGGACTAGATTCGAAAGTATTTCAGAGAAGATAAGAGTGGTGGGGAAAATTATTCTGGCTCAACATGCTTGAGCAAAACACTCAAGAACCTGCTATTTTTATTTTAGCATTCCATTTTGGAGAGTCTTCTAGGAAGAGATGACATTTGTTGCTGTACTTAAGATAAAACAAAACAGAAAAACGGGAAGTGACTCAACGTGAAAAAAGAAACACAGACAGTGGTTACACTTATTCAACTTATTACTGCTTATTAGAGTAAAAAAAAAAAAGAGGAGGACTGTGATCTATTTGGTAATGTGAATTTTGCAAAAAGCAGGAATACTGTATATGGGCGGAGCAGGCTTGGATGTGGCTTAAATTTGAGATTCGAATGCCATTTTTCGCCTCAGGTTTAGTGATTTAGCCTCAACATTTCGTCTCAGAAACTATACAGCAACATCCACCTCGCATGACTGTTAATTTCCCCGAGAAAATGAACCAACCAGACTGCGCTATTCCGATGTGGTATATACTTCTTTTAATTGTACTTTGGTAGTTTTTTAACTATATACACTTACAAAATATACAATTTGTACTTCTTGCGAAACAGAAGAAATATTCTTGAATGAGCCGCAAGTACCCCAATATAAAACTAACTTTAATGCGGAGCAAGCGACGAAAGCATTAAAATCTGTGTCGCAGTTCTTTCCAGTAGACACTCGGGGTATACAATCCAGTGCCATATTTGCAACAGGTTTCGGTACCCAACCCCCGGTGTAGCCCAACCATAAAAGCTGTTTGTCTCAGTTTAGTACCACAAATATCAATAAATGCGTCAGCATTTGCATTTTAATGCAAAGTGGGTGTGGCCTAAACAGACTCATACATAAACCAAGTACCGTACATCCCGTTAGCGATTACCATTAATAACTCCATCGGTCGATCTATTTGCCTGTCCACTAAGGTTGCTCTCACCCGACTCTAGGTACACCCTGAACAGCTTGCCAGGCTATCGCAGGGCCAACAATCACACAAATATTCTCACTCACACCTAGGGGAAATACGGAACAGCCAAGTCACGTAATGTGCATGTCTCAGGACTGAGAGGTTGGGAAGAACTCGCAAACTCCACATTCGAACCCAGGAGCTTCTTGCTTTGAGGCAGACGTGCTAACCACTCTGCCACCGTGCCACCCTACCGTAGGATGTACGGTGTGGAACTGAACAATGCCGGTATTTATTTTGGATTTGCTGAATGCAAACCTATTAACACTGTAATCATATTTTGCAAGTCAGTCTTCAAATGTCCTCGTGACTGAAAGAGTGTAAACAGAAGCCCATCGCCAGTGTCGTATTTATGCCTGTACAAATTCGAGAGACCGCTCATTGAGCACGACACGACAAGTTTGCAGTGCAGTTTCACCAACAAGTGAAGTCAATTCCACAGGGCCGCATAGTCCAGCTTTTTACTTACAAGAAGAAAAAAAATGAATAAAAAAAAAAATAATAATAAGATGCATGCTGCCAGCACAGTTGGAAGGTTGGCAATCGAACGAAGCTAAAGAATTCCCAGGACAGAGGCTGTCCGGCTTCATATCGAAAGCGGGGACAATTAAAACACTTCAAAATGATGGGTGAAGTGGCAGGCAGCGGGGACGAGAAGGCGCAGCTGACTTCAGCCGTTTGTTATAAAGAGACACAGGTTCGCGAGTCGACAGCCAAAGCTAAAATAATGCACTACCTTGGGAATTACGATGGAGTCGAGCTACGTAGGGAAGGACGCGGTTTAAAAAGGAATGTTAATTATGCCTCCTCATCAGCTGTTAAATGCTGGCGAGTGCCACATACTGACTCTAGCTTGTTAAAGAACTATTTTCTCAGGTCCTGGATTTAGTTCCTGCTGAGTGGAACATCACCAGGAGGTGGGACAGCTTTCGATAATTGTGCTTTTATTATAAGTTCCATCAGAAGCGTCACAACACTTATCTACTTTTTCTACTCTAATTGAGTTTCTGCTGAAATCGGTGAACAAAAATCTGCTTTTAATCACATAAGCAGATGTACATAATCAGTCTCGCTGTATTCCGTCGTCTAAATGCATGCTGGCAGCTCCTTGAAGCGATTTTGTCTGTCTTGCACCAAACTTTGTACCTTTCACTTTCTGCTGAGAGGAAGCGTAGAGCGACACATGAATAGTTACTATTCATGTGCATCCATCAACCGCCAACCATCATCATCATCATCCAAACCAAACTTCTCTAATAATCCTCCCATTTTAGCATTTTTTTTTCTGATGTGTAAAACACGAGCAGGAGCAATCCTGACATTTATTGCAATTTGTCACGCACATTTCTTTAACAGGATATCTGTTCTATAAATATGGTTTGCACCAGGTTTTTCCACATCCAACATGTTTTCCGAGGGCTGTTCTGTGTTTTTTTTTTTTTTTTTTTTTTAACTAAAAATTTTCCTTGCTTAAGTATGGCATGAAGTAGCAGTAAGAGAAAAAAAAACCCAGAAAAAGTGTCTACGAGTCTATGAGCAAGTACAGCTGATGAGCATGAAGCATCCTTAAAGACGACCGTGAGTGTGCCACGGCGATAGCGCCGGCATGTTAGTGCAGCCCCGGAAAAGGTCAGGAGGATCCACTTGAGGAGGTGTGGGAAGGTCAAGGCTGCATTCCCTCATTGAGTCATTAACCTTTACCCAGTGAGAAACAGGCTCTGTGTGCCCAGTTTTACATAATATCCAAACTCCATGAATATTTACCGCATATTTATGAACTCTGATGAGCAGACAGTGGGGTTTTTTTGG
This sequence comes from Porochilus rendahli, assembly GCA_039654305.1. Classification (NCBI taxonomy): domain Eukaryota; kingdom Metazoa; phylum Chordata; class Actinopteri; order Siluriformes; family Plotosidae; genus Porochilus; species Porochilus rendahli. The sequence goes on from JBCNYG010000025.1 coordinate 5,521,462, forward strand.
CACTCACGGACAATTGCACGCACTCCTTGTGTGTCTTAATCAGGACACTTTTTAACCCTGTTTAGTGATGGCGAATGCAGCGACGAAGATAAAGAAACCCTTCCAGAAGTGCGGAACTAAATAGTTTAGGGGTTTACAGTTTAGGAGCATGCACAAGCACGGTACTTTAGTTTCCTGTTTACATCCAATCAGCTTCAGAACAAAAGCTGAGGGAATTTTTTCCCCCTATAATTAGTTGATGACATAACCTGAAACTGGGACCAATTATAGGGTCACCTTTTCCTGTAACAACAGCACGGTGGATAACTGAACATAGACGCCTTTTTTGCGCTCACTGTGCAGGTACTTTCTACCTTCTGCAAGTGCCACGGTGTTTACGTCATCATGAAAGACATGAAAATCAAACGTAAAAACAAAGGAGGTTGCTACCGGGCTTTTATCCGCCGACCGCTGTGCTGCGGTTACAAGAAAACGGAAGAGGGAGTGACATATGCCGTGCGTCGGCTGAGCGCTTGACTGAAACATCAAGGCAAGAGAAGCCACGTTTAGAAGAAGGTTAAAGGTTAAAGAACTGTTAATACAGACATTAATCTGAATACAGCAGATACAGAAAACTAAAGAAACCTCATATAGTCACTGGCAAGAGAAATCTACTTATTATTAAAGATTATTAGTATTATTTTAACTATTATTATTTTATTACTGTTTGACTTGTTTATTTTCTTATTAATTCTTAATTTGTTTATTTATTTCTAATTTGGTGTTAAAATTTTAAAAGCAAGGCTTTTCTTTCTTCCTTCCTTGTAAATTGAGGTTGAGACCCCTGGTCTAAGGGTTCTTTTTTTGTTGCAGTTCTTGTTGAATTTGCAGGACTGGGTTACCATAAAGTCTCTTATATAAATAGGAGGGGGAAACAGAACTGAAAAACTATAATCAGCAAAAATAAGGAACTAAAGAAGATTTTCATTTTCTGCCGAATCAAAAGATTTTAATTTATTTTTTTTTACTTTTTTTGGAAACTGTATAAAGGCAACAGTGTCTTACACTCCCTGCTGGACCAGTGACATGACACGGTCAGGAGCTTGATCTGGAGTTTCCCGTCTTGTGCTATGCTTGACTTGCCTGCCATGGATTCTGACCTATGTACACACTGACAACACAGATAGAAAGGTTACACCAAAGAAATTCATAAATATATGAAAAACCGTCTAGATGTCTGTATTGTGTGTTCTTTAGGCTTAACGGGTGAATGTGAATAATACTTCATGAAAGTATTTCCATTAATAGAGTAAAATATATTTTTATTATCTATATGTATATGAAAAACATGACATCTGGTTCAGTTAAATCCAGCAGGATCAGATAGATTTGATGGGCTGAGAGTCACAGTGGTCTAACCCACAAAAACTGAAAAAGGGGATAAGATAGTTTGTGTGCCAGAATGGTCCCTTCATGCTCCTTATGACCATGAATCATATTGTGAGCATTGTCCCTGTTTTTTTTTATATATATATAATTTTTCTCAAAAATGTCTGTGAATGGAATGAGTGGTTGGTTAGATACTCTGGCTCTCAGCCCTGTGTGTGTTTGTGTGTGTGTATATGTGTGTATGTATATGAATATGTATATGTGTGTGTGTATATGCATGTATGTATATGATATGAATTGATATGTATGTGTGTGTATGTATTTGCTATAGATTTTTATTTTATAATTTGTGTATTAGCAAGTTATTTTGCAAAAATTTTAAAACCCATAATCCTGTCTGTATTGTACAATATTATGGTAAATCTACTGCAAGTTCAGCTGAGTCAGCATTAAGAAATAGTGGGCAGGGCTTGGAAACACCAAATGATCTCAAGTAAATAATTAGCCACACTACGTGTAAGCTATAGTAACACAGTGCTCAATTATTGCCAGAGCACACAAGTGTTGATTCAGAGGAGTGAGTGCATCTTCCTCTCAAAGTGTTTTCTTATCATTATAATTATCCTCTTGTTTTTTAAGCTATGAAGGTGCTGAGCACTGAGGAACTGAAGAACGCTGAGGACGCTCTCAGACATCAATTTCCTCAGTCACAACAGGTCTGTGAACCATACAGTTTTAATGTCTTTAAAATCAGTGAACTTGATAAGAAATTCAATGTGGTGTTATTTTGTTTTATTTATTTTTGTCACTGCAGATGCATCTTAGATGATAAAGGTATAGGTGCCTGGTCACTACTGAATATCTGACGGGTTTTATCTTCCATTATCAGTTCATTTTGGTTGAATGCAAAGGCTTTCTGGTGAAACCACCCCAGCTCATGGGCTTAGTCTCTTTGATTCGCCTGGTCTACATGTTGTTTTTGTTCGGTGCTTGTTTAAAGTAAAGTACTTTAAAGTATCTTTTACACTGAATACATTATAAGATGACTGGTTTTTGTCTCCAGGTATACGGATACGTTTTTCTGATTAATAGAGTACAAGCTGACCCCATAGATGTGCTAGTGGACCAGTGGCCAGATTTTAACGTGCTACTTATCAGACCTCAGCAGAAGAAGGTCTGGCATGAGATCCCTTTCCTATAACGCATTAACATAAAGTAGCAGCTGTTAAGTTTATTTTATTTTGTCCTGTTTCTTTCATGTACAGAAAGCTGACTATTACAAAGACATGTGCATTTTTACCAAGGATGAAACCTCTCTCAGGAGAATACTGAGCAGGAAGGACATTTTCAACTGGAATCAGTTCCTCTGTCTAAGTATTAATCTAAGTATTAATCTGAAATCTTAACCTTAATCGAATTATTAAGGTTTCCTTGGCATTACCAGTGACATAACACAACACATGTAGTATTGAAGCTGATGCAAAAGAAGCATACTTGTGGTTGAATTATATTAACACAGAAGCAGAGATGACTGCGCAAGCAATGGGAGGGGGATTTATCCAACTTTGGAGCACAATAAAGGTGCTAACGGATACCGTATGGTGTTAAATATGGTTGTTTAAATAATGGTATTTATCCACCATGCATTGTTGCATAAACAGTTATGCACACATGCATGTAGCACGTACCACCCCTGGTTAGTATAATGGTGTTTTAATAAATCAGTCCCTTAAACAATGCAATGAACTGTTTAGGTGTTGATCTTCGCAATGTGGAGATGATAAAAAGTGTCGCTGTGGACAGAGGCGTGTCCAGTATAAAAATGTATCCGAGCCGGCTGATGACACTCCAGGACCCTTCAAAACTAACACCTGAAAGGTAACTGAGCTACCTTTTAGGCTTTTGGCATTTTAACATTCTGTTCATGTCAGTGTTCAAACCTCTCTGTTGTCACAGTCTCAGTATTTCTTTCCTTTATTTGTTTAGCATTGAAAGCTGGTGTAGGCATGACGTTAGGTGCAACTGGAAAAATCATCTGCTTTTTTCTTTCTTTTTTTTTTATTTGATATTCTTGTTCGACTAGCGCACTAAACAAAGATATTTAAACAAACTCTCCTTAACTCTTTATAGGTTACCCTTACAACTGTCCTCACTTAATGAGTCACACATTGGGCTGGTCAATAGCACGTGGAAATATGGCATGGGAGAATTCAGTGAGCCATTTATCAGGGACATGATCATCCATTTCCCTTCATGTTGTGTGCTGGACTCAGAGGGTCAGCCGGTGTCATGGATATTAACCTGCGCATCCTGTGCGATGGGAATGCTGTACACACTGCCGCAGCACAGACGGAAAGGTTACGCCAAAGCCCTGATCACTGCAATGGCAAAGAAACTGCATTCGGAGGGATACCCAGTCTATTGCTTCATAGAGGAGGGGAACCTACCATCCTACAAGCTCTTTACCAGTTTAGGTTTCACTGAGGACCCATCTTACAGGGTTAGTTGGATTATATGCGATCAGGCTTGTAGTTCTTCATAATGATTATTGCAAGAATGCAAGTGATTATTGACAAGCTAGCTGCAATTTTCCCCCCAGTTTTTCTCCTAGTTTAGTCGTATCCAGTTTGCACGCATCAAGTATTGCCTTTCCTACAACATGACCACCACCAAGTAGGGAGGGCCGCAAGCATGCACATGCTCCCTCTGTGATGCTGCAATTTATTTATTCAATTTATTCAAATTTATTTGTCACTTACAAAATCATATACATTACAATATGTAGTGAAATGCTTATTACGACTGTCCTATATTTGAAGAAGAATAAAAACTATCAATATCAAGAAGAATAAAGTACCAATAACTATTTGAAGGACACCAGTAGTTAAAAGTGAAATATAAATATAAAATATAAATGTAGAGTCGATAAATAATATTGTATGTAAAGTGCAATCCATTCAACCCATGCAATCTGTGCATGCTTTTGTGATACAAAAGATGAGCTCACAGATGCCCATGATTGGCTGGTTAATGGCAGGGAAGTGAGTGTCTGCCATCCCTCCCTCCTGTGAGAGCTTGGCCGAATAGCTCCCAGGTTGCGGATGGCTGCAACATCAAACCTGGATGAACCAGTGATATCTCCAGGTTGACAGTCACATACCTTGTCTATGAGCCTCTCTAGAGGCCAGCAATTTGTTTTGTAATACAGAAATAATAATAATAATAATAATAATAATACAAATAATAACAACAATTATTATAATAATTATTATATTTTAATAATATTAAAGTTTTCTGTATTTTTTTAGTAGAGGTTTTTCATTGAAAAGTTTCACATTTATTATACCAAGCATAAAAAAGAAAGAAATGTCATCAGATATTTCTAGAAAAATGCCCCATGATCTTAAGTAGCACATATTAAGTGCACATAAGAATACAGCTTTGCATCTCTTGCCTAGACTTTGTCCTTTGAACGCAACTGTTACTTGGCACCAAGATCACACTTACACAATGTGATACTCAGCCAGTCATTAATTTGTTACAGATTATGTTGACCTTTATTCTTTCTTTAAAATTCTGTAAACGCTACTAAATCAAACACGGTTAACTTATTTTATTTCATTCTAAGTTTTCACATATACATCTAGAAGGTTTATATATA
>JBCNYG010000025.1:5542952-5554128 GCA_039654305.1 Porochilus rendahli
GTTCGGTTACAACACTGAGCAGGTAAACACACACACACACACACACACACACACACACACACACACACACACACACAGGGGTGATTTGGAACAGCCAATTAGCCTACAGTGCATGTTTGTGGACTGTGGGAGAAAACCAGAGTACCCAGAGGAAACCCACACAAGCATGGGGAGAACATGCAAACGCCACACAGAAACCCCGGGAAGAAGAGCCCGGGAATTGAACCCAGGCCTTCTTGCTGTGAGGTGGACATGTTAACTACTGCGCCACCCGGAGAGTTTATTTTAAAAACTTCAGGATAAAAGACTCACAGTAACAAGTAGCATAAAGATCCTGAGGTGCGTGAATATTGGCACCCCACTTAACCTAGTATTAGGTTTGGCAGCTTATTTTAATTCAAATAAGAAGCTGAGAGAGATTTGGATTGTTCCAATAAACAAAACTCTCCTGAAAGAAGCATCCAGGTAACATTAAAAGGTACAAATCAACTGTTAGTCTTTACATTGTCTTCAAACAGACAACTGGCTGGGTACTGTGTTACACACACACACACACACACACACACACACACACACACGCTATAATTTCAGGAGACAATCCATAGACTTGCTTTCTCGCTTTACACTCCCTATAATGCGTCTATAAACACAATGTGATTCACACCTAGACCACACACTTACATAAACAGGGGGGCAGCCGTATCCTGATGGTGAGAAAAGTGGCTTTGGGACCAAAAGGTCACTTGTCCGATTCCTGAACCAGCAGGAAAAATATGTGTCGGTGGGGGAGTGAGCAGCACCTTCCATTCCTCCACCCTCATGGCTCAAGTGCACTTCAGCAAGGCACCGAACCCCCAACTGCTCTCCGGGCGCCCCAATGTGTGGCAGCCCACTGCTCCGAATGTGTGTGTGCTCACTTTGAATGGGTTAAATGCAGAGGCAGTATTCTCCCCTTGAAGGATTAATACAGTATAGCAAAATGTAAAAAATGAAAAACACACATATGGACTGACAGCGAAGCATCATTTTTGCTTATATGTGTAGAGTTTTCCCTGATAAGGTTGTCATCTCCTCCACAGATGGTTTAATCATTCCTCCCCACCTGTTTATTCAGGAAGCCGTGTCAGACTGTGTTGTTTGCTGACAATCCTTTGTTCAACAAGAGGGATTTATAAATAAACTCTGTCTTGATAATTATAGCCTTATTTTTGATTTTTTTTTTTTTTAAGTTAAGCTGCTCACATCTCATCTGGTCTCAAACCTGTCACCTGCTGCACACGTCTTCCCCGCACCAGACTGCATCCTGCCTTTACATGTTGCCAACCTAATCTCCTTCCTGCTCTGGAAGAACAAAATAAACAAATAAATAAATAAATAAATAAATAAATAAAAGGGATTCTCTTTAACCAATAGTACGTAAGCTTACACTACAGACACAAGCTGCTAAGCCCAAGCAGCTTGGGAAAATGGTGGTCTGAAATATGTGACGGGGGTTTCGTGGTGGTGGTGGGGTGTGTGTAAATCAGTGGTGGGAGTAGGCGAGACCCATGAAGTTATCCACCGTGCTTGAGTGGATTTCATAAAGAGCCTTGTATGCAAATCTGGTTACAGGGACGAGGCCACTGTGCGCGCTGATAATAACGTAGAGGAGACGGCATGGTGAGAAATGGAGGTTTTAGCAAGCAAGGAAGACACAGAGACACAGAGACGGAGAGAGCAACAGAGAGAGAGAGAGAGACAGAGGAGCACAGGCATGGTTAATAGCTGGCCTGGAGAAGTGGATTCAGTGCCAATCCCCTGAGTGCACACACCAAGACCTCTCTGGAGTACTGGACACGGTGGCACGGTGAGGGGAAAGGTCTAATAATTGATTAGAGCACCGCCAGAATCCACTCACTGCAGGAGGACTTGGAGGAGACACACTGAATTTGGGGTATGGGGAAAGTGTGTGTGGGTGGAAACATGTGAATGAGTATTCGAGTGTTGTCTGGACCACACAGTAACCTGTGTAAGGCCACAGTAAGGCCTGAGGAGGCGTAGCTGAATTTATAACCGCCTCACATTAATATCGATCATATGGGATTAAATCCTCTCAAATGTCATTTGCTTGATAAGCGTGTACTCAAAGCAGACTCACAAGAACACCAAAAATCAACTCAACTGATTATTTTTCAGGCTTAATTTGCAAACACTGCCAACAAGTTGAGCTTGATCTTGGATCGTGTGCTTAATTCTGCGTACTTACAACTACATTTTTACAAAAGAGGACAGTTAGAAACAAAATTAACCCAACACTGTTCACGGTTTATCATTTGGGGAAAATGTATAAAGCTTAAAGCTACTGCTGCTCCTCCATTTGCTTATATATTATCAAAACCTGGTTTGTTTCATAATGAAATACATTAACGTCAACCCCCTTGATAAGATTTAGCACATATTTAATGGTGAAGCAAAAAAAGATGGCTGTGTTTACATTAGAACCACTTTTCCCCAGCTGAAGTTAGTTTAACACAAAAGTTACTGTAATGCTTCTAATGGAACTACCAGCGTGAGCGATACCAGGGTTACGCGGAACTATTAAAGCAAATACCTATTAGAATATTTACTTTGTTGACGTTTTATTATTTTATTTACTTGCCTGCCGATATCCAGAAGTCTTCTGTCTTGTTTCCATTCCTTTTCCTGCTTGTCAAAATAAATAGATTTTCTTCTCCAGGTGTACCACTACCACGGAAAACTCTATAAGAATATTTACGGTAATTTCCAAACTGGGAGTTTTGCGTCACTCTTACTCTATTTACACTTCAAGGATCACTACGTGACAGGCAAAACAAACAAACAAAAAAATTTATATATTATATATTTTTTATATATTATATTTCTGGAAAACCTAAACATAATTACGTTAGAATATGTCTTCATATAATTTGTATAATTATGCCATAAATCAATAGAAACAAAGGCAGTTCAGAATTCCGATTCTGTGCAGCAGCCCGTTTAAAATAAAAATATTATGACATGAATTTAGGGAGGCACGTTGGCTAGCTCGTCCACCTCACATGGGTCGGGTCCCATGTGTAGGAGGGCATTTCCGTGTGGAGTTTGATTGTTCTTGCCAGGCTTGCGTGGGTTTCCTCCCACGGTCCAAACACCTGCACATCAGGCTAACCGATTGTTCAAAATTGCCGCTATGTCTGACTACGGGTGTGGACGGTTGCCGAGTCTGAGAGAGGTTCCAGTAGGACAAAGTGGTTCGGAAAATGAATAAACAATCATAAAACACCCACCGAGTTATGAAAACGAGTGCAGAGTTCATTCAAGAAGCAGACAAAATAAAATGTCCAATTAATTCTTGAAGGCGGCCATTTTAATAGAACTACAAGGAAGTGAGCGACATGACCAAACAAAATACACTGAATAAAGATCTGGTGGTTTAGTATGGATCCAGGATCAATAGACCATAAAATAGCCAACGGGCATGTAAATACTACAAAAACAAGATTAGAATAAATGCTGAAAAATATTCAGTATGTGACATTAAACCGGCACTAAAACCTTAATTAAATCATATGACTGATACAGAGTAGTTATTCATTCTATACACATGTACCAGTATACGCCTTGCCTCTGTCTAATTAATTCTTCTTCCAGTATAGCGTTCAACCGAGTCGGCGTCACGACACATGATGATGAAGCCATGATTGCTGCTTGGGTCTACTCTGGAGGGACTTGAGGTTTAATTGTGGAAAGGTATTGGATTTTCAGGGCGAGAGCGAGACAGGTACAGAGAGAGAGAGACAAGGAGAGAAAGAAAAAGCTGAGCCGAACATCATCTATTACTCCCAACTCACACCCTCGGCAGCTCCCGTGCTCTTTTTCTCCCTCACCCTTACTTAATGAACACATGCGACTGAACAGCTTTTCTCACCCACCAACGATGGAAATGGAAGCTCCTCCAGAAAGACCTTCATCTGTGAAAGGCCATTTAATAGCTGTTAAGATCAGGCTGTCAGGCTTCTCCAGACCTTAATTCACTCACCGAGTAAGAGGGAAGGGGGAAGTATACGCCGAGACAGAAATAAAGGCAGGGGAGGAAAGTAACTGACTATCATTTAAAGCAGACAGCTGAACCTTCCCTTTGGGCAAGGAGCTTTTTGCCGAGGACCTGCAAGCTAAAATAGAGAGTATTCAGCCCAGGACCCTTTCATTTCCTTACATTTGATTCATTATTGCACCACCTTGAGGCGTTGGCAAGAGCTTGGCTTGGACTAAAACAGACCTGCACCATGGAAGGGGGATTCAAAAAAGAAAGAAAGAAAAAAAAGGGGGGGGGGGCCTTCTCTTTACAGGAAGCCTGGCAGAAACGCACACACACATTAATATGGAGTTATTTCAGTTTGCATTGATAAAACACTGGAACGTTTATTCATTAGTTCCACAGACGGCAACCCTTCACGCCTACTATATTATAAACAAATCCTGCCTACCTCTCTGAATTTCTCTGACCTGGAAAGGTCTACAGAGAAAAGCAAACGGGGGGAAGGGAAACCTTGTTTGGTTGACGAGAGAAAGAAAAAAAAAAAAAAAAAAAAAAAAAAAAAAAGAGGCCACGATCCTATTTCACAAAATCGGCCTGCCCGTCAAAGCTATGTCCCACATGCTGGATTGCAGATTGATTAATATTTACTGGCAACGAATGAACAATCGTGTTAAGTTTGTAGGCTGGAGGTCTGGACAAAAAGGCTGCCTAAATATTCTGAGGGGAAAAAAAAAAAAAAAGGCTTAAGTCCTTCTGTTCCTTTTACTTACTGCTGAATATTTGTTTTGTCTCTCAAGATCTTTCGATTCGAATCTCATCCCGTTTCGGTTTCTCAGCCTCGTTTATTATTTATTGCCATGTTTAACTTCCGTCGCTCCTTCCCAGATACCCGACTCGGACGACATCCCCTGTGCCAGAGCCCTCTCGCTGCCCTTTTTTCACAACATGTGAGGACTGAGTGAGCTGGTGCCCACTTGCTGTCATCATAGGGCAGCTTTCCTGCTCCTCTCGTTCACTGTGTTGTTGGAAGACGTGGGGAAACTGGTGAGAGGTCTAACGTATTCGGTCGCTGACAGTGGACTGGGGTGCGGGCAAGATTTTCCCTCTATCAGATACACACACACACACTTCCAGTTGCAGAAATCACAGCCTCAAATCTGTGAAAATATTTACGACCCATCGGGTACAAAAATTTTTTTTTTTAAATTAAAAAAAAAAAAAAAAAAAAAATCACAACCACTTGTACTTGTTTGGTAAGTATGGAGTATTTTAAAACAAATTGTACACCTTTTAAAGACATCACAAGGTTGTTTTTTTCTGCCCGATCATTTGGAGAATGCAAGTGCACGGGAATCAGAAAAGAAAAATCGTCTGTGGTCTCCGACAAGGTACAAATAGGGAATTGAGCCAATGATGGGCTTTTCTGAGCTGTTTACGTATGCGAAAAAGATCTCGGCTCACTTGCTCATTTGTACAGTCGATTAATCCTATTAGAGTCACGGGGAGGCTGGAGCCCATCTCAGCCGACATTGAGTGAAGGTGAGATATACCCTGAACAGCCCGCCAGACCATCACAGGGCCAACAAACGCACAAACCTAGGGGAAATTTTGAACAGCCAGTAAGCCTAATGTGCATGTCTTTGGACTGTGGGAGGAAACTGGAGAAACCCAGAGGAAACCCACACAAGCACAGGGAGAACACAGAAACTCCAAACAGAAATGCCCGAGCCCGGGACCTTTTTACTGTGAGGCGGATGCACCAGCCACTATGCCGAAGTGCCGCCCCAGAAGAGATCCGACAGCACTTCATTTCTACGTTGCAGCACGGGCAGCCGTTCAACACAACGGTTGTCCTCACACAGTCTTGACGGAGAAGGAGGCTGACAATTGAGTGGTGACTAAATCGGGAAGGGAGAAAGCAGATTTAATCACTGTTAATTTTCCCGAACACTACCTGGGAAGGCTTATACGGTGGTAAATTTGGTTTATAAAGGATAGCACACATGAATTGGGTCGTACAACACAACCAAGCACTTCAGGCCGAATACACTAATATTCTGGAGATTAACTCGGGAGGGTGGGGGGGGTTGGGATGAAACAGTTGCTGTATTTCAGAATGACCCCCTTATCTCTACGAACTCGTCTCAAAAAATGATATCCATGTATTTATTTGTATTGTGTATTGAAAATCACAGAAACAGCACACCCTCATATATCTACTCATTTCAGCAGCTTTGAAAGTAATCTTTACTTCCATGCTTAGTGTAGTGTGTAAAGCTGTCTCATTGTAACCCGCATGCCTTATCCTACAAAGCAAAAGAGATCCAACAAAGAAGCTGGAAGACCTTTGGCCTGAAGATGTGTGACTCATGCCGAGCCTTCACATTCTTGGATCAGGTGTTACAAAGCACTCGCTGGTCCATGCAGGTACTTTTCATACATTTCTATCCATAAACCCCCATTGAGGCTGAATTCCTAAATCAGCAGAAGGTGTAACATGAGTTTTAAACACCGAGACGTGTCTGAAACACGGAGCCAAATAAAGTTTCACCTGCAGTGAGTGATTCAGTTTGAGTAAAATGCTTTTAAGAAGGCTCTTATTCTGTTTAACTGATAAATGTCTTTTCTAGATCTTAAAGTCATACTGCATGTGTCCAAAAAAAATTTTTAAAAAAGGCTAAAGTTAAATGAAGCACTTCCAGTACCATGGAGTATTATATGCCAGACATATAACCCACAGCATCACTATTGATTTCTCTCAGGCACTCCAAATTCTCACTCTGTGGAAAAATAACTTCATTACTGAACTGACAGAGCTTCCCCAGCACGCAACCAGACACCTCTCACGTAAAGAAAATGATTTCCATGGCAACCTACCTGAAAAGAAGCTACTTCTTCTGGAGCAAAGATTAAAACTTCTGTCAGAGTTAAGCAACTTAGGCGTTTCTCCTCGTAGACTCGGCCGTACTATGATGTGAGGTGGAATAAAAACAAGCCCGAATGAAGAAGAATCAAGTGCAACAGATTCGACTAAAAATGTGTTTTTCTGTTCTTGCCGGGAAAAAAACAAAAAAAAAACCACAACATTACTAATGACCACTGGTGCATCCAATCCCGTATAATGTTACAATGCTTTTTGATTACTTTACAGAACAAATCGAATCATTTCAACTGATATCTCTGAAATGTCTGCAGCTCCATCTCAGACATTGCTGTAGAAGATCCCTGATTTGAAATGACCGCTTAAGGCCAAACTGGCAGAAGGGCGAAGTGGTTTGTCCTTTCACTGTTCAGCCTAACCTTGGTCTAAGTCCCTCATAAGCCTCCCATAGAGTCAAATGCAATTACTGACCACTCTTTCAAAACAGAGCAGGTTGCTGATCGATCACTTAGATTTACACCAGGTCCATTTGTCTCAGCTGCTGCACTTGTGCTTAGTAAGCTCCTCCAGATAAAACAGAGGACACCGATTTTCTCCCTCTCTCTCTCTCACACACACTTCATTCTAAACGTAAAGTACAAAATTAAAATTTCAGCTCTTTTCTTTTCTTCTCTAGCCCTCGAAGCCACCCCCATAAGCTATTACAGTAGCTTACAGGACTATACATAGCAGTGCGTGTGCGGTGTGCTGGAAATGTGCTGGCTATACATGCAACAAGTGGAGCGAGAAGAATCTTGAACATGAACACTTCGAGAGAAAAAAAAAAAAGTCTGAAAGCTGTGGCGTAAACGGCGTCAAGTGAAACTGCAAGTGTATCAAACTGCATGGAAGAAAAACACTATTGACGGCACGAGATCACTTACTACAGCCCCATCTGTGTATACCTTCACCCGTATAGAAAATAACAGCAGAATAAATTCCACCAGGCCCATGCTGTGATGGGAAAACCATTCCACCCATAGTGGTGTAATAGGTTAGTAAATTTCCTACAGCAGCACTGTGCAGTGTCTTATTCCAACTCTACAGTACAACAACAATTTGTTAATGATTACGATTTAAAGTTATTAACAGACAGGACATTTTCTTCCACCATTTACTTAGTTACATTTAATACTGGGGAACATTTACAAGATTAGTTCTTGTTGTCACTTGTTTTGTCCTCTTGCTGGTGACATAGCGGTTTGTATGTTCCCCACACAGCAGCGATGTCCTGGGTTTGATTCCCAGGCTCTGTTGTTTCTGCGTGGAGTTTGCATGATTTCTCAATGCTTGCGTGGGTTTCATCTTGTTTCCTCCGACAGTTCAAAGACATGAACATTCGGTTAATTAACTGTTTTAAAGTGCCCCAAGGTGTAAATATGAGTGTGAATGGTTGCGTGTGCTGCCAGTGGAGCACCAAAGCAGCAAAGTATGATAGGAAGCTGCTTTCTCACCTCGCCTAAACACTGATTTTGAGCATGTGCTGGATAGCCTGTTTGGCTTCCTCCTCATATTTATGGTCTTTATGCTCTCTGAGCCTACTCCGCTCTGATTGGTCATCTGAAAGCTCCACGCTCAGTTCATGGGGAGGCTGACCGGGATGGGCGGAGATTCCGCTGTGTATGGGTGGGGAGCAGCTGGGGAAGGCCAGCTAATCAGAAAGCCCTCCAGTGTGCCCAAAATAAAAACAATAATGTTAAATGGTGAAAAAGTGGGGTGCTTACAGCCAGCTCAAACAGTCCTGAAGGAAACCGTGACATGCACTAATCTGGTATCTGACCCAGCTAGTAAACATTACATTTATGGGTCAAAAAGGTGAAAAAAAAACATATCATCTCTCTTTCAATCAAGCAAAAGAAGAGGTTGCCATGTAGCATAGGAACCAGCATGCACAAACCAATCCGCCCTGAACACTTTCCCGTATGAGAAAACGTGCACACCATTAAAGTGCCAACACCGGAGACGCCTTCAATAAAAGTGACATAAAACATTTTTATTCATCTATTTTTATGATTATCTGAAGTGTTAACCATACAAGTACACTGAAAAACAACAACCCATTACATAAAGCACATTGATACAAGCCTGTCATTTATGCTACAGCTGGAAGCATCTTCAGACGCATACTTTTATGGAAAATTAACCAACACCTGGTTCAACAGCGCTGTGGTAGAACAAAAACTGTGCCACACTGTCTAATCTAATCAGAAGTGATACAGGTGCGAAGGCCTGAAATGGTGGTGACCTGCTTTGTTGTCTCCTGTCAAAAAATATCAATAAGCTTCTTATCAGATTTCAGGACAAAGAAATTCACAGCTGTTTGGTATCAATGTAGACACGCGCACGCTTGGGTCATTAGCGAACATGCTGGTGCTAGCGTGCTGGTGGTTCCTTGTATCCCACCATTTGCCCAGCGTCAGCTGGTGACTGGTGTTTCAGGGCTCCTACATATCTGTGCGAGTCTGCTATTGCAGTATGGGCCCTATATGCATACACATGCATATATAAAAAGCGCATTGCTGTAAACTTCCTGTATAAAACCACCAGCTCGCTGCTGCATCGCTGAATACAAATGCCGTTTTCCATCCTGTTGCTGTGATTAGCACTCACCAATAATATTGCCTCATGCGACAGCCTCCCATAATCTCTCCTGCAGTTTTTAATCAATAGTCTCACATTGCTTAACATCATCTAATCCTTACTGCACCCAATTAGCCTTACTGGCTGAGAACTCCAAACCTGCGGGTTACAAAACAAGGCCCATGACGAACACTGTTAGCTTCTTTCCCCATCCTGTCATAGCTTTGAGATCATGAATATGTCCAGCATGATCACATTCATAGTGGTGGCCATGGGCCAGCCCTTTAAATGTCCCGGTTAAAAACTTACATCTGTAAATATGTAAACAGTGCTTATTTTTAATTGCTTTAATCTGTAAATATCTATACTATATCTAACTATAGAGGTTACTCTGTGTGTGACACTAGCTTGTTTAAAGCTAACTGAATAATAATAATAATAATAATAATAATAATAATAATGATCACAATCTTACGGTTTGCATCGTTTCCATTATATCTATTTTTTATTATATTCCAGAAATCAAGATTATGTGCGTGGAGCTACACTATAAACAGTGGTATTAAACTCACAGTTTAATCCCACTAATGTTCTCTTTCTACACCAGATGCGATGGGCAACAAGCAACCATGCAAAGTCAGTGAACTCCAGCAAAATGATTGACAAGACACAACGTGGGTGATGAAGTTAACCAATCAGAGCATAAAGTTACCATTGATTGACAGATGCCTCCAGACATGGGGTTCCTCAAAACATTTTCATGTAGGGGAACAACGGACACGTGTTTAACATCAACAAGCGCAGCTCATTATTGCCATGAAAAACTTGTCGTGTGGATAACTAACTGTTCGCTACTTCTAGCTTCAATTACAGATATTGGTAAAAAGTTACCCAGGCAACCAGAGTTGCCCGCGAGCGAGTATTAAAACATGCCGGGAACCGATTATCTTTACCGCTCCAATCTTTTGCTGCTTTCTGTGTGGATGCAACTTTTCTCAGATAGTCTCTTCCTCTTACCAGGACATCTGTCCTTTTCCTATTTGATTTTATACTGTTCCTGTTAAACGCTTTTGTGTCGGTCCATTTAAATATACTCACTCACTCGTTTGGCGAACCGCTTAGGGTCGTGGGGAGGCTGGAGCCGGTCTCAGCGGACACTGGGTGACGACAGGGTACACCCTGAACGGGTCACCAGACACACATATGAATATTCATACTCACACTCACACCTAGGGGCAATTTTGAATAGCCAATTAGCCTGATGTGCATGTCTTTGGACTGTAGGAGGAAAAAGAACTACCTGGGGGAAACAATGCACGCACAGGGAGAACATGCAAACCCCACACAGAAACGCCAAAGTCCGAGACTGGAACCCGGGAATTGCAGCGAGGCAAGAGTGCTAACCACTACATGACCATGCCGCCCTATTTAAATACACTAAAAAAGTAATAATAATAAATAAATAAGTGAAGATGGTCACTCTCCACCGTCACGCACTCATGAGACCCATTTAAATATACTATACAAAAAAAAAAAAAAAAAAAAAAAAAAAAAAAAAAAAAAAAAAAAAAAAAAAACCCAGAGGCCCCCCCACACCCCAAAACAACCCTTCTTTTTTGGGTGTTTTTTCCCCCCCC
>JBCNYG010000025.1:5555933-5577741 GCA_039654305.1 Porochilus rendahli
ACCCCCTCTGCACACCCGGCCGAAGGAAAAAAAAAAAAAAAAAAAAAAAAAAAAAAAAAAAAAAAAAAAAAAAAAAAAAGGCCCAGATAATCTCATGCACTCACAAGACGGACTTGTTTTGTGGGTGGTTGTTTCCCCCCCCCCACATAAAGATGTAATTTACAGTTTCAGGCTAGGATGGAAACGAATCTCCACTGAATGAGGAGTAAGACAGCACTCACCATGTTATCCACTGACTGAGGCTGATTAGAGCCTCGACAAATAATAGGATCAGATTGCAGAGGCGTTCGGGGTGGTGGTAATCTTCCATATACAGAAGCTCCCTACAATTACTTTTAACAGCTTCTGATGAGGAAAAAAAGAGCAATTTCATTCATTAACACCTCCACTATCCTCCTTTCCTCTTATTACACAAGGTCGCTATAGACCTGGGGAAAGAAAGAAAATATGATTTATAAAAAAAAAAAAAAAGGAAAAAAAAATTCCCTAAAATTACACATCTTTCCCAGGCTGAATAATGGCAATAATTTTCTAAATGGAGTAAGGAGTCTTTCGAAAATGCTCCAGGTCCTCCTGTGAAAGGGCACACCAGTGCTTGGAGATCATTTGTAACAAAGTTCCTTATTGGAATGAGAAGGCAGTAACTTTATCTCCTTTTTATTATTTTTTTTTTTAAGAGCTATTAGGTTTCAGATGAACAGCCCTGGAGACTTATGCTTTTTACATTTAATACCAAACTACCCTCGTCTAATACTTTAGTTTGGAAGGCTACAATCTCTGAAGACCTTCAATACCATCACAAGACATTTAGAAATTACTCAGCAGTATAAAACAGTGCGTTCTCTTTGGCGTTTCCATGTTATGTCTGGACAGGCCTAACTTATCCACAAAGATGGATTGTACAACCCAAGTGTTTAGCTTAAAGTGGACTTTTCCTCCATTAGTAATCATGGCATCAGAGCAACTTTGCAGATGGTCCCGGGAAGAATTTTGAGATTTATGTTGCTTTCTAGCGCCCTGAGGTTTGAAAACTTCGCGTCATGTCAACATTACGGGCCGTAATCAATCCGAAGGCTTAATCGTTTCCAGTCAAATGAGCTATTACCTGCATGGCTCTCCAATTGAGCCAGTCATAGCTGATACAAAAGATCTTTTAAAAGGAAGCTGACCCGGTAATGAGAAACAGTAGAGATGCATCAGTCAGGCGGGTCAATATGCTCTGTCTCAGACCATTACCCAATCAGGCTTAGATGTGCCATGCCGTTTCGAGAGGGATGGAACTCTTATCAGTGGCCCTGAGGATACGCTTCGCTGAGAAAAGCAGGATAAATGGGAGCCTTCATTTACAGGGTCCCGGGGAGAGAAGATCCCTACCGCTCCCTCCCTTTTTAATTTAGAAACTACGGAAGGAGAGACCGTGAAAGGTTCGGATTAAATGACGCACAGAAGATATTTCACCGAAACGTTCACTTTAATGCTGCGTGAAGACAATGTTGTTTACTTGCACGCAGGCTGCACATCATCTCCCAATACACTACGTATAATCCTGAAATTTGGGGGGGAGGGGTTCCATTTTCTAAACCCTTGTGCATGCCAAGTCATGCTCAGAAGATGAGCTTGTATGAGCAGTATGGCACGTCGATATTTACATTCATATTTATTCATTTGCAGATGCTGCTGTCCAAATACATGCAGGCATCTGCTACACATACTGCGGTTGGGCATTTTGAATTTTTCTAGCATTCAAAGTGAAGATTACTTGAATGTCAAACCAACTCCTACTATATATACAATAAATAATACGTATTTAACCACATAGACCCAGCTCGGAAGAATATCTCGCTCATTATTCATTTGCTGAACTACTTAATCATATTAGGATCGCGGAGAGGCCGGTGCCCATCTCAGCCAACATTCAGCGGAGGCATGGGACGCGATGAACAGCTCGCCAGACCATCGAAGAGCAACACACCACCATTCACACTCAAGCTCACACCGAGGGTGAAATTAGAACAGGCAATTAGCCTAACGATTCTCAGAGGAAGGCGGAGTACCCAGAAGAAACCCACACATGCATGGGAAGAACATGCAACCCATACAAAGAAGCACCTGACGGCCAGGACCTTCTAGCTGTGAGGCAGATGTGCAAACCACCACACCACCATCAGTGGAATTAGGGGCTTTGTAAAAATCAAAGTCAGTAATATTAATGACATTACATGGTATGGATGCTAATAAAAAGCCAGGAGGTGTCTGTACATATAACCACAAATGAATATAAATTCTGCTGGGACCAAAAATAAATAAATAAATATACAGGTCCAGACTAGACATTAATAACCAACACTAATACTGATTGACATTCTGCAATAAACAGGTCTGCAGTACAGCTGACGAGACGGTGAGTGGGTGCAGGAAAAGGGGCTTTCGCTCGGCAGAGCTATGAGCCCAGGAAGCAAAACAAACCATAAAACATAGTGTTCTCTCTCTTTTTTTGGGGAGCACATCAAAAGCACTTATACCGATGCAACGGAATTTAGCATGCCTGCAAGAACATTTTGTTCACAGATAAAAAAAATAAAATAAAACAGGGGAAGGAAAACACACACACACACACACACACACACACACGCGTTCACACAGCTGAAAAATTGATGCAAATTAACGTTTATTTAAAAATGTATGCAAATTTATGCAAATTTTCTCCACCTAGTCTTCCTTTTTTTTTTAAGCCTTTGCCAAGCACTGTAAACAGACAACAGCATGCTGTTTGAAATTCATAAAGCCTTTCTTTCACTACTTAAACACAACATTTTTAATCTTTCTCGTCACCGAACTTAACGTGTTGATCACTTGACGCGCTTTCGGTCATGCCGGATTATTTGATTCATCGTTCACCAGGACCGGTTAGTTAAAATGACTCGCGTGTCAGGATTCTCCACCATCCATTCCTTCACAAGAAATACCAACCCGAGACTAAGGACATGGTGGGACGCTCTTCGAGCTCCGGTGCCTTTGGTGCGCCTTTAACAAAAGATAAAAGGCGCATGCTTTTGAAAGGGTCTTAACGGGTAAGCCATTGTCTTCGGCTTTTGACTGAAGGGGTCATGAGTAATCATGGATATTGATCGTAAAAATTAGGCGACTATGTTCAGACCCTCTGAAGCTCCTTATTCTTGTCTTCTCAATTCCGCAAATGCCTCTCTCTCTCTCACCCAATGCTAGCTCCTCCAGGGCGCAGCTGTTTTCGCAGCTGATCCACAGCATGACTGACAAAGGCTTGGCCATAAGAAAAGAAGGGGGGGGGAAATAAATAAATAAATTTGCGAGCTCACTAGCCCATGCAGACGAAGCCCTTTTCCTAAGCCTCCAGGTCTTTCAATGAGAGCTGTGCGTAAAAAGATGCTCAACCATGCCTACACAAACAACTCTTGAGGCCTGGTTCCCAAACACCCACTCTCTGATCGGCTCTTTCCCGTTGACTTGCTGATGAAAATCAGCCCGAGAACAACTCCTTGTCCTTAAGACTGGAGGTGGCCTGGTATTTGCACAAGAACAACACTCACTCACCCCGTTTTAACCACCTTTGTCATTAGTCTCTTGTTGTGTGCACGAGAGGAGGACGAATAAAAGAGAGAGGAGAAACATATGGTCGAAAACCCTAGAGTTAGATATAACTAAATTAGGACCAAAAAAAAAAACAAAAAAAACTTGGAACACTCTGGACAAGGCAGTCAGTGTCTCGTCTAACAAAACAGGACACAATAAACTGAGGTCATACCTGTGAACGAAAGATCCTTAAGCCCCACAGCTAAAGAGGAGATTTGTACCATCTGCTGCATACACTCTTTCAAGGGATACAACAATGGACAATTTGTAGAGACGGGAATTCAGCGTCAAGATGAAGCCAAGCAGACAAAACCCAGAGCAAAACGGAGGTGGAAAAAAAAGAAACGCATACGGAAGATAAAGCGAGAGAGCCCTCCAAGCCAGTCCACTGTGTCTGACTCCGCCATGGCCGACATCCGAACTCTTGACTTGATTTAAATCGAAGAACAGAACGGGCCATGCCCTCCACTTTGCCATATGGCTAAGAAATAACTCACTTCTAGCAGTGGATTGGGTAATACGTTGAAAATATGAGGTATATCCCAAGTCATTTTAGAAAGACATCCCATCGACGAGCAATATTTGGCAATTGGTATAAATAACTATAGCATGCACTATTCTAGAGGAAAAAACATTTGTGCAAATCACTGGCGTCCCTGCGTCCCAGATCCATACCCATAACATTAAACCATCATGAATACAGACAGAATTGAGTCTCTACTGGTCAAGGGGATGAAATGATCCCAAAAAATGGTCGGTAACCTTATGAAAATGGTTTGAATATAAAAATTATGTTCAGCAGAGCCAAAAGGTAACTGCAACCTAAAAACTGGTTCAGAATGAGACCCTGTTAAGTGTCCAGCAATACTGCTCATGATCGTCACCATATGGGGGAATAAAAAAAAAATTATTTTTAAAAAAGTGACACTTGTTTAGTAAAAGTCATGCTTCCTCATTATATAGTGGAAAAGCTGGCCTTTGGACAAAATAGTGCTTTTGAAATATATATATAAAAAAAACCCCTGAAATTTAATTCAATTACATTTTCTTAAGCGATTTAGGGTTATGGGGAGGCTGGAACCCATCACACCTGTCTACAGGAGAAGGAGGAATACACCCGGAACAGCTTAACATACCACCGTTTGGCCAACAACCATTCGTACCTGAAGTGATCGAGAAAATCCATTTAACCTAACGTACGTGTTTTTGGACTACAGGAGAAAACCGGGGCCCTGCGACGCCTTTGCGAGCTGTTCAGGGTGTTCCCTGCCATCGGCTGAGATGGGTACGTGACCTGGGGCAGCGGTGGCCTAATGGTTAGAGAAGCGGCTTTGGGACCAAAGCCTGACTTCTAACATCACTATTGGTTATACAGGCTTTTAAAATAAAAATAATAAATAAATAAAATATATATATATATATATATATATATAAATCTCCTCCAAATATATCAAACGCATCCCTTTCCGTTAGGCTCCGACCTCAAACTCTAACCATCAGTACAACAAGCAGCATAGGGTACATGGTGACAGAAAGGCTTGTGCCACATGACCATCTCAACTTTTGTAAGGGTGTGGACACTGTCCATGGAAGTGAAACAAGTGAATGAGAGAGAGTTAGAAAGAGGAGGAGGAGAAGGAGGAGTACTGGAGGGGGAGGCAGCTGAACAGTGGCTACCAGACCCCATCTGGATAGTCGACAGCTTCAGGCTGAGTAACTGATAAAAAAAGAAAGTGAGATGAAAAAGTTAGCACTGTGTGTCACGCTTGGTCAGAGGCCTGAAATTTGTCCATTTTCTCTTGCTAATGAAACCAGCTCTTGCCACCCCTCGCTCCCTCCTTCACAGGACGCCCTGCAAGACAGCAAGAAAGACAGGCGGCCCTCACAAAGCCTGCCACGCTGCAAACACAATGGCAAGGGGAGCCAGGCTTCCTTGCTGAGAAACGGCTCCGCGTGCAATTTCACTCCATTATCCCTCTACCCGCAACCGTTAAGGTGCCACACTGCACCATTTTAGCCGCAGAGTCACAGCTGTCCGCTCTCCTCCTCCTCCTGCTCTCAGATATATCAAAAGCTTTGGCGATAAGGGCGATGAGGGTGGGAAGGAGACAGCTGCGAGACGATCAACCTTACCTTATTGGCTGCACACGAACATCAAACCTGTTGCAGGTTTCAGAACGACTCCAGCGGCGCTGGGGTACACAGATGACCGAGCAGGCTGTTTAAGCTGAATTGCTTCTCAGGACTGCTTTGAAGAGGTTGCTAAAGATACAGATCACTGATTAGATACTCGTGATCCAACGGCATTATTGACTGGTCAGTCACTGAGGAGTTCCATGTCAGTCGCCTAATCAGCTGGTAGAGCTGCAGTTGCAAGGACTGATCAATAATAACAAGAAACAGGGGCTGATTGAGTTCTCAATAAATATTTAATACTGTTTCTGTAGCAAAACAAGACCTGAAGACATCTAAGCAAAGCTAAATCAGCATTCATTAAAAAAATATCCTGGGGAGGAGAAAAAAAAAAAAAGGAACAATTTTCATCCACATGACATTTAGCATGAATCATGATTAATCACAAGCACACTCCTTTGTGGCATTTGAGACCCATCTATTCCGGATTTAGCCTCCCTTTCACCGTTACAACATGCACATTACCAATCAAAAATTTTAGAAAATTAAAATTTAGGCAGTTCAACTCACCGCGACTCAAAGCTAAGTAGTATGTAAGCATATCTAGCTTAGAAAAGCAATACAGTGGGATACAAATCACGGAACAGCAGTACGGTCCATCTCAGGGACACACACACACACACACACACACACACACACACACACACACAAAAGGGCATGTTGAAACCATTAATCAGCCTACTGTGCATTTTTTTGGACTGTGGGAGGAAACCAGAGTACCCAGAGGAAACCCACTCAAGCGCGGCAAGAAAATGCAAACTTCACACAGAAGCGCCCAGAGCCTGGGGGGGAGGGGGTTGGGTTATTAATAATAATAATAATAATAATAATAATAAACTTTTTGACCAGTATATGTAATGCTATATTATTACATCCAGACCCACTGAATATGTGAAAACATATTCAGTGTCACGTTTTCCACTCGATTTTGACGCAAGGCTCCCGCTCAGAAGGTTGGTGGTTCAAGCCCCAGTATCACCATGCTGCCACGGTTGAGCCCTTGAGCAAGGTCCTTAGCCCTCAACTGCTCAGTCGTATAAATGACAGATTTTACGTTTACGGCATTTGGCAGACGCCCTTATCCAGAGCGTCTTGTATTTCCTATCATTTGAACTAGTTGCATTTTTATAAATACACGTTTAATGCTCCTAGATAATGGATAACTAACTGATAATTTATTGCAGACCAGAAGTTACAGATGGATCCAAGCCTCGAGAACTGGAGCTTAAGTTGCAGAATTCCATCGTAGATGATATCGATGATCTCACATTTCAGATGGAGCCATGGCTCAGTTAGCACTGAGACAAACCAGAGAAAGAAAGCAAAGATATAATCTCCCCAACCCTTTTTTTTTTTCCTGTGATTGGGTCAGCATCCTGGGAAATACATACGAGACAGAAAAAAGGTGTAGAGGTTATGAATTTCAAACCAGTAGCCAAGCACAGAGTTCCGCCTATTTTCCGCTAGGAGCTCCATTGGAGGCTTGGCCTTTCCTCCATGTTCACAGTGCAATGAGTGACTTACGGGTGACCTGCACTCTTCACGCCTGCTTGAGAGACTGTACTAATCAAGATCTCAGATCTCCGAACACAACCAATACAAGCACTCTGACCTAGGACATACCGGGCTTTATTTGAACACATTGTTCTCCAGCAGGGAGAAATAAAGTACCCAGTGGTGCACATATGGAGTCGGGAGAGAAAATGTGTAAAATAATGGAAAGTACACGAGTCATCAATCAAATAAATGAACAGAATACACTACTTTAGATGCCGATACATGATAAAAAAAAAATTCCACACATAAAACACTTGTATACGCTGCCTGAAATGGAGCTTCAAGTGAAATAGCATGAACGCAGTGCCAAGAGAGAAGAAGTGATTTTTCCTACTGAGTAATCGCTCTCATTTTCCTGCCATTTAAAAGTGCTAGAGTAGTCGAAACACTCATTTTCACTCTCTACCTCCACAAGAATTACCAGAGGAAACCAATGAGGAGGGGAAAAAACAGCCATGTCATCGGGCGAAACGTTCAAAAATATGTTTTTTTAGGGTATTTAATTGGACAGGCTTTTGCATTTTAAAGCGCGAGAACAAAATTTAT
This sequence comes from Porochilus rendahli, assembly GCA_039654305.1. NCBI lineage: Eukaryota > Metazoa > Chordata > Actinopteri > Siluriformes > Plotosidae > Porochilus > Porochilus rendahli. The sequence goes on from JBCNYG010000025.1 coordinate 5,563,839, forward strand.
CAAAGTCAAAATAAGTGCCGTACAGGCAGCACGCGGGTGAATTTTCTGAAGTGTAATTTAGTCACATTTAAGTGTCTGGGCTGGGGGGCGGCTTTTGGGACGCGGAAGGTTGTAGCGATCCTTAAAACTTGCTATTTGTTTGCCTCTCAATATCTGGGGAGCAAACCTATCAGGTATCAATCTTCTGCCTGACAGTTTCGCTGAGACCCTGAGAAGTAAAGCATTGAAGTCATAAATGAATAAATAAATAGATGAAGACATCAAATCAGTCTAGAGCGCTCACAACAAATGGCTTTTTATCTTAGAAAAGAAATTGCAACTGTCATACAGATACGCACTGCATAGCAATTGTGCACTGGGCTGAATGCGTCCTCAAGTGTTTTACACACCCCCCAAACATTTATTTTTATTCATTCCAAGTCTATGCACAGTTAGCGTGCTGGAAAAAAAATTACAAAAAAACACAAAAGATAATTTTAGTTTTTTGTTTTTCTTTGTTCTAACTGATAATCACCAAATTACATACCAAGAATCCCAAAAATACACAGAACACACCGATGTACATTCGTCCCGGCACCTCATTAGACCCTGTAGGTTTTTTTGCTTTATGGTAGGTTACACAGTATCACAGTTCCAACTCCTAAATGGTCTCAATGGCTTGCTCCAATGAACCGGAGCTCAGCGGCCTAATTGAAAAACTGCATGCTATTAAATGAAATTCCATCAGTCTTTCCTTTGTTGAAAAGAAAACAATACAATCACGAGGTAACGTTTGCTGTTAACCGCTAATTACAATCAGAGCGTGTTCTTAATTAAAGCCAGAACTAAGCGCTTGTGCCTAAAAGGGAAACCTTCTAGAAGCAGCAATTGTGGGGGCTTAAAGAAAGAAGAGTGCAAGAGGAGAACAAGGGCTACAATTACATAAATACATTGGACCGTAAATACACAGCTTCCTTTGAGCACATATGTGGACCATCACTGATATTCCAGAATGAAATACAAGTACTTGCCATCTACAAATCGAAAGAGGAAGCTGTGAAGAATCTTTAAGATGACGAATAATCGTCCGGCATGCCAACCTGGTAACTTCAAGTCTCAATGACAGCCACGCCTGCTTCATATACTCCAGTCACGTAGTACTCTACACCTCAGGACGACCTCCTGACGTATACAGATGTCCATTTCAACATTCAACAAATTAAACATCAGGAGTAACCACTAATTTACTAAGCAAGCGAGAGCAAGGACAAAAACAGCTTAATCCTACTACGGTCACTATGAGGCTGGAGCCTATCTCAGCCAACACTGGGTGAAGGCAGGGTACACCCTGAACAGCTCACCACACCCTCACAGGGCACACAACCGTTCACAACTCACTCCTAGAGGCAATCCAGAGCAGCAAATTAGCCTAACGTGCATGTCTTTGGACTGTGGGAGGAAACCAGAATCCTGGAGGAAATCCACCCAAGCATGGGGAGAACATGCTACTGCAACTCCACACAGAAATGCCCAGCCCAAATCTGCTGTCGTGACTGAACAGACAGTTCAGCCACCATGCAGTAGATCTGAAAGAAATGGCGAAGTGTCAGGAACCTTGTACACGATTTACTTCTACGTATGTACCGAGTGAGCCGCAGTCCCATTTAGCACGTCGATTAGGGTGACCGCTAACTTGCTAGATATCACTGTGCTAACTGTGCCAACAAATCTCTGATCTCTCTCTCTCTCGCAAAAAACAAGCAAACAAAAATAACACTGGATAATGTTTCATTTTTGAAGCAAGGTGGCAGCCACTTTTCTAATGACTTAATACAGACTAGAATGTTTGGATGCCAACTCAGATTGAAAACCCAGAAAATGTTATTGCTGAAGGTCAGAATGTCTTAAATTTTCAGCTAACATTAATTTAACTGGTGCCTGAAAATTATTTGGAAAAGAAAATTAAGAAAATATGTAACAGCTCTGCGGGGCTGAAATGAAATTCGGCGAATAAATACATACAAATGAACATCTCAGATACAATAAGCTCCATTTTCCAATTTTTCCAGGCCATCTTCATCAGTAAAGTGGTCTCACCAAGATGGAACCTGTCTGGCTTCGGGATTTTGCTGAGTGCAAACAGAGGTGCGATTCAGACTTTTCTTTTTAAAGATCAGGCCACAAACCCGTCAAACACACAACAACAGTCCCGAAGAACGGAAATTCTGTCTCACTCATGCCGCCACAATAAACACTTGAAACACTCGTGGTGTAAACGGCTGCATTTATTCAAATAAGATTGCGTCTGCAGCAAAAGACAGCCAACAAACGGTCATTTAAAAAACTCAGAAAACTGCTAATGTAAACGGACCTTAGGAGTGTCCATAAAAACTACGAGTATGACATGAGGGAAAAAACGGTGCATATCAGTCTTTATGAGGGCTGATTTATTTTGCCCTCTTTAAAGGTTAAGTTTACCGATATAAAAGGTCAAGAGGGACAAAGAAGAAACGCAACCTTTAATAATTTATTTTTGTCAAAGCCTGAGGCATCCGTTTGAAAGTTTGAGAGCCTAAAGCAATGTTCAAAGTTTCTGCATAATTTACCTCAGATTTTATCTGATCTAAAATTTACAGGAAGGGCTCTTACATATGTCCCACTGAGAACAACATAGCAATAATAAATGGATAATAAAGAAGGTAATAAAAGATAAGACAGTAATTTTCAAAATCATATTTTCGCTGACAACATAGCACCACATAACAGCAAAGGAGGTGTTACCCCAAGCTGTTCTAAATTGTTATCTATATTCGAATAAAGGAAAAAATGACCAGACTGGGTTAAGCTATGGTAACTTATGGTAAGTTAAGAACCAAAAAAAAATAAATCAAATAATAGCATATCAAAAGCAGAACATGCCAAACCTCAAGACAGATGGGATACAAAAACAGAAGACCACATTGGGCTTCACTTCCGTCAGCCAAGACCAGGACCCTGAGGTTTGTCACATCTGCACGACTAAAAATAAAGAAAGAAACGTCACCTGGACCGAAGAACGTTGGATTATTGTGTGTCATGCAGAAGATAGGGTGAATAATTTGACGGACAGCATGAATGCATTGACCTAACCTTTTGTCAGGCTGGTGGTGGCGGCGAAATGGTGTGGGGGAATGTGTTCGGTTTTCTTGGCACAAAATGGGTCCCTTTACACCACCTGCGTCTCATTTGAATGCCAAAACTATTCCTGAGTATTGGTGCTGACCACGTTTATCATGTACCTTTACATTCAGAATTTGGACAAATTACACACTTTCCAAAGGTATATTAAACTAGTTCCAAAATAACCAAGAGTTCAATGTACAAGTGCACATTTGGGACCACTACCACTACTACCACCATCAACACAGTAGCTTTAAAAGTTTTAACTGAGAACACTGAGTAAGGCTATAACCCACAGATAATGACAATGATTGGGTCATGATATGATTAGGCATCTTTCGTAACACTATTTTTATTATATTTACTCACTGTGTTGGAAAAATGTTACCGTGAAGGAACCTGCAGCAAGTTTTTACCAAATGCCGGGTGCAGAGGCTGGGCTGTTCCCATCATCTAGATGTTAATTCTCTAAGTTACTAAAACGATAAAATATTCCATATAGCATTTGGTCTTTTTTTAAAACAAGCATGGCAAAATATATTGCTTGCTATCACAAGGAGCTAGCTAAATAACCTTCCAGACAAAGTAAATTACATGCTCGTCAAAATGTGTTTCATTAAACAAAAATTTTTTTTATGTTTTGCATAGCAATCAGTCACTTTTGTTGGAAGTAAGTGTTTATGGGTGTAAGAAATGGCTAATTCAAAAAAAGACACTTGGAATAATTTGTATTGAAATCAGTTGTATAAAAGAAAAAGAAAAAAACCACAACACTGATGGTGATGGTATACACCCTCTTATATTTACGGCTAAAACTCAATAGCTACTAATCACATTTTCTAATGCAACCATCTCTTCGAGCGTGTTAAAATATCACCACTTATCCTAAACATAAATTTACGAAATAAGGTGGGGACAAAAAATAAATAAATAAAAAATTATGCCCTTCGGTCAACCCGAGTCCTTTTTAACTTCACCAAAAGCTTAATAAATTTTTCCTTAGTAATTTTTTTTTTAACTCTGGTTACAGCCTGAGAACAAACATATGGTATGTTATGTACATTGCCCCAAGCGTCCATTTCACCCCACGGTGTTCCCTCATCTACCATTTTTAGAATGAGGCAGGACACGGGCCTGTTGTCTTTTCATGAAGATTAATATCCACGTGTCAGTTTTCTTCAAGGACCCACTATCGCTTTTCTGGAACACAGTTACTGAAGAACAAGGCTAAAAGCACAAGGTGTGCCAACACACTTCCTCTCATCCTACCTAATCATCTCTTCTCCAAATGTGAGTCATTTGCACCAGACAAGCAAAGCACCATGTTTCATATAATTTAAAATAAATAAATAAATAAATAAATAAACAAAATACAGGCAGAGATAGAAACAGAGAGAGAGAGAGAGCGTGTGAGAGAAAGAGAATGAGAGAAGAGGCAACCTTTATTAAAGCTCTGACAATGAATACATGAATAGATAAGTGGAAAGCTGGCCTGAAATCTGGCTGAAAGCAGGTCACGTTGGTTTTGCTTCTACATCGCTCTTGTATTTCTCATCCGTCACGTCACCTTGTAATGTTCTTGTGTATAAAGAAGCAGCACTGATGTGAGCTGGAGTTGGGAGATTCATAAATAGCTTAGTGCTGAACCAAACGCGTGCTTGGTAGAATTATGAAAATCATGATTGATAGCTTGTCACATGGAAGATAGTGAAACAACATGTATGCAAATTTTGTTGCCCCGCAATATCTTTATAACCAATACCTACACCTGAAATCAGGCTCGGACAGAAGCACTGATTACAGTAAACGGATTTTCAGAAGGCTGTACGATTGTGAACTGCAGGACTGTGTCACACAGTTGCATCAGCCTTGACGTATCTGAAACGAGTCAAAGTGCACCAAGGGGGAGGTTTGTGCAGTCAACTAACAAAAGAATGTCAAACGCATATATATTTCCCGTCTGTTATTGGTAAAAGTGCTACACAGACATAGCACTGAATGAAATATCCACACACCCTATAAATCGTGAAAATCGGGTGAATCAGCGTAAACATTACGACACCAAAATTCCTACATCAGCTTCCTTTAGAACGGTGAAAAACAAATTCTCTGCCAAATCTCAGATTGCACTGAATCAACATAAAGTTTGAATGGGATCAATAAAACTATGAAGCACCAAAAGCAAAGTATTTATGATTTTTTTTAAGCAAGATGCCACAAAGTTCTACCACAAAGCCAAGGCAATTCCACAAACCCAACAATGACCAATCTACAAATCTATAAATATATAAAATATATATACACACACACTCTATATAAACACACATAATAATCATAGTAATTAGCAATTACGCTTTGCGTAAAAAAGTGTATTATTCACTTTCTTGCACAAAATTTCATTGAATATTAAATGAAAAGGATTCAAATATATTAAAGTGAATTTGAACTTTCGAGTTTGGCCTTCAGGTTACACACCTTCAAGTCAAATGAAGGCTACATTCCGAGGCACAGACTGTAACCATAGTACAGCCAGGGTCATTTATTTAAAAAAGAAAACTTTTGTTTTAACTTTATCTATCCTTGGTGCAAATATGTGAAGGGGGGCATTTTCCAAAGGCTGACGTGAAGTCATGCCGTCTAAATACAAATACCAATACAATAATACTTAATAAGGAAAAAAATAAAATCAAAAAGTCTACAAAATACAAAAGTGTACTTTAATGAAGAGTTGTTGTGAATACACTAAAAACTAAAACCATGGTTTACTTTATTTTTTATTTATGGGTGAAACAATGTACAAAAACATTAAAATCTTAAAAAAATCTTAAAGTTGTGAAATCAATTTTAACACACTTTAAAAATCGAGTAAATCCAAGTAGAAAATTTAAATTATCACACTTTTCCTCAAACCTTTTTACAGAAGTTTACCAAAAACATTACAGATAACCTCAAAATCTAATTTGTTAATCAAATACTAATGACTTTTTTTTATATATATATATTTAAATAACACGGAAATGTAATACAAAATGTAATTCATTGCATTTTCAGGCATTTATATTGGTATGTTTAACATAATCACTCAAAGACATTCAGAGTTTTTATGGAATTAGCCTAGCTTCAATTAATGATATTTACTTTGCACCTGTTTTTTTTTGTTTGTTTGGTTTTTTAAAAAAAGAGTGTAAAAGGTGAGGAAAATTAGCTTCAAAATTTGGTTACCTTAACCTTGCACAGGTGCTAAACACATCAAGCCATGCCTTAGTGGAACAAAGCACGCGTGAACCTACATGGACTTCCCTCAGCCCAATAGAAATCACGAATTGTGCCCCACCCTCTCACCCAAGCTCAGGATCTCTTCCATACATAGTAAATGGTTCAATCACATTTCAAATAATTTAAAAAACTTTTTTCACATTTTTCATTTCTTTTTGCAGGGTGACAAGAAAAAGAGGCTATAAACGCAGATCATCTTGGCATCAGGATTGACCACATAAAAGATGACACGTGAACATCGAGTTCAAGCACTCTGTGATTAATGTTTTAGGATCTGACATGCTTCTCTTCTCTTATTTCTGTGCCCTAAATCTATCCGTATTTCGGTTTGGTTTGCACTTTGTTTTAAAAAAAAAAAAACTAGTCAACACGAGTAAACAGCAGGTCAAGCGACATGCTGCGGTCTACAGCCGTGACAGCTACCATATTGACAAAGACAGCAGGTTTCACTCTGCAGCTCTCACCTCAACATTGATGAGCCTCAGGAGAGAGAATAATGAGAGTGTTTTTTTAACAGGCCCCATTGAAAATACTCTAAACTGCTCCTCCGCTGAAGAATAAGCTCCATTCAGTAAAAGCAATAAACTGTTTACAGGTCAGTTGTGGAAAATGGGTAAGAGGGTAAAACCATATGTCTAACATATCTCTAGACAAACATGCCTTAAACTGGTAAATACACTTGTATTTATAGAGACACTGCTCTGTAATGCCTGTTCAGACTACAAGTAGTGGGTTGTGTGACATGCGTGGGTGGGTTGCGGGTCTCTACTGGCATCTTAAAAAAAAAAAAAAACCCTCATGTAATAATTTATATCACATAATACATACACATTATATATATATACGACTTAAGGCAGGGTGCACCCTGAAAAGCTTGCCAAACCATCATGGGCAACGCACATCATTTCACAAATATGGGCAATCAATAATATCCAATTAGCTTAAGGTGCATGTTTTTGGATTGTAGGAGGAAACCGGTGCATCTAGTGGAAACCCACACGTGGAAAGAACATGCAAACTCAAACGTTCTCGCCGGCCCAGGTTAGTTATATAAATAATAAACAAACAACTGCTCACCCCATTACGACTAGAGGCTCAGTGTCCCACCTTTGGGTTTTATATGACCATCAAACCTCTCATATTTCAGTAACGTTCCAAATGATGAAATTAAAATAGATCTTCTAAACCTACATAACGTCCGAGGTTTTAGATATCATTAGGCTCTTTATATGCCTACAGAGTTGAAGAGGGTTCGGCTTTTGATTTATAAATAAATAAATAAATAAATAAATAAATAAATAAACAAACAAACATGCATTTTTTTAAGAGATATTTGGGTTTTTAAATTATTCTACATGAATGAATTTAACCCCTGACATGTTTTGTAATGCTGTGATGGTGAACATTAGCGAGGAGGGAAAAAAAGAAAGCACTTTCCACACACTGGTATTCAAGTGTGGTGTCTCCTTGAACTTAAGTGGTTTCCTGGTTTAAAATACCTAAAGCGCTCCATGGTGCTTCTGCCAAAATCGAGAACCCATGTAGTACATGACAAACCATTAAAAAAAATAATAATAATAAAAAAAATCAAAAGAGTGAATGTTGTGGGGGGGGGAGTGATGTGACAAGTATCTGGCTGAGCCTGCTCTCTGTCGAGATACATTTATTTGAGCTTCTATCCCACCAAAATGTAGTTGCTTCCTATTTCAAACTAATACATCTCCGCGCCAGATGCAGTTACGCAGCCAAACCTCCATCCTGCTCGCCACTGTCGACACCAAGACCCTCACAGACACTCCCGCCAGGTTTTCTATATAAATGATCTTCTTGTCAATGCGATGTCAAAGTAGAGTGTTCTTGATAAAAGGGTCTGGGATGTTTTTTCTCCTCTCCACAACACAAAAATCTTTCTTACCCAGAAGCCTTAACCCCATTTAGACGCAATACTACCAGCACTGTTTGCTTCAGATTAGTTAGCTGTACCGTCTCACACGACATGTAAACCCTCCGAAAACAAAACAGTCATGACTGTTGGTGACATTCAGGAGAAGGCTTGTATTGAAGAGTTACTGGTCCAAGGTTTTAATGCCTCCGCCAAGGATGTTGTGCTTTTGTCAGCATTGGTCTGTTTGTTTGCAACATTAGGAAAAGTTATGAGTGGATTTAGATGATTTTTTTTTTGGAGAGCAACTATGGCCTCAGATTTTGGTGTGGATAGCAGTCAAATTTTTATTTGATCAAGTGTTGCATTTCAGCAGGCTTTGTGCTCTCAGAGTGCTCTTGTTATTATAACGATTTTAATTCTTGGACTCAGCCAGATTTACTATGCAGCGCTGCAGAAAATCCAGAAAATGACTGTTGTGCTTTTATTTCATTATTGCAGGCCATTGATATTGACTCTAGGAACAGGATTTCACCACTGTGCTTACATACATTCATCTGATTGGCTGTAATGATTACATAAAGATCATGAGAATCATGAATCAGTTTAAATTCAGTCTTACCATCTGATGGTGTTAACGTCGTTGGCCTTATAACTATAGAGCACATCGCATTAGGGAAATTCAACCACTGGACACTATTGAGAGCAGAGCATCCGCATAAAGTATACCTCCTGTAGCCGATATATATTTCAGTAGCAGGGACTAAAACTAAAATGGCACGCAACACCAAACTGTCCTTGATAAAAACCTGCCAGAAACCTCAGCGTGAGAGAGGGAGAAGGTTTCAGAGATCACATCATCAGTTACGTGGTGTTTCCTAATAGGAAAACAGAGACCCCTTAGTGTATTCGTCCTTGAGTCCTGATTTAAATCCCATCCACTGTCATAACACTGCAAGATCATCTAATATGAAAGAACACAGCACAAACTCCAAAGCAAACACAGGCTTGGACAAGCTGCCAAAACATGAGGCAAAGAAAAACAAAACTGTTTTATTTTAATACAAATTTAGCAAATTGATCAAAAGACTGACGAGTCGCATCAAGACAGTTTTGTTACTCAGTAGTGATATTTAGTAGATAGTTACTGAGATATTTAACACATAAGAGAAAAAAAAAAAACACGATGCTTAAAGTGTTGACTGCTACATTCTATTGCGTGGGATATCTTAACAAGTCCGCCTGTGAACCAGTGGAAGGCAACAGGGACCTTTGGGAGTTTCAGGTTAGAAAGCCATCTAAGGTCCACATTTCTCAACCAATTCCTACAACTTGATGAAGTCTCAGAGGTTTATGACCTCTAGTGTTGCTAAGACATTGTCAATTTAATGTTACTTCCCATCATATAGATAATCACAAAAGCTACTTCTCCAGAAATGACATTTCAGACAAGAGACTCGATTCACAGTTAGTGACACCAAACTGCCTCGCGTTATTTTCCTGCCTGTGTCCCATTCAAAGAAACAGCCTGCGCTGCCACATAAATATACAACACAAGATGCTTCTTTGTCAATCCCTTTGTGATAAATCGTTATTTATTCATTCATCAACATGATGCAACTCAGACGACAACCAATTCTGATAGATTTCAGAGTACATCATGTCAGCTCCCACCTACACATGATTCCCCCCCCCCTCTTTTTACTGAACAAGCACTTAAAGAGCGCAAACCTATACCAAGCCCAGCAATCCCGCATACGAACCAAAGTGTTAAAATATGTACACATCTCCTCCTTTCTCATAATGTTAAAGAATCCTTTAAGAAATTTCAGGATCCAAAATCTGATCCAGATCATCGCCAAAATCTAATGGAGACTTGCTTGACCAAAGCCCCACCGCTGGTAAAATTTTCATGAAAATCTGCACAACATTTTACATAATTCTGCGCGCGCACACACACACACACTCACCAGACACACACACAAATCAAGGGTAAAATATAGCCTTCCTTGGCGGAGGTAATAAATGCATGGAACCTTGTACTAAAAAAGGTCTGTTAAAAGCATTTGGCAAATTCACAGCACATCTTTGCACATAGAGAGAACATTCATCAAATCTTATAAAGTGTACGGCAAGCATGTTTAGCGCTGTAGAGAGATGATCTGCTTCTTTTCAATACTGGAATTGGGAAAAAGGTCAATAATTCATTTGTATTAAATGATGATTTAATTATAGATAAAATGCACATCTGGTTTCCATGCAGCATGTTTCCAAGTCAGAGCACAACACGTCGACGCTCCATCACTTTCATAAGGTCCAACTGTAATCAGCAGCATTTGGGACACAATTAGAAAAACATCTGTTTGCTGATCACATGTTCAACTACTTATTCGGGGGTTTTTTTTGAGCGTGGTTGCTGTTAAATGTCAGGAAACCATTCCCTTCCGAGTGGCACATGGATTTTAAGAATTACAGTCTTTTAAAAATGAAGACAATGAAACAAATTGGTCACAAACCGAACTTGGCATTACCCGTCGTTAAGAGCCTGAACTCTTTACATGCATTGAAAAAAAAAATAAAAAATTAAAAACTCATCTTAGTGTTTGGTGCTTTTTTATTTTTACCCTTTCAGTCTTCTTCCGACCATCTTCCACATGCCGCTTATACTCATTTGTGCAAAGCCAGCATCATATCAGTTGTTTTTTTCCTCCTATAGGACCATGCCCCAAAATGAGCAGCTGAGCAGTTTTAGAAGACTTGTTAGAAAGAATGGATTAAAAAATGTGATACTTTTGAGCATTAATCACAAATATTTTCCTGAAACTTGAAGGGTTCCCAAGTATCATACAGTGAGAAGCTACTACAGTAGATCAGTTGCTGTTATATACATCATCATAAGTAGTCTCAATTCTCCAGGAAAGAACGCAACACACAGTGCTTAATGACATTTCGTTTAATGGCGCACTACTCGATTTTACATTTTACTAGAATATGATAAAACCATTTACCATTTAGAAATGCAAATATGGAGGAATGTTGGCGACACGGTGGTCATTTATAGCATTTAGCATCTTATCCAGAGCGAGTCACAATGAAAATTTTAATACAACTGTGATTGAGGGTTAAGGGCCTTGCAGTGGTAATAGTGGGGATTGAGCCGCTGACCTGCTGATCAGTAACCCATCGCCTTAACCACTAAGCCACCACTGCCCTGTGGTGTAGCACATCAAACCTGCAGCGGGTAGGTCCTGGGTTCAAATCTTGACGTCCGGTGTTCATGTGGAGTTCGCATGTTCTCTGTGGGTGCTTTGGTTTCCTCTGGGTACTCCGGTTCCTTCCCACAGTTCATAGACATGCACATTTAGCTAATCGGTTGTTCCAAATTGCCCCAGGGTGTGCCCAGCAATGGTCTGGCGATCTGTTCAGTGTGTACCCTGCATCGGACCAGTGTTGCCTGAAATAGGCGAGCAACCCTAGTAGGATCAAGCGGTTCAGCAACCGATGATGAATGTAGTGGAATGTACTTTCCAGATACTTTGCAAATAGTTTGAAATGGTGTTGGTTAAAAATATCAGGTTCAAGCATTGGAAGATCACTTAAGGCACAACTAGCCAGTCCTACATCAACAAATCAATAAGTGAGCATGTCAATCTGAGGCATCGCTACTTTGCATGGCCGGTAAACAACAAGATGATGGACTATAGATTCATTCATTCAGTTTCTGAATCGCTAATTCCTAATTAGGGTCGCGGGGAGGCTGGCGGCCATCTCAGCCGACTCTGGGCGAGGTCGGGGTACACCCTGGACGGCTCGCCAGGCCATCGCAGGGCCATCAGTCACACAACCATTCGCACAAACACTCACACCTAGGGGTGATTTGGAACAGCCAATTAGCCTCCTGTGCATGTTTTTGGACTGTGGGAGGAACCCGGAGTACCCGGAGGAAACCCACGCGAGCACAGGGAGAACATGCAAACTCCACACAGAAACGCCCGAGCCGGGAATCGAACCCAGGACCTTTTTGCTGTGAGGCGGACGTGCTAACCACTACGCCACCGTGCGTACATGGTCTTGAATGGAAGGTGGGTTGAAGGCAACAAGTCGTCCAATGATTTTATAGCTTACCTTGTAAAAACGCAAACCAAAAATCCAAAACAAATTATAAACTAATGCTGCAGAAAGTTTTCATTCGCGCTGGAAGAGGGTGCTTCGAGTACCAACTGGGAGTGGACAGGCAACAGAGTCTTAACACCATGCTAATGAACAGGTACATGATTCCCATCAGCGGAGTACACGTACCATGTGAGGAAAGGTGATGATCCGTATTATATCTTAGTGTACATTTTTCCGTTCATTCAATTTCTGAACCACTTAATCCTAATTAGAGTCGCGCGGGGGCTGGCGCCCATCTCAGCCAAATGAGCGAGGGCTGGGTACACCCTGGACAGTTCGCTAGGCCATCGCAGGTACATTATTTTGTCGGTTGGTAATTGTTCATGACTTTCGCATCGTCCAAAGTGCATTTTATTTTAGTGTCCTTGTAGGCAGCCTTCTTTGAAATAACATTACACAAATCTAAATTAACTCATTTGATCTCCTGGGATTCTTTTTATTTAGGGTATGCAGGTGCCATAATTGTCAACATTTCATTCTCAGTTGACTGTACGAGAAGTGCAATTAACGCATCCTGAAAGAAGCCTGAAACTGAGCCCGACTCCCTTCGCTGTCATTACTGTGCCTCTTACTTTTTGCTAGTCTTGGCGCAGTTATGAAAACGGTGCTATAAATACACTTTATAAAAACACTCCTACAAGGCACAGGGACCTCCAAGTGTTCCTGTTCACAAGAGTAGCACGATCGCCGCCAATTCTTTATCTTTGTTTCCCCTTGCACAAGTTAAATGGCAAATGGCAGCCTTTCAATTCAATTCAACACCTGCCCACTGGACTCAGAAAAAACTGAAAAAGAAATGGAGAGCTTTGACTGTTTGCGTGGGAGAGAAAGTTAGTGAGGGCATTGTGGGGGCAAGGTTCCAAAAATAACCAGATTACAGGTGAGAGCCACTAAAGGAAGTAGCTTTAAATGTAACCGGGTATCCATGACATTCAGGGTCGATTAAAATTCGGTTCAAGACACACTATTGGGCAAAAATCAGTTGTCTGAGAGTTCACAGCATATGGCACAGCTCAGGGTTTGTTTCATGCTACCCTGGGCTTGAGGCGACTTTAATCAAGCACGGACTTTCATTAGAATTTTAAATGTTCTACCTGATTTGCACAGTAAACAAAGACAAAATGAGCATGACTGCAACAGCAGTGGCCATTAGAGGAATTTATTTTGTCTGATGAGGTTGAGAACAAGTCCAATTAATTAATGAAATGATAATGCTTATTTTTATTATTACACATCCACAGCAAATGACTCACTGCTTAAAGTCACATTGCAAATAAATACTATTACAGTGTGCATAGTTCTCAGTATATTTTTACATTTGCTATCCCCTAATACTCAGTATACATAACTAAATCACACTTATTCGCCAAAGGCACGGTGGATGCTGCTGAATATGACAGAACTATCATGTTCTATAATAGTATATACACATTT